>JACEVL010000566.1:0-150000 GCA_020284085.1 Aporrectodea caliginosa
TTTCCTGAGCCTCGGCATACAAGGACCGTTGGCCAATCCTCTCCGCACCGTCTCATCTTCCCACCGACAGTGTACGGTCAATGTACTCATTATAGCTGTGTTGGCTAGGGGTGAAAGTGAGGCAGAAGTCCGGGACCAAATTTCTGCCCTGGCGTGGATTTGAACCCCGACCTCTTGATTGACACTTGACAGTCTAACCACTACACTATCGAGCACACACCCTTCCCCATAACGGATCAAAAACTCTGAACTGGGATTTTGGCATGACAGGAATGTCACCATTCATTCATTCATTTATTCATTCAGATGACTTATACAGCGCCCCTCCAAGATACTTCTACGATGGGCAAAGGAATCCAGAAATAGAAGTAACGCTGGGGGAGCAACTGAAACCAGAAACGTGCTGGTTTGTCAATCGAGAGTCGGGGTTCATAGCCTATAGCCCACCATGTGCATTTAGGGTATGTCTATGTGTCTCCCTGTCTGTCTGTCTGTCTGTCTGCCTGCCTGTCTGTCTCTCGCATACCCGTATGACAGTTGAATTCTGCCGCAGTGGCAGACCTAGGTGTGTGCGTGCACGGGCTTGCCGCTGGGGGTTCTTCTAGTTTGTTTTGTACACTGTATGTGTCCGAGAATTCGGCAGTGGTAACACCTCCACTTAAGTGAACATTTGTCCGGCGGACGTGCGTCATCTTCAACTATACGATAATACGATACAATACAATACAACTGATCTTTGATATCGCCCTTCTTACTAAGGTTGCCCCAAGCTCAGAAGTGCTCACGCCTCGGCGGCGCAGAAGCAATTATATTGCAGAGCAATTGTGCGCGAAGGACTTGCTCAAGGTCCCTACGCGGCGGCTTGAAGTGGATTCGAACCTGCAACCCTCCGGCTGCAAGGCACCGAACATACCCCTACACCACCGCGACCCACTAATGAGGAACTGCTGAGCGGTGACGATACATGTGCTACGGATGCTGCCGTCTGTCGTCGCTCCACATTATGACGGAGGGGGCGCTATATAAGTCCTCTGAATGAATGAATGAATGAATGAATGAATGAATGAATGAATGAATGAATGAATGAATGAATGAATGAATGATGATATTACTGTTCTTACTAACATTGAGCATCATGCAGGCTAGCGCAGAAAGTGCTCCTAACTATTTTTGCCCTGAAGTGACCCTAAACATGTATTATACATCTTTAATTAAATTTTTGCCTTTAGTTGAACTTTTTGTTCCTAATGAACTTTTGTAATAATAATAATAATAATAATAATAATAATAATAATAATAATAATAATAATAATAATAATAATAATAATAATAATTATAATAATAATAATAGTAATAATAATAATAATAATAATAATAATAATAATAATAATAATAATAATAATAATAATAATAATAATAATAATAATAATAATAATAGTAATAATAATAATAATAATAATAGTAATAATAATAATAATAATAATAATAATAATGTAGGGTCATTTCCAGACAACCCCATCTACAATAATAATATTCAAGTCCCTGAGGGATCATGTATACCTCGGGGCATAAAAAAAAATAATAATAATAATAATAATAATAATAATAATAATAATAATAGTAATAATAATAATAATAATAATAGTAATAATAATAATAATAATAATAATAATAATAATAATAATAATAATAATAATAATAATAATAATAATAATAATAATAATAATAATAATATAATATTCTTCTTTATTAATTCAAACTAACAAGTACTAAGTATGACACGTCATAGTATGAACGGATGATTACAAGCAGAGGCGGTGCCTGGCATTTCTTGTAACCAGGTCATAGTCATCAAGTGCACCAGCGCGGGGGAGATTTATGTCCCGAATAAATCTCGGCAGGGCAACAATCCTGCCAGCCTTGTGAAAGGGCAATTAACGACCAGGGCTTTTTTACCACGGCATTCGCCCTGTATTGCCCTGCTGTAGCTCCGCCACTGATTAATAAAAGTTTTACAGAAGTCGAATTTAACTGTATGGCAGCCGTGGAAGGCGCCCATCTGTCCTACTGCTTATTTTACCAACGCCACCAGCGAATGACAGGCTGAGTCGACATCTGGGAGGGTGGCGAGTAACACTTGGGTCAACCCCTCCCAATACATTATCGGTAGCGAGATCTGCTGCGTTTAGGGAGAGGACCGACACCCAGACTTTCATATGCTGAGACTCGGAAAGTGAAATCTTTAGCACTTCATTGCCAGGCTATACCTCTCAGGTTATGGAACTGCTTCTTCTTCAGCCGTTATCCAATCTGGTGCATTTCATAGACTACAGCCCACCATGTGTATTTAGGGTCTGTCTGTCTGTGTGTCTGCGTATCTGTCTGCCTGCCTGCCTGTCTCTCGCATACCCGTATAACAGTTGAAGTCTTTTACCCTATCCTCCGGTGTCTCTCAATAGAGTTTCCCCTAACGTCTCTCCCCGAATAATCTATTTCGAAACAGATCTGTTTCGAAAATAGCAGTTTATTTTCTTTGTGTGTCTGTCTGTCTGTCTGTCTGTCTGTCTGTCTGTCTGTCTGTCTGTCTATCTGTCTGTCTGTCGCATTAGTCCCATACACTTTCAGTTTTATTTTCTACTTACATTTAGATTGTTCAGTGACTTTCACATGCATAGGCCTATTGCCGTTATGAAATGCATAGAAGCGCCATTTACAAACTCAGCCTGCGATATGAGCTTCTCAGACTCGCTTTGCCTCTTCTCTGCAAACGCTTGAAGACCATTTTGTTCTATCGTGGTTTCATTGTGTTAGGTCGGGAGCACCTCTGATGATTCTCTCTTTAAGTGGCGCCATATAAATTAGAAATTAACATTACCATCACATCTATCAAAGACACACATATTTGAGCATTTTTGTCTGCTTGTTGGTGAGTCCCAGAGATCAGACACTTCAGTCGCGAGCCAACATTTCTGTTTGGTTGGACAGTAAACTGATCTACGAACCCAAGGTCAAAGTATTCGACGCTTCGCAAAGGACAAACAAACCCAACAATAATAGAAGCGGAGGATGAAAACTTGGCTAAGGAACCGAAAGCAACCAAGTACCATGTAGTACGTTGACTGCTCTATTATAAATCAAATCGGTTTCATATGATTTGTTAGGCCTACTTCATTTGTTCATTTGTGTTAAGCACGTCTCAGCATGGATTGAAAACCAATTATTATCTAATGGGATGACTTCTAAGTTCTATAGCGTCGTTAACATGGTATTGTATTGTATTGTATTTGAACACTTGTTATAGCGCCCCTACCAGATTGCCCATTCAGAGGCGCTCCCGACTACAGTGCGGACACTGAATCGGAGTTTCACGCCGAAGCGCATGAGCAATTGCGAGTGAAGGACTTGCCCAGGGTCCCTAGTACTCCTACGCGGCGACTTTGAGGTGGATTCGAACCCGCAACCCTCCGGCTGCAAGGCACCGAACATACCCATATGCACGAAGCTTGATGTAATAACGTTCGTAATGACACTTAACATCATAATAGGCAAGTACAGTAGGTCTCTTGAAGAGGCGCTATTATCCGCTATATAAATTCTCTGAATAAATTCTCAGAAAGAAATGAATGAATCGATGGCCTTGTGAAACCGTGGTCATAGCGATGTCTTACTTACTGACCGCGTCTCGCTCTATTTGCGACTTGCTTGAGGTCCTGCACTATAGTGGCTTCCCTTTCCCCAGCGCATCAACTTGTGGATCTCTTCCCTAGTCTAAAGGTGCTTATCGGGGGAGCTCTATCGCTCCCGTCTCGTCCCATGGTGGAGGCCGTCTTCTTCGCCCTCTTGTCCATGGTCGACCTGATTGTACCCTTTGCTCGTACAGTTACGATGTAGCAACGCGCTGGAACGGGCTTCCACGGAAGGTGCGTTACCTCCCTCTGGTCCTTCTTTCACCGTTCTATCGGCTCCTTATGACTGCTTTATTCCGCCTGACCTGGGTCGGGAGCGCCTCTGAGTACAGATCTTGAATTGTCGCTGTATAATTTAAGACTGATTGACTGATTGATTGATTTTGATGGCTATAGGCAAAAATTGTGCGGTGTTAAGAGACATCGCTCAGAGTCGTTGCACTACACCAACTTACCAAATGAATGTCGACTAGGCTAGAAGAAGTTAGAACTCAGATGATAATGCTGTAGTATTCTGTATACAGCGTTTCATTTAGTATTGTAATTATTGATTATGTGTCACATTCAATTGTATTGCATTCATTTGTATTATAAGCCCCACTGCACTTTACTGTATTGTGTATTTTACTCTATTGCTGTATTGTGTCGTATTGTGTATTGTGTTGTAGGCCTACTGCACTGTGCAAGTATGTATTGTGCATAATATTGTAATGTAGGCCTACAACACTGGTTACACTGCCCATAAGGGTGGTTGCGCCTATGACACTGGCATGGAGAGCGAGAGGTGCCGAGTTCGAGTCCCGTAGGGCGGACGTACATGCTTTGTAGGCTGCTATTAGCGCCGTGTATTGCAGGTTGTCTGTTCTGTTAGTAGTTAGGATTTGTCTTCTGTCATTTGTGTTCTTGTGAATTGTTTCAATTGCATAATTGCATGTAGGCCTACAGTCCTACACTGTAACCGGTTGCGGTTTTTCAACCGGATTGTTTCAATAAAGAAAATATTACTGTCATATAGGCTACATGAAGCTCCAGTGTTAAATGTATAAATCACAAATCATACAAATACAAACTTAACAACAAATTACATTAATAATTATTTTGGAAATTATATTATACGATCGAACTTCTGATTTGAATCTTGTGAACATGCGATTTGCATAGCCCCGCCTCCTGGTGACGTCACAGTGACACAGGATTATCAGCAGTGTTGACACTCCTATGTTTTTCCTCCAAGATCTTTTTTGTCTCGTCTATGTTTCTATGTTTTTTGTCCAAAATCTATGTTTTTCTGTCATGGAAGCTTTGACGTGTTAAAAAAGGTACTTTTTCAGCAATTCCTAAAGCATTACTTAAATTTATTTAAGGCATTTTCATAAAATAGGGACTCAACGCTCAGCACTGACTAAAACCAGCCAAAATGCGGTCTTCTGTCCAACTTCATGTGTCAGATTTCTGGCATTGCTCCACTCTTCAGCTACTGTGGAAAGAGTTTTCTCTCATATGAATCTTGTGAAAACAAAGTAGATACTAGATAGACTACATTAATTGCGACACTG
The DNA here is from genome assembly GCA_020284085.1 of Aporrectodea caliginosa. Taxonomy (NCBI): domain Eukaryota; kingdom Metazoa; phylum Annelida; class Clitellata; order Crassiclitellata; family Lumbricidae; genus Aporrectodea; species Aporrectodea caliginosa. Next base: position 5,243 of record JACEVL010000566.1, read on the forward strand.
TAGCGAAGAGACTATAATTGCAAAGGAAGCAATCAAAATCAAGGTTCAAGGTGCTTGCTGTTACAGGTGGAAACCTCCAAAATCTGTCATTGAAGATCTGAGAGAAGGCGGTGTCGAAAACGCTAGCCTACTGCGAGAAGCTGGTAAAGACCACGTGCAGAAAAATAAAGCTGAACTAGTAAACTTCGATGAAGATGCATCTTTTTAGAACTGTTGCATTGATCCAATGATCGTACTATCATCCTACACTTAATTTCAGCAATAATATTTGTACTGCTGTGTTTCATTGTGAGACCGTATAACGGCCCACAACCCGTATAGCGAAAGGAAGGCTGAGTAGAGTCAGCAGCTACATAATTATCCAGGCTTAAGCAGGTTATCCAGGCCTTAAGGAAGTTATTCAGTTAAGCACCACAGATGTGGGTGGGGTAGAAATACCTCCGGGCCGTGTGCAAAGCATGATGCAGTAGATAGCCAATGGGAAGAGAGCTATGTCGCATCGAGGGTTTTGGTCTATACAAGGGCAGGATGCGCAAATTCGTGGCCCAGTCGGAAGAAGCAGTCGGAGAGAAGGTACTGCAGGCGAAGATCCGTTGGAGGACCGCCGGATCGTGGATTGCCGTCTAAACGAGACGAGGACCGATAGACGAAACGCTGGATGGAGACGAGGAAGGATGTCGTCGTCGTAACAAAGTAGCTGGGCCCGTAACTCGTGAAAGTAATTAAGAGTTTCGTTAATGTTAATTGAAGTGTTCTTAAGTGCAAATTATGAGTAGATTGCGATAAGTATCGATTGTCCGAACTTTGCATCTGGAAACGAACCAGACGAGGAGGACTGGAGCAGACGAGAGGAAGTCTTCGATAAAGCACTGGAACTGACGCCGCTGCAAACGTGTTGACGCCAGCGAGAGGAATTCAGACGAGGACGCACAAGCTACGTTACTTTCTGTGGAGCAGTCACGCTGAGAGAGCTGAGGCACGTCGTCTGAGTATTAGTCATAGGAGACCCATACGTCCCTAACGCTAATAAAGGGGTAAGACATTAGATAAGAGTAAAAGAATTAGACTCTATTCGCGGATTCAGTTTACATGGTGATGTGTGAATGATTGCATAACTAATCGTAGAGTGTTAACTAAAATTGTGTTAGAGATTGATTGTTACAGCTTGTAGTAATAAACTTTGAAATGTCAGAAGCTTCTGTCAATCCACGGATGGTTGAGGAAGAAGAAGAAGGAAGGAGGATAGTTTTGGACTCATGTAGAGGAGACTCCCAAATGTCCGATAATGTGCTCATGACTGATGTGTTAGACAAAATGGACTATCAGTTCGAACGAATGGACCAGAGACAGGGTCGTACGGATGAGTTGATCCTGGATTTGATAAGACAATTGCATGAAACGACACATAAACAGTTAGAGACAGAACAGAGACAGTATGAAACGGAGAAGAGACGGAATGAGACAGAACAGAGACAGTTGGAGACAGAACAGCGACGAAATGAGACGATGACTTCTGTTATTAACCGTCTTAATGAAATGGAAATGGGGAAAGAGAGAGAAAGAATGGACCATAGCACCAACCCTGGCTTGGTAGAATATCAAGTCATAGAAAGCACTTCTATCGCGCCTCACTCGGGCCACTCGTCAAAAGCAAGGTATCAGGTCGATGGCGCTGCGGATGAGCCTAATGAAGGTAACGGGGAGGTGACCTGCCTGCCAAGAAGAAGTGCAAGACTTCTAGGTTTGCCTAAGGTAAACTACCACGCCCTAAATGAGGCTAGCCACATCGCAGTAGGAGCCACGTCGACCAATAGATCTAATAGTAATGTCGAGCCTTCTGTCGAATGGGGATTGACAAACCCCGGTCCAGAGAAAGGCGCCTGGTCTAGTCAACCGACGCGCTCGAGTTTAGCACCTCGAGAGGGCAGCAAGGCTGCGGAGACGCGACGAGAAGACGCAACCCGCTACACTGACGCACGAGAATGGGACGATTCGACAGAAGGAATAGTATCGAATAGGCGTAATGTTGATGCTGTTGATAGAACTGTTAATGTAGAAATGATGGTTGTTGAAATGAATGGAACTGTCGGTGATACTCAAAGAAGCAGTGAAACCGATATAAATAGACGTGCAAATGTAAACGTGAATGAAGTGAATGATGCAAATACATTTGATAACGTAATTAGGTTTGCTGAAGATGAATTTGAAAGTGTGAATCGAGCAAATGAAAGGAATTCGCAAATATTGTCACTAGAAAGGGACAGGGATTCTCAAAGGTTTCAAAAAGATTCCTTTCAAACACACGATAGATGGCACCTCAAACACGCAGACATGACCAGGGGAAACACACATAACCCGCCGGCTTGGGTCCAACTTGATATGCGTAATTCTGAAAAAGAGGAAATGAGTCAAACGGCGAGAAGTGCTGCTCAAAAATTCAATGGAGTTCATTTCTCAAACGCCACTCTGTCGACAAATAATCCTGTCACCTCCAAAAGATCCAGTCATATCAACCATGGCAATGAAAGACAAACAATTGTCCATTACAACGAATTCCTGGACAATCGTTCATATGCACCACCATCTGCTGTTATACCGATAAGCACAAGTCAACCAAATTCAATGTATGCAGAACGAGGCTACGATCGTTCTGACATGTCATTCGCTAGGAGGCCAATTTTTAGTCACGTTGGAGCGCAAACGTATGGTCATGAAAGTAGGATTCCGATTTGGTCTACTGAGATAAATCAGGCAAAAGATAATAGAAGCGTTGGGTTGTCAAATGAAATACCTAACAGGTCTGTTTCGTCGCAAACGAATGCGCATGAGCTGAGGTCACGTCAAAATGATGTTAGTCAATTTGTAGAGAGGCCACGCAGTAGCATTTTGCTTGGTTCTTTCTCAGGTCGATCTTCGTTAGATCAATTTCTAAAAAGATTTGAGATAATCAGAGTTCAAAATCAATGGGGAAATCTTGAAAGTAAAAACCAGTTGATATGTTCTTTGACTGAGGATGCAGCTCAGTTAATTTTAGAAGGTGAGTTGGATGAACTTGAGACGACCGAAGAGGTAATTCGCAAATTGCAGGATCGTTATAGCAATAAGAGTTACCAGGCACTTTATCAAGTTGAATTAAGTACGAAACGTCAAAGGCGTGATGAATCGTTAGGAGCTTTAACTTCAGAAGTGCAGAGACTAGTAACGCTCGCATATCCTGGAAGAAATACTCCTCACCGAGACGCAATTGCTGTGAAATCGTTTTTAGATGCTGTTGGAGACAGAGAGGTTAGTCTTAAAACGTGGGAATCAAATCCACGAACGCTTGATGAAGCGTATGCTGCAGCAATCAGATACGAAGGTTTCAAACGTGCTGAATATAGAAATGTCAGACATTCAAACAGATATGCACATGTAGTAAAAGCAGTGAACGTAGGTAACAGAAATAGTTTTGACAATAGAGGGTTTCGTTTCAATGGACGTGGAACGAATGACGTCAATCGACGACAGCCTCATGGTAATCAAAACTCTTTCTATCGTCGACCGCAGCAGAACCAAAATAGAAGGAGGATGGATCGTCACTGGCAGATGAATCCACACCAAGAAAGACGTTGTCACTACTGTAATGAGTTATTTCATTTCTGGAGACAATGTCCATACAGAATGGAACAGCAAGGAACTGATTTTGGAAATGGAAATCAGTACGATTATGCTGCGCAAACGAACAATGTAAGATACGTGAAGGGAAGCGATAGTGCTTACCTAAAGATGTCTTTGTATGGGAAGGAGACACTTTGTCTCTTAGATACTGGCAGCCAGATGGCGCTAGCTCCATCGAAATTGATTAAGGGCCGAGATTTGAGGCCATCAAATCAAAAACTTGTAGCAGCAAATAACAGTAAAATCCAGGTGATTGGCGAAACAAAAATGAAGTTGAAAGTAAATGGGAAGATTTACTGGGTGCCAGCACTTGTAAGTCCACAAGTTTCTCACGTATTGTTAGGGTTAAGTTTCATGAAAGAAAATAATGTAGTTTGGCATTGTCAGAAAGATTGGATTGAGTTGGATGGACAACGAGCGAAATTGCATTTCCGCTCAGAAGCTTCACAAGTACGCCGCATAGCAGCAGCACAAGATGTTGTAGTGCCAGCTTACAGTGAAGTAGACATTGCTGCGTACGCTGTTCTGCCAAATTTACAGACAACACCGTTGGATTGGGCAACAAAACCTACTGTGTTGCCAAATGGTTTGTTAATAGCAGGAACAGTGCTAGCAAAAAGAGAGATGGATTTGACTCTCCGTGTGATGAATAACACAGAGAAAGAGATTAAGTTAACAAAAGGGTTGAAGTGTGAAGTAGAAGCTGTAGAAGTCTGTGAAGCAGTTAACACAGATGAAGCTTCGTTGAATTGTGCTGTAATTCGCCAGGTGTCAGCACAAGATGTTGAGACAGCGTTGAAGCCGTTATGGAAAAACGGGGATGAAACTGTTCAGGCTGGAACACATGTGATGAAAGATGGACAACATGAGAGATTGGTACAATTAAGTAGGAATTTACAGAAACAGGTGAATGTCTGTTCTGTGGGAAAAATATCTGCGAATCGTTTGAAACGGAAGACGAAGGGTTCACCAGATCTGCCACAGCTGAAGAGAAGAGGGGAGGCAGGCAGTCGAATGCAGACCTCAAAAGTTGTCCGACCGTTGCTTAAGGGTCAGAGGTCACAGATGAAGCCGTCGCGACCGACTTCATGCCACCTCGAGGAGCGAAAGAGGAGACGAGGAAGATTAGAGGATGACAAGCGAGCCAAATTTGGGCCAGGACCCAAAAACCGATTTGTCAGTGCCATACCGGACCAGGCATCGGGGCCTTCTAATATGTGTGAAGGCGGCAAAGGAAGTCAGTCACTGTTTGAACGTGAGAGACTAGAGAGGAAACGACCGCAGAGTGTAATAGCAAAGGAAGTGTTTTCGTTCGACAACTACTACAGGTTGCTTATTATCATGGCTTCTTGGCAGTATCCGTGTGGTGGAATGCCAATGGACCAGTCGTCAATGAACGCTCCGGGACAAAATATAACGGATTGTTTGTTCGCGACCGGACCAGGAGTAGATCTGGGACAAAATGTTCCGCTGTCTACCTCCGGGGGCACTCTACCGCCGCAGCAGCCGAATGGAGGTGTCGCTTTACACGGTACTGGTGGGAATTTATCACCCATTTCGCCACCTGATCCGTTGGCAACGACGAGTAATTCGCGCCAACAGCCTAACCTCCCAGCAACGACGACGTTGGTTCAATCGCGACGGATGAGTTTGAGCGATCCTAGTTGGAGGATCCACTCTGCGGGTCACCTATGGCGAATCCTAAATTACTTCTTTAATCGAGGGCACGTTGGTCTCACCACAGAAGTCATTGCAGAATTGCGTACGTTGATGCCACCACTAAATGACGTCCGGGACCCGCTACCTGCAATGTTGGTGACAATTCAGGCCGTCAATAGAGCAAGGGAAGCACGTGAGGTCTTCGAGATGTGGAGCATCCGCGCCGGAACCTGGATGCCGACCGCGGGTAACGGTTGGCAAGTGGCCGTCACCGCTGCGGAACCGTGGGAGATGTATCCACACTGGAGTGCAGGACTATGGTCCCTCGCTGTGTATCTCCTCGGAGACTATCTGATGCAACCATTGCCGATGCCAGAGCAGGAATTCCTACAAGGTCACTCCGGTCTCTACGCTTACACTGGGTTAGACGGGTGGAATATAGAAGCGGTCACTTTCACGCTCTACTTCCTGAGGAATCAACCGTGGAGTTGGTCTGTTCTTTTCCGACCGTAACGAAACGCGCAACGACCGATTCGTTACCGAGATAACGAATAAATTCTCTGTAGGCCTTAGATCTGAAACGAGCGAAGCGAAAGTGTTTAATTAAGGAACTCTGCCGTTTAATTAAGATTCGGAAATGTTCTGAAGCGTCGTGCGATGATCCGTCGAGATCATATGAATCTGATCTGTAGGCTCGTTAAAGAATTAGATTTCTGTCGTATAAAATGTTGTTAAAGAGATGTGCCTACACATCCTAAGCTGAGAAATTGCACGAGATTGATAGATTTGTTCGTATATGATTATGATGATTAAGCAGATGAACTGAACTGTAACTGCTACGAAAACTTATGATGCTGCTGGAATGATAGTTGATTATGATGATTTAATGTTTCACTGATTTGAATACCAGTTAGAATAGACTGCGTAAGATGTTAAGGGAGATTATGGATGATCTGTGTGAAAGGAAACATGGATAAAAGATACGAAATGATTTGATTACTGATGAATATGATTGGATGTAATATGTAAACTGCAATGATTACTAGTTTGGATAGAACTGCGTAGATGTTAAACTGTTGCTTGATGTTGATGAGATGATCTGTGTAACTGAAGCATAGATAAGGCATACGCAATTGATTAGATTAAGGATGAAGATCTAATGGAAGAAGCGTATATGAATTTATGTGCAGAGACTGTTCACTAAACGATGCTTATGATTGCTTACTTTGTGGAAGACTATTGGATGATGTTGAGACGCGTAAACCTGATGTTTGTGAATGCATATGGACTGCTTGATAATAGCAATTGGAGCAAAAGTTTGTTAAGCTGGAAAATTATGTGTTAGGTTCTTACATGATGCATAACAGTATTATATAGGATATAAGACTGTTATTCCTTTCAACCCGATAGTTGAAAGCGTTGTAAGGGGCGGCGAGTGTGAGACCGTATAACGGCCCACAACCCGTATAGCGAAAGGAAGGCTGAGTAGAGTCAGCAGCTACATAATTATCCAGGCTTAAGCAGGTTATCCAGGCCTTAAGGAAGTTATTCAGTTAAGCACCACAGATGTGGGTGGGGTAGAAATACCTCCGGGCCGTGTGCAAAGCATGATGCAGTAGATAGCCAATGGGAAGAGAGCTATGTCGCATCGAGGGTTTTGGTCTATACAAGGGCAGGATGCGCAAATTCGTGGCCCAGTCGGAAGAAGCAGTCGGAGAGAAGGTACTGCAGGCGAAGATCCGTTGGAGGACCGCCGGATCGTGGATTGCCGTCTAAACGAGACGAGGACCGATAGACGAAACGCTGGATGGAGACGAGGAAGGATGTCGTCGTCGTAACAAAGTAGCTGGGCCCGTAACTCGTGAAAGTAATTAAGAGTTTCGTTAATGTTAATTGAAGTGTTCTTAAGTGCAAATTATGAGTAGATTGCGATAAGTATCGATTGTCCGAACTTTGCATCTGGAAACGAACCAGACGAGGAGGACTGGAGCAGACGAGAGGAAGTCTTCGATAAAGCACTGGAACTGACGCCGCTGCAAACGTGTTGACGCCAGCGAGAGGAATTCAGACGAGGACGCACAAGCTACGTTACTTTCTGTGGAGCAGTCACGCTGAGAGAGCTGAGGCACGTCGTCTGAGTATTAGTCATAGGAGACCCATACGTCCCTAACGCTAATAAAGGGGTAAGACATTAGATAAGAGTAAAAGAATTAGACTCTATTCGCGGATTCAGTTTACATGGTGATGTGTGAATGATTGCATAACTAATCGTAGAGTGTTAACTAAAATTGTGTTAGAGATTGATTGTTACAGCTTGTAGTAATAAACTTTGAAATGTCAGAAGCTTCTGTCAATCCACGGATGGTTGAGGAAGAAGAAGAAGGAAGGAGGATAGTTTTGGACTCATGTAGAGGAGACTCCCAAATGTCCGATAATGTGCTCATGACTGATGTGTTAGACAAAATGGACTATCAGTTCGAACGAATGGACCAGAGACAGGGTCGTACGGATGAGTTGATCCTGGATTTGATAAGACAATTGCATGAAACGACACATAAACAGTTAGAGACAGAACAGAGACAGTATGAAACGGAGAAGAGACGGAATGAGACAGAACAGAGACAGTTGGAGACAGAACAGCGACGAAATGAGACGATGACTTCTGTTATTAACCGTCTTAATGAAATGGAAATGGGGAAAGAGAGAGAAAGAATGGACCATAGCACCAACCCTGGCTTGGTAGAATATCAAGTCATAGAAAGCACTTCTATCGCGCCTCACTCGGGCCACTCGTCAAAAGCAAGGTATCAGGTCGATGGCGCTGCGGATGAGCCTAATGAAGGTAACGGGGAGGTGACCTGCCTGCCAAGAAGAAGTGCAAGACTGCTAGGTTTGCCTAAGGTAAACTACCACGCCCTAAATGAGGCTAGCCACATCGCAGTAGGAGCCACGTCGACCAATAGATCTAATAGTAATGTCGAGCCTTCTGTCGAATGGGGATTGACAAACCCCGGTCCAGAGAAAGGCGCCTGGTCTAGTCAACCGACGCGCTCGAGTTTAGCACCTCGAGAGGGCAGCAAGGCTGCGGAGACGCGACGAGAAGACGCAACCCGCTACACTGACGCACTAATTAATCACTAATTAATCACTAAAGAAAAGATATTATTATTATTATTAATATTTTTAACTAATTCTACACGTATTTCTTTAAAAACGTGTATATGTTTTTCTATGTTTTTTGAGCCAACACCTATGTTTTTTCGAAAATTTTGAGTGGTAACACTGTTTATCTTCTAATGTTGAATAACTACGCATTTTAAACACTAGTTTACGGTTGAGGAATGTGGCTGACTTTGTAAGGGTAACTTATAAGGCCAGGTACGGGAGACCTAGGTTGGGGATCAGGCACGGGATCGAGTCCCGGGCCTGGTCTCCAATTTATGTCTTTAAAACTTTTCTTCAAAACTTGACGTGTTTTTAAAGACTTTGTTAAATATAAAAAATTGAATCGTTTTACTGGTACAATTTGAAGCTTTTAATGAAAACAATTAGCACAATTAGCTTGACTCCTCCCTCACATTCACGGAGCACATATCTAACCTGACTCGCTCCTGCTTCTTTCAACTGAGGCGTCTCAGAGCCATCAGACGATCGCTCTCTCCCTCTGTCTTTACCAGTTTTACCACCATAGTATATAATGCGTTTATCTGTTCCCGACTTGACTACTGCAACTCACTTCTTATGGGCCTCCCGAAACAGCGTCTTAATTTCTCCCCTTCAATCGGTCTTAAATGCTTCAGCTAGGCTCATAGCCCGACTCCCTCGCTTTTCGCATATCTCTACATTTATGCTTGATGTCTTGCACTGGCTTCCTATCACTGCGCGCATCCATTTTAAGATCCTCTTTCTAGTCTCAAAGGCGCAGCTGAGCAGTGCCCCAAAGTATCTATCTGACTATATGCGTAAGCCGTTATCTGCGACCTCATCTCGTTCCTTGCGCTCTGCTGATTGGCTAGATCTTTTTGTTCCTAGGACTGCCTTGGCTCAACGCTGGGCATTTGCTGTGGTTGGTCCCTCTACTTGGAATGACCTTCCTCCCTCATTAAGGGCTAAACTAATGACTAGTTTTTCCTCTTTGGTCTCTCGTTCTTTAAAGACGTTTGTTTTCCCCTGGGGTTTTCGTGCTGAGAGCGCTTCTGAATAGTTATTCTGAGAGAGGCGCTATATAAATCTTTAAATACAATACAATACAATACATGCTTGAGCTCACGCCTATTATAGTCTATAGATATATATAGGCCCTAGGCCCCTAGCCTATGCCTAAAATTATTTTCGCAATCGTTTAAGATTACCTGTAGGATGAGCTTCTACCGGGCTTCTCAAATGAGTGCTTTTTGGGTAATAATAATGGCTCTATAGCCTCGTAGGCTGACCAGATATTGGAAACTAAAAACCGGGACAATTCAATCACAAAATAAATTTGTGATGTTGTCAATAATTAATATAATATAACTTGCCCAAATATATATTTTATGCTTATATTGGTAGCCTATAAGACTATAATACTAAGTGAAAGGTTTGATTAAAATCATGCTTTTAAATTTAAAATTAAATTCTAAATTTCTCAAATCAGTTACTCAAATTTGGCATCTGAATGTATGCTTCTTAAAAGTTTTTTTTGTCTGCTAACATTCTATCATAACATTTCTTAGTGGCAATGTGGTCATTGAAGTCTGACCTGCCGCCGTGAGCAACCGAAATAGTTGACTGACAGATATTGCAGAATGCAGTCGCACTGCTGGACAAGAATGAAAACTCGGCCTTCAGATCGTCGTTAAAAGAACATTTTCGTTTTGACATTTTATAATCTTACATAAACGCACACACCTATCTGGTGGTATGGCTTCATCTTCGGACTTTGTCATGACTTCCAGAATCTGGTATATTGCACCAATTTTAGCTACACGACGTTTTCTATTAATACATGAACACCATCTCGGACCTCCTTCAGGCTACTCTTTTGGACAACCTCTGTGACTTGACGCAGCGCTCGTGAATAAGCTGGTGCCCTGCCCTTGGCCTAGGAGTGACGCTTTAGAAGTTTTGCAATTACAATTACGATAGAATCCTTCAATAGTTCACTCCTTTTCTTGCTGTTCAAACATTATCGTAAACGGGCGTTTAACTGTACAGTATTAAACTGGATGATTCGACATCCATTTCCTAGCCACCATCACCAGAGTAACTGTTGTAAAATTTAGTTCTACTTCTTTATAAAATTTTAATCTCTCGAGGTTGCACTAGTTTTGTGTGACTGAAATACGACTGCTTGGACCGCAAATGTGATCTTTAGAATGAATATTAATATATAAAATTAACATAAAAAAGAGATCAATACAAATTGTGTAACTTACTTATCTACAGTGCAACAAGAAAGTTTTTCAGATCAATGCCTTGAATTTCATTATTTGAATTGACCCTTGCAGTTTCAAACTACCCACATGATCATTTGATGATGATAGTCGTTTTATTGTTGATTAAATCATGACAGATGACAAACCGCATGGTACTAAGCGTACAGTTAACAATGATAAAGAAAAGGAGATTTAAGAGATCTTTCGGGCTCAGTGTTTCAGATTATCAAGCATCTGCTAAGCCTATTTGACAACAAGGTATTACAAAGACATATTTTATTTCAGTCTCGGCATTGTTCTCAGTCATTCACCTTTGACCCCAGTTCACCATTAGGCATTCCAACATACCCGCATATAAATGCGTGTATATATATATATATATGTACTTAGTACTATATTGATATATATGCACACATATATATCATTTAGATGTATATAGTATGCTTACATCCATTAAAGCTCATGGCAGAAATATATTATACAAATTTAATCTAATCTAATGATATTTATAATAGCTTTGTTGAAATCCAACAGGTCAGGAAAAGAAATCTACGACAACTAGAATAAGACTTCTCAGGGCCTTAGGAAGTAACTATTCAATAACAGAAACTGGAGCTCATACAAAATGTGGCTATGCAGAATAAGAATTACAAATGTGCAATTTTAATGCAATATAATTTTTCACATTTAAATAGCACCTTACCAGCTGCTTTTAATGCTGGTTATAATGTAGTCCGATTATATGAACACAATGCAAAAAACACAGTAATTTCCATTTTATTATCAGTTTTGTCTATTCACAGCTGTAAATTACATTTGTTTGAGGATTGTCTGTTCATCAAACTGTCATTGCCTAGTGTACCACTGGACAGCAAAGTCATTGTGCGCAATTCTCCATTAACTGCTTGTTGTATCACACTTACAAATCATAAATCATATAAATCAATTGCTGTAATCACGAGTTTCAATAGCCACAACAAAATCCAGACAATACAAAGATCATGGAAATGGGTAGACTCGGATATGGCTCTTCACAACCTCCCAATAACGACAACACTAATCTATTAACCTCGATGTACATCCCTTCTAATCACACGAAACGCTCTACTTCTTAGGTGTATTTGTATTTGCTGGACCAGTTGACCCTCTCGTCACTAATTCCTGTCCATGTCGTCCGTCCACAAACACCAGCTGCCCGTTTACGGCCAACTGCGTCAACTTGTCAACAGATATGTGCGACCGCGGCTGGTTGACGATAAACTGTGCAACATTCATCGGCTGAATTGGCTTACCAGTGAGCACGAGTCCAGAGGATTGCCCAGACGGCAAACGAGAAATAAGGGACCCAGTGGGCGACTGACTGGGCATGCTGCTACCCGACAAGAGGGAAACAGGAGATTGTTTTGCAACTTGTTTTGTGACAATACCACCGCCCATCTTCCCGCTAGGAACTGGCCCGGTAGTTTGCCGGGTCACGGACAATCCGGCTGTCAGTTGTCCCATCACTGTACTGCTAGATGGTCTAGAAGAAATGACGTTACCGACCGACTGCCCTAATCTTATCAGTTCCGATTGTTTCGGCGATGGCTGTACGATTGTCGAGGAGGGGACAATTCGCGTTCGAAATTGCTGCTGCTGCTGTTGTGACATGCCAATCACATTGGCACCACTCAGCTGCATGGCAAGTTTTTCTAATATGGGAACAGTGTTGCTAATGCCAGCCTGGACGACTGGAATGGACTGCTGCGTGCCGACAGTGAGCCCAGGTGAAACCAGCTGCCTGGCGACCTGCATATGCTGGCTCTGCAGCAAGGGAAAACTGCTCACCACTTTCGGAGAAGGAGTGGAAATATTGGCTCCGATCGATTGTGTGGAAATCTGGGAGGTGGGCAAGACACCCCCGCTACTGGCTGCAGCAGTCAGAATAAAATTCTGCTGGGCAGCATTGTTGGGAATAAGGATGTAACCCGGTCTGTTGCCCGACTGCTGAGCTACTATGTAGTTCTGCTTGCCCGCATTCGGTAATATCAACACGCTCTGCTTGTTCGCTTGACTGGTTACATTCGGCATGATAAGACGACTCGATTTACCGAGACCCTGGGGCACAAGAACGAAGCTGGTACCCTGCGTGGGATGAGTGATGGTTGCCTGCTGGACTCCAGGATTTGCGATGACCAGGTTCTCTGTCCGAATGCCCCCGCTCACGACACCACCGGGACGTAGGAAATACTGAATGGTGCCGGAAGAAGACTGTGCCAGTGTAACATTCTGAATAGTGTTCTGGGAGATGGAAGAGACGATCTGGTTGAGCCGGCTGACGTGAAGATGTGAAGGGAAAACGGTCGTTGGCACAACGGTCGGTTTACTGATGATGGCCGACGTCCGACACAGATTGAGCGGCGTTGAAACGGAGCCGGTCATCACGGCGGCACCGAGCTTCTCCAGTATCGGGGTTGGTTTACTCTCAAACGGATCCTTGACTGGTGTTACAGGCATCGGGATCGGTTTCGGTGGAGTCTGAGCGGAAACTGTAGCAGTGACTTCGCTGCCCACTCGCTGGACGATGATGCGCTGCCCGTGCGAAGTCAGGTAGCGCTTACTGTCGAGAAGTTTCGTGACAGACATCGGGCGGGGTTTCGGAGGTGTGGCAGTGGGTGTGACGGTAACGGGATGAGATGCCACAGTCGTGGTCGCAGCAGCCGAAGCAGCAGTCTCACTCAAGAACTGAGGCATGTCTATGTTAATCGGCACCTTCTTCTTCCGTTTCTTTTTCGGCATTACGTTACCGGAATCGTCTTCAAGACTTCGCTTTGGTGGTTTACCCAGACGCTTTTTCGGTTCCTTCACTGGACGCGGACTGTCGCCTGGACTCGACTGGCTGCTCTTGGCACACGAGTTCTTCTTGACAACCTTTACGACTAGCGAAGTGACGACTTTAGGCCGCTTAGAGCTTTTCTTTAGCTTAGCGGCCGAGTTCGTATTGTTGGCGTGAAGTAACGAGCCGTTGGTACTAATACTTGACGAGCTTATTCGTGAATCGTCGATAGTTGTACTGAGATTGCTGTCTTCCCAGCTGTCTGTTGGGGAAGCCGAACGTTTCATGCCGTTCAGGTTCCTTCGTTCCAGCCTCATTTCATTTGAAGGCCTGCCTACGCCCTTATACTTTCGCCGCACTGGCACTTCGCCGAAAGACTCGTCCAGTTCTTTCAGCTTGGGTTGTTGCTTCCATGCTGTATAGTGAAGCGAAGTGTAGAGCATCTCGTCCTCCTCCAGTTCAGCTCGGCGTTCCTCTTCCTCCTTCAAAGCCTTCAGATGACTCAACTCCCACTCTTCCTTCGCCAACCCAACCTCTTCCTGAAACATAACAACACATAACAAGTCAAACTCTATTCTACTCAACTCTATCTTAACAGACGTATACCTCTGGACACTTGATGGAGCGACAATTTGCTTAACTGCATATCACTAACTCATATCCTACTACTTAGATCTGCCCCTTCACTTAACAAATGATGCCAGTGGTCTTACTACTCTGCAGAAAACTAAGGATATACAGAGAAAGTTTTTCAACAAAACAAGGCAGAGCATTCATGCATAATAACACGTGTTACAGACCACAGGACAGAACAATAAACATTTCTAAAATCTAATTTAAAACAACAGAACCAACATTTGAATAGGAATTGCAGTAGGCAGTTAACTACCAGACTATATGCGTCTCACCTCCGCTTTCATAAGTTCCTCGTTTGTAATTGGTGCCAGCTGCATTTCCATGAAAGACACGGCATAACGCTCGACTGGAGTCAGCTGAAACAACCAACAATTCTGATCATGAAATGACAAATTTTGTTAGATTTCCATGAAAATACTTGTTCAACAAATTGTCTACTAAAGCACTTGGTATAGTTGATATGCAAACTGTCAAAGAAAGCATCCAACTGACGAGGTGGTAACGAATAAAATATTAGCTGCAGTGTATTAGAAACTATGATACTGCCCTGTGGTATTGCACTGTTAATAACGTCCCGGATGACAATAATAAAACAAAGCAGATCTATGTCTTTAGGCAACAAGATATGTGCGAGGTGACTGGCCCGTATATAATAGAATATGACCTCACAGAATGGCATCTGACAATGAAATGACCATTTAAAAATGTTGTGCAGCCCTGATACAGTTTAGAAATAATCAGCTAACTGTAGCGATACATCGAAGCAAAGTGCCACGCAGCAGAGGTTCAAAAAGCAGAGACATTTAGTACTCACATCTTTCTCAAGCAAGGCAAGTTCCACTTCAACGTTTGACGATGGGTCATCGCTTTCTTTCTTCACATCCTGATCTGTCTTGACTTCGTCCCATGGCTGCGTCTCGTCAAACTCTGCCAGCTCGGCCTTCTGCTCAGCACGAGCGACTTTCACGGCCTGCATGTCAGTCTCGTCCTCAGCAGCACATAAAGCCTAGAATCAGAACACATCATCATATACACAAGCTCATCAAAACACAAGTCTGGTACTGCTGACATGGAATGATGTCAAGAAGGAGAAGAGTCCCTTGAGCTAGCCTGAGAGGCAGCCATGAGTATGAAGTGTTAGCAACTTCATTTTCTTAGCCCTGGCATATGAGGGCGGGTGGCCAATCTTCTCTCTCACCGTTTCATCTTCCCACTAACAGTATACAGTCAGTGTACTCATCATAGCTGAGTTGGCTACGGGGTGCACATGGAACAGAAATCTTGAACCAAATTTCTGTCCTGAAGGGGATCTGAACCCCGATCTCTTGGCCGACAGTCCAGTACACTACTGCACACCCCTGCTATGGAATGAAGTTAAGCAGTAGCAAAATAAGTATTTATGCATTTAAACTTCACTGTTCATGGACTACAGGCCGCCTCAATATCATGCAGCCCTACGTGCTCTGGCAAGTTCGGAGATTTAAAGATGCTGTGTCACTGAACTGCTATGGCAATTTTCTACTTCACTGTGTACACAAATTTCAAAACCTTGAACACTTAATAAGAGCAATGTATAAAACCACAGCTTACCTGTTCTATGAGTTCTTCATTTAAGCCACCAGTTTCAGCGGCCGCTGGAGTTTCATCAGCAGTGTTCTTGCTATCATCTGTGACTAAGCTCTCCAAGCCAGATGGCTCCTCAAACAAGTCTTTAATGGTTTGCTAGAGTAATATCAGAGAAACACAGGACATGTTTAATCCATGTATTTTTTGCAGTAATTTCAGCAGCTAATGATCATTGCAGCCTGTCAACACAAAAATCACAAGCCAGACGTATCGCACATCATTTTAAAGACGAGTGTGTACTAAAAGCAACTGGGAAGCCAATGCAGCTCGTCGTTAAAGTGTTAAGAACCAGAAGAAATCAGATCTTTGACAACAGAGCAAGATATTTCTTGTAATTGCAGAGCAGGAATCTTAGCAAGTCCTTAACATGTTTATGCTTAGAGCCAGAATGAAAAGAGAATACAAGGAAGAATAAACTTTAACGAAATGCTTATCCAGTTCATTTTGTCTTACCAGGTTGACGTAGATGTCAGTGTACCACCGAATGATGCATTATTAAAAACAGTGCTGCATGTGTAAGAGACTTGATGTACTGTAGACATCCCCAATCCACAGACCAATAACAACCAAATGCTATGCACTATTTAACCTCATTTCGAATTGGTCTTTCAATAGCATTTTCCATTTGACAAAAGCATTACACTTTACCTGTTTGAAAAATGCTGTCGTGAAGTTGCCTCCTTCAATGGCCACGTTTCCAAGCAGTCGTTTTTCATTGGCCTTCTTCAGAATGTTCTCCTCCACAGTCTTTTCACTTATAAGTCTATAAGAGATATATGCCAAAATGTCAGTAAATGAGAGCACTTTTGAAGACATGCTTGCCAAAAATGGTCTCATTAATTAATTAATTAATTAATTAATTAATGGTCTCTGTGGAAAGCATGTGGACGACCCAGTCAGGGACCAATACATGATGCCAAAAGGTGTGCAAAAGCTGAATATAAGCGTGCCATTAGGAACAAGAAATCTAAGGAAGATGCGTATGCTTCTAATGACTTACATGAATATCTTCTGGCAAAGGACACAAATTCTTTCTGGAAAACTTGGCAAGCCAAATTTAAAGCTAACCATAAACCTCCCTTAGCTGTAGATGGTTGTAGTGAGCCAAGAGACATTTCTATGGCCTTTGCTTCAAATTTTAGAACTGCATGCTCGCCTAATAATGCAAAAACCAGTGAGAAACTGAATAAGCGATTTCACAATAGGTTTAGCCAATATAATCCAGCTTCTCAATATAAAGTGATAACAGTAGAACTAGTTGACCAATGCATTCGTAAAATGAAGCGGGGTAAAGCCTCTGGTCTGGATCGCATGGAGACTGAACATCTAATTCATGCTCATCCTAGACTGGTTGTTTTGCTCTCACTTTTATTCAACCAAATGCTTGTGCATGGCAGAGTTCCCACCAGTTTTGGTTTAGGCATAATTGTACCCCTGGAAAAAGGGCCTACCTTAGACAATGGCAATAGTGATAACTACCGTGGCATCACATTAAGTTCAAATCTATCGAAACTCTCTGAAATGTGTGTGCTGGAGCATTATGGCAGCTATTTATGCACATCTGATTTGCAGTTTGGATTCAAAAAGGGATTGGGTTGTTCACATGCAATCCTTGCAGTCGGAACAGGGGTGGACTACTTTACAAGTCATGGGTCAACTATCAACTTATGTGCATTAGACATGTCAAAAGCTTTTGACAAAGTGAATCACTTTGCTTTGTTCAATAAGCTAATGGACAGACAGGTTCCTCGTGAAGTTCTGACCACCCTTATAACCTGGTATAGTCTCAGTGCAGCCTTCGTGAGGTGGGACAATATATTTTCAGATATGATAACTCTAACCTGCGGAGTTAGGCAAGGTGGTGTTCTATCTCCAGTTCTATTTGCTGTTTATGTAAACGACCTTATTGATAAGCTAAGTCGATCCGGTCATGGATGTAGAATTGGGGAGACGTACTTAGGGTGTGTCATGTATGCAGATGACCTCATGTTAATGTCAGCATCTCTGTGTGATCTCCAAGCTATGGTTGACATTTGCTCTGTTGAGCTAGAGGGTATTGACATGAAGTTAAATGTAGCCAAATCTCAAGTGATAAGGATTGGATCACATTTCCGTAATGCGTGCAAGAACATCAATGTCAACGGAGTAGATATCAATTATGTGGAGAAGCTGAAATATCTTGGCTGTTTTCTAGTTGCAGCCAAGTCATTTAAACTTAGTTTGCATGAAATGCGTGTGAAGTTTTATCGGTCATTTAACTCATTGTATAGCAAATGCTACAAATTTAGTGAACCTGTTTTGTTGTATTTGGTTAGTGCACACTGTAAACCATTTCTCCTGTATGGAATGGAGGCTATCAGCCCTACCAACAGTGACCTGAACTCCTTGGAGTACACGTACAGCTCTGCTATATGTAAAATTTTCAAAATATGTCATAGCAGTGTTGCATCGGTACTGCAATTCATGCATGAAAAAACTATTAAAGACTGTTGGTTTTCCAGAAGGCTGCGTTTTATGCACAAATGCCGTTCGCATGACAATGAGGTTGTCAGGTTTCTGTGTCTTTTCTCAGACACCATAAGTGGATGAGATTTTCTTGTTTTGCTTTTCATGCTTTTCATGTTAATTTTTTTTGTGTGCTACCAATGTTTTTTGGTGAATTAAAGATTGATATATTAAAGTAGATGGAAGAAGAGCAAGCCCTGAGGCAGCCATGGGTATGAAGTGTTAGCGACTTCATTTTCTTAGCCCTGACATATGAGGGCAGGTGGCCAGACCTCTCCCTTACTTGTCTCATCTTCCCAATGACAGCATATGGCCAATGTACACATTATAGCTGAGTTGGCTAGGGGCAAAGGTAGAGCAGAAATCTCGAACCAAATTTCCATCCTGCAGGGAGGGATCTGAACCTGGACCTCTCGACTGATAGTCCAGCATGCTAACCACTACACTATCGTGCACCCCCGTTGACAGAACAGCATGAAATACAGATAACTTTGGCAAGTAATTTAATTTCTGATTATAAATGGGTTGATTAGTGTTAGCACAAGTTATCTCCTACTAGCCCAACAGTTATGACCAACTTATTTCACTACTACTCCAAACTGTGTAAATGATTGCTATATACGAACATTAGGGGCTACTGTTTACTGCCATCATTATTATTTATCTAATTGTTCAACTATATTCCATGCAGCCTTTATGAATCCCTTAAATGGCACTATATACGTGTCTTGATTTCACACACACACTCACGAATGACTGTGACTGAGTCTGTTACAAGACCTCACAAAATATTGTCAATTAATATCAAAATGGCCTTAACTGCCAAGCAGTAACTAACTGACCTGTAGATGTGCACATCTCGCGTCTGGCCAATGCGATGACATCGATCCTGTGCCTGCGCATCCATTGTGGGATTCCAATCACTGTCGTAGAATATCACAGTGTCAGCTCCTGTCAGATTGACGCCAATTCCTCCGGAACGAGTCGACAGAATGAAGCAGAAGATTCGTGGATCCATGTTGAACCTTTCCATCAGAGCCTGTCGCTGTTCAACCTGTAATACGGAGATTATTACATTGTAGGTCAAGAGTTGCAAGCCACGAAGCCTTTGGCATAGGTCGTTGTGTAGCATGAGATAGAAGGACAAGTATGAATTTCTGCAAATATAATTGATCTAGCTCTCTTCAACAAAAGTAGAGACATATATATTTATCTAGAGTTAAAAGCCAGATATAAAGCTTTTAAAATGTAATTTTCACAGCACGACACAGACATGTGACTGTGAAAAGTAGCCTAGACGTATCTGGTCATTTCATGATGCAGTAAACATTGTCACAATTAAATTATATTACTGATTAGCTCAAGTATAAGCCACACACTGGCTGCACTAGACCTCACGATAATAATTTCTCCAAAATGAAAAATAAGTGTAAATAGGATGGAACAAGGATGAATGAAAGAATACAACTCTTACACAAATTTATCTCAACACACAAAGCCATAAAGGAATTGATCGATCACCTGGGGAGTAATTACTAAACCACTAAGAAACTAGATGGTAAATTTTTTCATTATTAATTATATTAGCATTAAGAGTAACAACCGAGTGTCACAGATATCCAAACGATGACAAAATCATTGAGTTCTACCTTTGTTGTTCCATCAAGACGAAGATATCGATGACCGTGGAAATTAAGAAATGCCTCGAGCACATCGAGCATTCGAGTCATCTGGGTGAAGACCAGAGCACGATGACCCCCAGTCTTCAGGCGCCTCAACAGGATATCCATTGTCTGAAGCTTTCCTACAGGTAATTAACAACAAAAGAAATCTCACTTTAAAAAAATGAAGATAATGTGTGCAGGTGAAGGCATTGTGCCTGCCTAGCAAGATATTCCAGGAAATATGAAACTTACCACCACCTGGAGAAAACGCCTAAACCATGGGTTAAACCATGTAGATACCTAATCATCTGTGGTGTGAAGATAAAGCATAAACTATGTGGTTCATCTATCCAGTGATATCATGGTAAACCATCATACGCCATTCAAGAAGCCCAGGCAATGTCTAGTGCATAGTCAAATGAATCAGAGGCAAATCAGATGCCATTATGCCAACTTCCAAAGTTATGACTTTCCAGCTAGTCAGATACTAGTGCAAAGTGACTATACAGCATGGCACAGATAACTTATACCACATCTCCTCTACAGGAACATACATTAAACTGACTGGCAGTGGCGTAGCCAGGCTTAAATTCAGGAGGAGGCAAGTTCACACGTCACAGACCAGTGCATATGACCGGTTTTTAGACATTACATTTTTTAACTCCGACGATGACACCTTTATACTTGTAGACTCCGATGACCTTCCTTTAGACTTTCTTTAAAAATCCGATGACCTTTTTTTTTAGTCATTTGACCTTTTTTCCCACACAGGCGCTTTTTCAAGACTTTCTTTATAAACTCGGATGACCCTTTTTTTTTTAGTCATCAGATCATTTTTTCCCACTTTACCACTTGACCTCCAAAACGCAGGCGCCTAACAACGAACCACAACACTTCAATTCAAGATGAGGCAACTTGCCAAAATCCTGGTCATTTGCGTCGTTGATCAATTGAAACTCCACTATATGGAAAAACCAAGAGGAGGCAATTGCCTCCTCCTGCCTTCATGTAGCTACGCCTATGCTGACTGGGTCTGATGACAGGTCGGTGGGGTCCCAGCTGGCTCCCTTACCTCGACAGGGCTCGCAAACTGTTCCATTCTTTGCCATCCAAGTTGCGGCTATGTCACCTTGAAAGTTCTGAATAAAACGAATATTGTTTTGCATACAACATGAAATAACAACTAACCGCAATCATACTGAATGAGCCGCAGTTCAGGAAACTGAACCCGTTGATTCTTTATGATGTTGTGAAGAAAAGTCATCCGTGGTGAAAACTCCTTCTGGAGCAGGAACTCTTCCATCATCTGCTGGTTCCTGGCAGATGGAGTCGGATGAGACAGATGCATCACGGACCGTGGAGCAGTAGCCGGCGGAATTACAAACACAAACCTAAAATTACAGAATTACAAACACAAACGTCAAAGAAAATATATGATCAGTCTGGTTTCAACAAAATTCTCTGCAGTTTGTTCCATGGTAATACCACCTGATAAATGTTCGATATGAATTAATGAATGATAGTGTGACAGTCTGTGACTTTGTTTACAGATTACAATAGGACAGTGCTGTCCAACCTTTTTGACACCGCGGGCCACCGAAGAAGTAATTTTTGAAGCCGAGGGCCGCACCAGTCAACTCAAAAGCAGCGACTAAAATTTATTGAAAATTATTAACTTATTATAATTAATTATGGAGTTATCATAATGAATGCGTCTTGGTAACTGAATTTTGTGTACACAATGTCAAATGGTAAGCCAAGTTAGGAACGAATAGCTATGCAAGTAGGCCAGTGACTGTCTTTTACTTCATTTTAACAGAAATTGCAAATATTTAGCGAGCTGCGGCGGGCCACTTAGAATCTGCCGGCGGGCCGCATATGCCCGCGGGCTGGACAGCACTGCAATAGGACTTTGAGGAAAACGAGCTCATAAACTTGCAGAAATACCCTAAAGGCATTTTCAAGTATAAGCTTGTTGTAACTTCATAACATAACTTCAACCAACTTACTGGCAAGCATACATCCAAGTGTTAGTAATATGATTGCCAAAATCTGAATGTTTTATCTATTATTTTCTATTTTATGCAGATAATCAGCTAATTATACCAAAATTTTAAGGCCAGAGAGCTTACATATTGATATTTCAAATTTTCAATCCCTCAATTAAAATATCATGGAACAGTCAAAGGGTAATTTCACACACAACATCTATATGAATCACCAAAAAAACAGGAAGAAATGCACACGTACCGATGCAACATATCCTCCAGTTTGCTAAGGTACTGCTGTGGTGTAAGAATGATTTCAGTCAGATGCCTCGTACTCTCCCACACCAGGTTAAGACCTCGACAACTTTTGTGTTGACTGCGTGCATTGAGGCACTGCACATAACCGACATCGCTGAAGGACTGGTCTCGTGGCTTCATGCAGTCCACGGCATCAAGCAAATCCCTCCCATAAACTGGAGAAAAACTACACTGGCGCTGGTTGTAACGATGAATGATTTCAAGCTTTGCTTTCCTTGCAGTTCTTCGTTTAAGTTCCAAGGACTCCTGCAAAGAAGTTGACCAAAATTAATACACTCTGGTTTGCAATAAATTCATTGCATAAATTAAGTCTTAGAACAGGTCCAGCTGGGTAAGGTAACATAAAGGCTCATGCTATATAAATGCCTCTGTCAAGAGTAGTCCTCAAAGACATGGTTCAGAGTTTGAAAGACCACTTGGCTGTAGCACAAACTTGGCAACAACAATTTGAATAACTGGAAAAATTGTGACAAAGAGAGAAGAGCAGTCTGTTAAGCTAGCCCTGAGGCAGTATTAAGTGTTAGCAACTTCATTTTCTTAGCTTTGGCATGTGAGGGAATGACCAGTCCTCTCCCTTGCCATCTCATCTTCCCATTGACAATGGTCAATCAGTGTACTCATTATGGGGGGCCCGATAGCGCATTGGATAACATCTGGCACAGAGACCGAGAGGTACCGAGTTCGAGCCCCCGTTGGGCAGATATGCTTTGTAGGCTGCTATTAGCGCCGTGTATTGCAGGCTGTCTGTTCTGTTAGTAGTTAAGATTTAAATGGCATAATATGTAAATGAACTGTGCAGTGCGTTTGTCAGGCACTTATTAAAGCAAAGATAGGCTATTATTATTATTATTATTTTTATAACTGAGTTTGCTAGGGGTGCATGCACAGCAGAAACCTTGAACAAAATTTCTGCCTTGGCTAAGTGCAAAGTGTATACAAATTAGAAAATCTTACCAGGTATAGAGGACTTTTTTTCTCCTTGTCGGCAACAACTATATCCTTCTCTGTGACTGGTTGTTCAGCTAAAACGAAATAAGTCACTGTGTCAGTGAAATTGGGCAAACTACAAAGCTTATCACATTATCAAGGACAATATGGACGCAAAATGTCATTTATCAAGCACAATATGGAGGCAAAATGCCTTGTCAATTTGTACATTCAAAACCATAATTTCTCCAGAATCGTCTCATAACAAAAATCCAAAGCACTGAGAAGCCAAGTTATTTGCTTAAATCTCATGCCTGGTCTTAAAACAATGACTAGACTCCCTTATGAAACAATACTGCTGAAAAAGAGAGTTTCCTAGCAAGAAATAAAGTTTGCTTCGAGTGTGGACAGCCCAATAGCCAACGTTAAAGGCACTACATTGAAAGTGCTCACCATAAAGAAAGGCGTTATGTACACAGAGACAATATTTAAAAAACCATTACCATAACTATAATCAACTCCTCTTGACCGATCCAAGATGCTTTAAAATTACATGTTAGATACAAAGATATGCGCATGGCGTATGCTTTTAATCATTTGGTGGCATCTCCAGCACTAGCAGTCTAGCACCATCTCGCATGAATAAGAAAAAGTGTCCCTGCTGCAGTTGGACACCCCAGATGCTTTGAAATTCTGATAAAACAAGAAATCAGATTACAGTCATGCTTCCTCACGTTGGTTGGCCTTTAGCAGACGCTTATGGATTAATGAAACTGTTTGATACAGCCTCAACATCAAGTTCTTAGAAAAGGAACAAGAGATATTTTGTAAGATACTGGTGCTGGTGGTATCTTTTGCAAGTACAAATATACAAATATGACTTTCCTTGAATCTCAACAATTTTCCTTACAATTTCACAGCATATATATATTATATATAAATAGATTATGCATATCATATGGCAATTTTAACTCCCAGAAGACTACACTTCTTGGACAAAACACATCAATGCCACAATATACAACCAAAAATTACTGAGTCTATGTGGCCTATAAAATTTGAGAAAACTGGAATTGCTCTAGTCTTTAATTGCTCATGTCTTTAGTGAATTGTTAATGTCAACCAGTGTAATTAGTACAGTAGTGTTGTTCAGGTGCAAAAACACTATCCTCTCAGAATCAGTTATTATTATCTGATAAATACTAAATAGAACTTCAAAGTGATTTCTCAACTCTTGCGATATGTAACACGTAATCAAAAAGAAATGACCTTCTCACCTTCCATCTGTGGCTGTACACCTGCATTCCCAATGGGATTCTCTGGGCCCAATGAGGAACAACCCTGAGCAGACTCAACAGCCGATAGTTGGTTGTCAGATTCCTACAGAGAAATACACAGATCTCCTAAAAGTTTGGCAGTAAACAAAGGACCATAAATCTAAACTTGAGCTTCAGCATATTCATTTCTGTGAGGAAGTGCATTTAACATCCAAAGTATTTTGGGACATTGCAAATATCAAAACACATAATTATAACACAACTGGAACATAATTGGAATATGGATTAAATATGGTACATCAAATTCAAAGTTTACTTTCATTTGAGAATTTAATTCAGGTTTAGAATGCAGTCCTGTTATAAAATGGTTCTTCATATAGACTTCACATCATAAGTACGACTCGCTGTTCCAACAGAATAGTACATGACAAGAGTGATGTACAAAACCTCGAAACTTATGCCATTTAAAAAACTTATGCCATTTAAAAACCAGTCAGAACAGTTATTCCAAAAGAGATCTAGCTCATCAAATCAGGACAGTACCGAAGGAAATGTCACGATAAGCTGCGTGCCATCTGGCAGTGGTTCCAGTCTGGGTGGAGGATCCGGAGTACTGTCTATTTCAACGATAAGTGGCCGTTTTGTTTTCAGTTGTCCAATGCGCTTTGCAGTTACTGAAGACAGGCTGATCTCCATATCACACAAATTCGGGTGGATATCGGTAAAATCCACAGACTAGACGAAAAACAAGCCATGATGATAACAGAAAATTGACTTCACACTTAAACAAACAGATGTTTTGGTATTCAGAATAGGAAGTTACAATCAGATTCCACTTCTGTCTGACATTTCAAGGTAATAAGAGAGTAAAACTGACCACAACACAACCAACGTACATAATAATTCTCAATTTTAAGAAAGTCTATAGGCATTATACCACTTCCAAATTAAAGTTTTCATATAATTCTATTCATTTATGGACTAATAAAGTGCCTCTCACAGTACAACCTAATCAGAGGCGCTCCCAGTGCGAAGAACCCCAAGAAAAACGAAGTCTTAAGAGAACGGGCAGAAACAGTAGTGTCCCAAGATAAGGCCTCAGCACCAGTTATATCAGGAAGGTCAAATAAATATGTCTGAAGAAATACTATGATAATCAGTATCCGTGTTTAACAGTGTCTTAAGAAGCTAAGTATGTCTTAAGAAATACTGTGATAGTGGTGCTTTACAGTGTCTTAGGAAATTTTGTGTTTACTTACAATAAATGGATTTCTTTCAAGGGCTCTGGCAGCCAGCGATGGAAAGTGAAGCGTTATTCCCTCCATGTGGAAAGGTGACACAATTGGCCGAGGGTCAAAGAGATTCGGATGATTGCAGACTTTCCTCAGTTGCATCAAGATGTTTATGACGCTCATGAAATGACCCGTTGCTAACGTCTCTTTCGTCCTATAGAACAAGACAAACCAGCACTCATATGTTTTAGCCTGAAACTGCAAAATGTCAGGTGAAAGTGATAATCAAAGAAACTTAAATAAACACACGGGGATACAATAACATTCATAATAGCTGCAATTGCTTAAAAAACATCCACTTCCTCTTTGAGTTTTTTTATATTGAACAAATTTAGCTAATATGTGACCCATCACCACAAAACCAGTCGCAAGTAGGATTTTTGACTTTTCGAGTATAACACACCATTTTAAAAAGGAACACCTTCTCTATATAACAACACCAAAATTATAATTCTAGCTCAATCCAAACTGAAGTTATAGCTAAATAACTACATGGATGTATGAAAACTGTTTAGCGGAGAAAAATGCGTCTAAAGTTGGCCGTCGGGATTTTCACGATCATCATCGGTTGTCAGTAGATAATCTTGGAAGATTGCGTTCAATTTGCCCGTGTCTGACTTCGTTGAATTCAGAAGCTTCGCGATAATTATAGTCAGGCCTTATCTTAATTTTTATTTAAATGAATTATTATTTATTTGACCAGCAAACTCGATCTTGATTCTTTCAAAACAAAGTTGAAAACAACGCGATGCCTCTTATTATTGATTTGCATTATTCATAAGGTCACTGCGCATGCCAGTTGCACGCGACGTTCATGTACTTGGGCCTCAACCTTAATTGCCGACCAATCCGATAGCTCCAAACCTCTAAGTCTCACCTGACTGCACACCTGTCTGGTTTTTTTTGTTTGTTTTTGATTTCATTATTTAACATATTTCTATTGTAACTGGTTGCGGTCTGTCAACCTGTCAGAAAATAAAACGAATATCTATCTATCAGTCTCATCACGTGACAGCAACTTGACTTGTTTTGTTTATGAGTGAGACCTATTTTTATCCATCTAGTTTAACTTGCAAGAATCTTGCTTGCTTGATTGAGCCACAGGCTAAATAGTCAAATCTTGCGACGACTAGTTCGATCACTTACAATCATTCAATCGTCGTGAAACTTGGCAGACAGACTCGCCCTCGCACACACTTCATTCTATCAAAATTTCAGCTCCCCCAAAAAGGCTAGCTTATAGAATCGGGGACTAAACTTTTCGAATCTGGGAATCCCTTTTCCGAAACGCAGCGTTGCGATTGGCCAGCGTTGTCATTGGCTGCAACAATAATGGGCGCGCTGCCTCGTTAAGCGTGCTATGTTGTAAAATGAACGCGGACTATTTTCAGAGTACACGTTATAGGATACTAGATGGATATAGTAAAAAACTTTGTTTTTACGGGCTGTATTTTATTGAACCATGCTATTGGCTGAGTTTGAATCGAATACGGCAATTATCTCGACACCATTGGCTAGACGAAAGACAGAGCTTTCAAACCATACCAAACATCAAGGTTGCACTGCTAAAAATAGAATGGATAAGAGCTTGTAAAATGGCGTAATTTCGGTGCGTTCGCACGAAATTTAAAACCATGACTTACAAATGTACAAAATCATCCAAATAATAACCTTAAACGTTATTTTTTCTCAAACTTTAATGCGTTTTTGTATAAAATATATATTTTTAAAATAATAATCTGTAATAATCTAAGAATTGAAAAAAATTGACTTTGATCGGGTTTTTGCTCGTTTTCTCGAAACGGAATATTGCGACTTCCGACTGGTTTCGTGAAAATGGGTCACATATATCTATTACAAGTCAACATAATAGGAAAAAATCACTGCATTATGAAATCATAAAATTATAATTTCACAAAAATACTAATAGCTCATCAGCTACAAGCCAATAACGATTGGCAGCAATACCCTTTACACCAATAAACTGGCTTATGCGAAAGAAGCACAAGTTAAGTTGTACATACTTTCCTTGAGCCATGAAATCATCGTAGAGAAACCGCTGACGCTTGGAAAGTCGGCACATGACGACGTGCTCATACTTCTTTGGCATCTGCTTTTCAACGTCTTGCTTCAATCGCCTCAACAGGAAAGGTCGCAGAACCTGTAAAGAAAACCAACCATGAATTTACTAACTAAGCACGTTTCAAATCCTCCTTATTGTATTGTACCTATCAATTTATATAGCGCCTCTCGCAGTGCACACCATTCAGAGGCGCAAGAAGTTTTTGTTTCTAATAAGCAAGCTTTAAGTTCTCACTCTAGCTTCTACATTTGATTCCTCAGTCAATGTTCATCTCCATCCTTCTTCCTGTCTCACAATAAAATTCATCCTGAAATCAAGAACATCAGTGGAAGAAACAACTTCCATGGTACTCTCTCATCTCTACCTTTATGTTTGATGAACTTCATTTGCTCCCTCTCCAAGCTTGCATACAATTTACAATCCTCACTTTGAACTTTAAGGCTAAGAGGGGTCTTGCCCCAAATATCTGCTTGACATAATACTTTGGCCTCATTCAGATTCCTCCCACTGTCCACTTCATTCCTCCAATAGACTTGACCTCTTGGTTCCCGTACTGCTATGTCTCAGTCTAGATCCTTGCTTCAATTGGTCCCTCTCTTTGGAATGCGCTTTCTCCTTCTGTTCGTTCTACAATTCTATCTAGCAAGTCTCTCTTCTTCCTTCGCTTTTCTCAAACCTGCTTCTTTTCGTGGGTCCTTGCACACTGGGAGCGCTCCTAAATGGTTCACCTTACTAGAGAGCTTTAAAAATGCTTAAATACAATACAATGCTAAAGTAAAAGCAGAGATTGAAACTCTCCAAAATAGCAGCAGCCTATCTGAAAGAAAACTCCGCGTACCTTGTGAAGTCGTTTAACCAGACTCTCGTTATATTCCATGCTTCCTTCGATCATGCCCGTAAGTGGGTTTGAGAACCATTCCTTGAACTCTCGATGTGACGCGAACACATGTGGCATTAGGAAGTGCATGAGTGACCAGAGCTCCATGAGGTTGTTCTGTAACGGTGTTCCAGTCAACAGCAAGCGCCGCTGGCTGTGGAAGTTCAGAAGCGTCTGCCAACGCTGTGATTTGAAGTTTTTGATGTTTTGTGCCTAGAGGAAAACACCCACACGAAACACAAGATTATATAACTTCAAGGAATGGATACAAGTCCACTCATTACAAAAATTACTCATGCAGATTGATCTATGGTTTGTGAAAACTGAAATATATTGTGGTATGATGGCTGTTGCTCACTTCCAGGAGTAAATGATACCCAGCACATCAACTGGAAAACAATCACTTGTAAAAGTTCAGTTTTCTTCTTAACACGAGAAGAACAACTAGATCACAGACCTCAAACTTCACCTATCGACTACTTCCTTCAGCCCTCAACCTCACATTGCTCTCCTTTACAGGGCATAAAACAAGGATGGGTTCCTGCCAACCTGGCAGCTGCAAATCCACCAAAGCCTACCAAACAATATTAGCAGATGTGCTACCAATTTCATTGAACGAAGACTTCAGTTTTCCTTGCAATTCCATTTTGCAAAAAACCCTTGACCAAAACTTCATGTTTTATTACATTGGCAGTAGAGTTAAACACTTTGACAACGCTAAAATGGTCTGTTTTAATGACAGAGAGATTAACTGGCTGCCAAGATGATCTGACAAAGTCATACTGTGGTAGTGATGTAGCTTTTCCAGAAAAATATTTTGCGGAAAATTTTCCGGAAATTTTCCGCAGAACTGGAAAAATTCATTTAACTCATAATGTCAGATTTTCAGTATGAGACGACACTAGAAAGTTTCTGTTTTTTTAAAGTTCCTTTAATTTACAGTATTTCTGTCAATGCAGGCAATGTTCACCTTGAAAGAATTAAAATAAAGATTAAGGACTGTTCATTAGCGGTTCAGTTTGATATGTTTGATAATTGAGAAATTATGTTTGATATGTTGTTAGTGATAATCGAGATATCTTGAACTAGATAGCAATCGCAACTGCCTCTAGATTTTACTATCTGGTAATGGGTGACCCTAATTTAGCGGGATACTTATCCCTTCAGGGCCCCTTGTTACCTGACTATGAAAACTGTTCAATTGTAAATGCACTGTTCGAAAGGTTAACAATAAATGATGATTGATTGATTGATTGACTGATTGTTGGGCCTTGTGAACACATTGAACAGTAAGCACTAACACTGCCACAGTGCCATCTATTGAATAAAAATCAGGAATAACTACCCGGTACATAAGATAGTATAGAGTGAATGATGTTTAAACATTATTATGCATAAATTAAATTGTTATGAATTTAGTAATATTATATTGATGGAAAAATATAGGAAAATTTTCCGGAAAAAAACATTCAAAATTTTCCGAAAAAATATGAAATTTTCCGGACAATTTTTCCGCCTCACAACACTCTACTGTAGGCTGAAAATGTTTAGGCCTACATCAGTCACTGGCTACTAAATTTCAGGTGTTCACTGATGCTGATGTTACAATATGAATACTGGAGAAAAATTATACAGCCAACAATTTTACATTAATAAAAAGAACCAATAGTAAAAACAAAGTTTTTTACTATATCCATCTAGTATCCTATAATCCGTCATATTAAGCAGTTACCTCTACAAATATATAGCATTTTACAACATAGCGTCCGTTTAATCAAGCACCGCACCCGTGTCTGTTGCAGCCAATGGCAACGCTGGCCAATCACAACGCTGCGTTTCGGAAAAGGGGATTCCCGATTCGAAAAGTTGAGTCCCCGATTCTATAAGCTAGCCTTTTGGGGGAGCTGAAATTTTGATAGAATGAAGTGTGTGCGAGGGCGAGTCTGTCTGCCAAGTTTCACGACGATTGAATGATTGTAAGTGATCGAACTAGTCGTCGCAAGATTTGACTTTTTAGCCTGTGGCTCAAGCAAGCAAGCAAGCAAGCAATCAATCAAGATTCCCGCAAGTTAAACTAGATGGATAAAAATGAACAACTAAATATAGAAAAAGTAACAATATAAAAGAATCAACGCTATGTTATTTGAGAAGATTTCCAAAATCAAGATCGGCTGACCTCGTCCAAGATGAAATATTTCCACTTTTTCCGACGAAAAGCCTGGTGGTCTTGTATGACCAGTTTGTATGACGTGATACAGACATGAAAGGCATTGGTCTTCGTCCAGCCCTACAGAAATAAAGCAGCAAATGAGTCAGAATAGAAATACTGTTCTGCAGCAACACACATGTGTATTTATTGAGGCGAAGCATGACAAGGCACGATAAGGCAAAATAAAAACTCATCTATCAATACTGTAATGACGAGCTGTGTTGGTTTCCCAGTCGCGTTTAGTAAGCTCTTGTTGTTAAAGTGTTAACAGTTCTTACACATGGCATAACCGAGAACTGCAAAACCATTATGTTCATGTAATATTCCTATACTTAGAATAATTTACACATATAATTCAAGATACTTACCAATAATTCACAACAAGCTATATTCTCTAAATCATTAACTAAACTGCAACAGAGCAAAAGCCACGTGAATTAGTACCTGTCGTTTAGCTTTTCTTTCTTTTAAACTTCCATAGTAGGTAAGTATCTTGAACGCTGGACACCACTTTTTAATTTCCATCTCCCAATTAAGCATGACACTTGTAGGAACAACGATGAGATGCGGACCCCAGATTCCTTTCTCGCAGGCAAGGAACCCCAAAAGGGCGATCGTCTGAATGGTTTTTCCCAGGCCCATCTCGTCTGCGAGTATTCCATTCAGCCGCTGCTCATACATAGTCGCCAGCCAATCGAGACCTACGTGTTGGTACTCACGTAGGCTGTGCTTCAAAAGGAAAGGGACGGATGTCTTAACCTGCCAAGCAAAACATCAAACAGAGATAAGTAAGTATATTCTTTATTATACCAATTGCATATCTGCACTTTGGTGTACATACATTTAAACAGAGAAAAACATTCTTCTTATAAACGATCTGCGTGTCAGATTGTCCGCCTGTGGAATAAAAAGGTCATGTAGTCTCGGGCACAGGGATTCGTGAAGCGGCTTTTTGGGGGTCGTGAAGCGGCTTTTTGGGGGTAAGTAGCCCATGGAGCACATGCCACGGGTTCCACAAGACCGCAGAGAAGAGGCGCGAGTCAGCAGCGTTGGCACAGATAGATATCTCACGCAGAAATATGGCACACAGCTACCAGCAAACCAACCACCCAGTTGAATAATAAACAATTGGTTGATGAAAAATGAACCGGTTGACCACAGGAAGTGGTATCCCCATATGTAGTGACCCACTTGCATGACATCATTAGCCAAACAAACCAACATTAAGAATTTAGCATACACAAATCGAAAAACTTAACCTATATCATATTATGGTAATTTCAACTGTATGCATATAGTCTGCACATAAATACATACACAAATTATTATTAATTGACAACTTCTGTGGCACTGGTGCATAAAAAGCACAATGCATCAACTGATAGCACATCAAAATCAAACCGCAATCAGTAACACCTAGAGATAGTCAGTAATCTGAAACAGAACGGCAGTCATTATGGATAAGCCAACTGTCTAAGTGACTTAAATAAAACAAAATCAGCAAAAAAGTAGTGCTTATGCTTTGTGCAATTCTAATCCTTATATTACAGAAGTACACTGGAACCTTCTTATAAATCAAGCCATATAAGCACGGCATTAAAAATATTAAATTTTGGATTAAAGTATCTGACTATATTATATTGGTATCATTCACGTTATGTGACAAATGTCTTAAGAAGGCCCCAGCATAATAACAGTTAACTTAATATATAAATAAATAGAAAATCTGGATAACTAACATGAGCTGTTTCTAATGTGTAACCGGTTGGTTGGATGCTCATTGCCGTTGCCGCTATATCATTTATTTCCTGTCCAGGGCCAGACTTGTCAACTTCCTCTTCCTTCAGTCGAACACCTTTTTCCTTCTTTATTAGAAATTCAGTCCCCACATCGGAATCTTTATCATTGTCATTGTTTTCTTCCTCTTCCTCCTTATCCTCATTCTTCAAGTCGTTACCTGGCAAACGAACAAAAACCAAATAAATTCAAGACATTGTATCATGGAGATTAACTTATTAGATCCAACAATTTAAAATGTTTAAGTTTTGCATTCCAGAGAAACTTTGCAAAAGGCACATCTATAGGAAGGCTTAGCTTTCAACAGAAGCAGAATTTAATACAGCTTAAATGTAGTACAATAATCCAAACGGAACTTTAATATTAGAGAGTACAGATATTTGTATGTGCAGTAATCAGTGTCTAACTTTGATTAAAAACAAATCTACAACAACCTTAAAACAGTAAAAATGGACACAAATATGACTGCATCTAATATTGTATCACATTAGAAATAATTTAAAAAGAAATTCTCCATTTTACTACAGAGGTTTTCTACAAAAACCTCTGAAAAACCATAAATTGGAATGAACCTTCAGCTAGCATGATTTCATTACATTTTAAGTAATGCTAAAATGTAGTCCATGCAATGAATGCATCTAAGAACTTTTTATATGCATTATATAAGTATTGCATTCCATTACACACAAAAATGGCAAAAATGCAAAGCAACTAATTGCAAAGTAAGACTCACCTGCGTTAACATTCTTGTTAGTATCATCAGTCAACTCATCACCTACAGGTTTCTCATCATGCATGCTCTGATACATCTTTAGCAACTCTTCAATTGGCATTTCACCTTAGCACAAAACACATTAAACAGATGGCATTGTATTGTATTTTTTCGTTTATTCAAAACTGGCTGTCATAACGCAGCCAGCAACAAAGGTGCATAACTTATGGTTATAATAAAGGAGCCTTGACTAATTATAGATATGGATAATGTTCATATCTATACTGTAATAATGTATTGATAATGTATTGGATTGATGTACACTATATGGGATGTAAGACCACACAGGGCAGCTAGTAAGTGTTTTTTATCTGACAATCGCATTGTCAGATACCAAGATACTCAGATATCTGACAATCCTCAAGCAAATTGTATTGCAGAGTCTTCTACAGAAAAGGGCACACACAGGACCATTATCAACAAATTATTGCACCAGATTTTGGCACTCTTCAATTATGCTACACGAAGCATCTCAGATAAAATCCAATAACTGAATTGCTATTTAGCCAAGTAAAACGCCCTTTACTGTAACTCTCAGCGTCTAATGAGCCATTTCATTGCTATTTAGTAAGGGAATATACCTTTTCGTCCAGACCACAAAAATCAGAAAAAACACAGAAATAGATGCTTGACATAAAGCCATCACAAAGTTCTCTACCACTAACAAGGAAAACTACTTGATGCCGTACCTTCTTTTTGGAGATCAAGGAGTTCCTCGGAATGATTTACGGTTTCTTGTTTCTCTTGTTCTTCCAATGTTTCCTCGTCGTCGGTGCTATCTTCAGATGGAGCGTAACTCTCGACATCAGAATGAGCCACGTCACCCTTTGAACATCATCATTTCAAGGACATCAGCAATACCAGTGGATACAGAAATTGTATTGAAAAGAAACTACATATGGACACAAGAAACTACAAATGCACTAGAGAGCTCAGCTTATTCTGAACCTCGAATAATAGCAAAACTGTTGACGATGGTCCACTGAATTCTGATCAATTATTAATTATCTTAGTTTATTATTTCAAACTGACACACAGCAGTATTCTTACAATTCACAGTATGAATGGATGATCACAAGTTATTACAGGAGTAGAATTTAACTGTATGGCAGCCATGCAAGGCACCCGTCATGTCCTACTAGTCATTTTACCAACAACATCTGGTAAATAAAGGCTGAGTCGACCTTTGGAAGCGATCCCGCGTTCGTGTTGACCTTCTGCTCTTCGTAGCTGTATTAATTTAGAGCAGATATTTTCCCATAAATAAGACTATAACTTAAAGGGAAGATTTACAACTGTTTAACGATCCTGATTATGAAGTACCTGTTTCTCAGCTTCTTTCTCTGGTTTGTCAACTTTCCCTCCAGTTGCAGAATTTAACACTTCTTCTGGTAGCGTTTGAAGAAACTCTTCGAAAGACATCTCTCCCTCTTTCTGCAGAGCAGCCACTTCTTCAGCAGTTTTATCCTACATTATTTAAAAAAATTTATTCCATGGGTATAAAAATACTGACATTGGAGATATATAAGCATATCACCGGGGCACAGTGACTAAATAACATAAACATATCAAACACTGACAGTTACAAGATTAGCCATTCTCATTCTACTGCTGCCTTTCACAGCCATAAGAACAACAATGTATGTATGAGCACTTGTTATAGCGCCCCTTCAAGATTTCTACTCACAGGTGCTCCCGACTACAGCGCGGACACTGAATCGGAGTTTCACGCCAAAGTGCATGAGCAATTGCGAGTGAAGGACTTGCCCAGGGTCCCTACGCGGCGGATTAAGGTGGATTCGAACCTGCAACCCTCCGGCTGCAAGGCACCGAACATACCACTGCACCACCGTGCCCCACTATATAACAAGGTAGTGGATTCGTGGTATAAAGACTTATTTTTTAAAGATGTATTAATTTTAGAATCCATGTCTTGACTATGTTAGATCAAAGTTTGTGTTATAACTAAACATGTTATAACAAGACTCTGGTCAATTTTAAATCCAATAAACAATGGTAAATCATGAAAATAATTGGTTATCCAGCACTTCCTTTTAAGGACTGCAGAGAAGGTGAAATTCATTAATCCTTTAACGATAAGCTGAATTCGTTTCACTTCTAGTACAAGCTTGTCATTAAATGGTTAAAGAAAACTTGCATACAAACATAAGATGTACAGAAACATAGAAACATAAAGTACCACGTCAAGATCTTGTTCCTCCTTCTCTATTGTTTCTTCATCATCATCAGAATCCTGATTTGGCTTAAAATCTTCATCTGCAAAAACAAAATAAATTCTTCTTAAGCATTTTAAGTCAAACAATAATTCACATACTACTATCGTGTCTCAAAAACAAAGCCTGATCTATAAATAAGACTTGAGAGCAACTCAAAGAGGCTTAAATTTATCCTGAACAATTTAAAATATATTTAATCCATTCATAAACTTGCAATGCACACAGTGATCAGTTTCATGACTTATCTCTGCTCACAACAGTAAGAAAGAAGTCTACTTTAATGAATGTTTTTTGCTTGTTAGATTTAAGCATATAATACACAATTATACTTCATATGACTGAAAATCATGTAAGAGGAAACCCTAAAAAAAATTTGCCATAGCATAACAATGTACACGACTCTTACTTATCTTGAAAAATTTTAGTCGGTCAATCTGTTATCCAAAAGTTGGTCATGAAGAACTTACAGATAAGCATACAATGCATATATCAGAGCAAGTGGGAGGAGCACGTCAACTGTGCCAGATTTGCACAATATGCAGAGCACTTACAGCTTAAGATGCCATGACCATCACTATCATGCATGCATATCTTTGCAATAGACTTGACTATGGCAATCCTATTTACGCATAGCTAACTCTTTCCCATATTGTAATCAATCCCAATATTCATTTTATTCTGAATAACAAAGTTGTCACAAGCGCAACTTGTTACAATAAAAACTGATTGTTTAACTAGGTTTAAATAATAATCAATCAATCAATCAATCAATCATAAAAATTTATATAAGCGCCTCTTCAAGAGAGACTCAGAGGCGCTCCCAATATAATAATAATCTTTTCTTTATTGAGCGCCTGACAAACGCACTGCACTGTACATTTACACGTTATGCAATTGAAACAATTCACAAGAACACAAATGACAGAAGACATAAATTTTATCTACTAACAGAACAGACAGCCTGTAATACACGGCGCTAATAGCAGCCTACAAAGAATGTCCGCCCTGCGGGACTCGAACTCGGTACATCTCGCTCTCTATGCCAGTGTGTTATCCAATGTGCTATCGGGCCCCCGATAAAAAATGCTGCAGCCTAGCTGACTGAAGGTATAATTAGGTTTGGGCATATATGCGACTTCAAGCGGAGGAATTGCACTGATTGTCAATGCACAAACACATTGACTATAAGATCCTAATTGCCTTACAGCTGTACTCCATCTAATCTTAGGGAGTTGTGTGTTTCTGTGTTTCATATGTTTCTGGCCGTAGATTCCTTAGCTCTGCTGCACAGGGTGACCTGCTGGTTTCCTCCCCTGAACTTCCACAGTGAGGCACAAGTTTTGCTGTGGTTGGTCCAACTTCCTGGAATAGATTGCCTAGCACCCTATGACATGAGCTCTTAGGTCCTTATTTACCTCCATTTAGGTCAGAAGCACCCAGAGGCAAAAATCTATACATAACTTTGGGGGGACAGATTCTATGAGGGTCGGATTTTTTGGGGGACAGAAGGGCTAAAGTCAAAACTTTGGGGGACAGTGCCCCTCTGTCTGGATTCCGGGGGCACCTCTGATGAGTCTCTCTTGAAGAGGTGCGATAGAAATCTCTGAAGTCCTATGAAAAATATAGCATGCAGACAATCACCAGTGCTAAGAACATCACAGCTCACATCACCAATTCTTAACATGTGACCAGCAGTGTTGTAGAAAAAAGAACTGAGCACCCCTGAGCAGAGACCTTGAAGGGATGCCATATAAATTCCGACTGATTGATTGATTGATTAAGGCAGAAGCTTACCAACGTTGGTTTCAGAGGATGCTATACTGTTGGCTGATGTTGGCTGGATTGACTGGCCTCCAGCCGCTAGGCTGGCTCCCAGGCCCTCAGTCAACCACGTGGAATACTTTTCTGTTTGATCAACAATGAAGCTGAGGTGCATGTCCAGAGCCTTTCGTCTCTTCTCTTCCAGCCGACTCTGCTGCTTATACTGCACCACCTGAGATGAAGAAAACAGGACAGGGTCACTGCATTAGTTTGGGTTTCAATTAATATTGACATCCATTGTACCAAGAAACCTGTAAGTCACGGTTGCCCTATTATTATTATTATTATTAATTAAATTTGTAACACGTGCATGGTCACACCGAAATGTGAATGTGCGGATTGTCAGTCACCAGGGGAAGATGCAGCTAGATATCCAAGTGCTTAAACGCCAAGGATAAATAGCGAATTTTGAGTACTTTTTGAAGGAATTGAATTTGAGCTACGAAGAGAGACTGGCAGTCAATTCCGGCAGAGGCAGAGGAAAGGATGCTGGCAAGCCCATAAATGTTCTGCTTCGTGGCTCAGTTAAAAGACCCGTACTTGATGATCGCAAGAAACGAGGAGGAACATAAGGAGTTAGAAGGGAATGAAGGGTTGCAACCCTATGGTTGCATTGTGTCGTCACATTTGTATATTATGTTTTACATCCAGCAAGTCAATGATTCTCTTGCCTAGGAGAGTAGCTCATCAACAGAGGCACTTAATATTGAGTAATTACCTTAAATTAACTAAATCTCTGGAAAGACAATGTATGTGAGANAAACTCCGCGTACCTTGTGAAGTCGTTTAACCAGACTCTCGTTATATTCCATGCTTCCTTCGATCATGCCCGTAAGTGGGTTTGAGAACCATTCCTTGAACTCTCGATGTGACGCGAACACATGTGGCATTAGGAAGTGCATGAGTGACCAGAGCTCCATGAGGTTGTTCTGTAACGGTGTTCCAGTCAACAGCAAGCGCCGCTGGCTGTGGAAGTTCAGAAGCGTCTGCCAACGCTGTGATTTGAAGTTTTTGATGTTTTGTGCCTAGAGGAAAACACCCACACGAAACACAAGATTATATAACTTCAAGGAATGGATACAAGTCCACTCATTACAAAAATTACTCATGCAGATTGATCTATGGTTTGTGAAAACTGAAATATATTGTGGTATGATGGCTGTTGCTCACTTCCAGGAGTAAATGATACCCAGCACATCAACTGGAAAACAATCACTTGTAAAAGTTCAGTTTTCTTCTTAACACGAGAAGAACAACTAGATCACAGACCTCAAACTTCACCTATCGACTACTTCCTTCAGCCCTCAACCTCAATTCCATTTTGCAAAAAACCCTTGACCAAAACTTCATGTTTTATTACATTGGCAGTAGAGTTAAACACTTTGACAACGCTAAAATGGTCTGTTTTAATGACAGAGAGATTAACTGGCTGCCAAGATGATCTGACAAAGTCATACTGTGGTAGTGATGTAGCTTTTCCAGAAAAATATTTTGCGGAAAATTTTCCGGAAATTTTCCGCAGAACTGGAAAAATTCATTTAACTCATAATGTCAGATTTTCAGTATGAGACGACACTAGAAAGTTTCTGTTTTTTTAAGTTCCTTTAATTTACAGTATTTCTGTCAATGCAGGCAATGTTCACCTTGAAAGAATTAAAATAAAGATTAAGGACTGTTCATTAGCGGTTCAGTTTGATATGTTTGATAATTGAGAAATTATGTTTGATATGTTGTTAGTGATAATCGAGATATCTTGAACTAGATAGCAATCGCAACTGCCTCTAGATTTTACTATCTGGTAATGGGTGACCCTAATTTAGCGGGATACTTATCCCTTCAGGGCCCCTTGTTACCTGACTATGAAAACTGTTCAATTGTAAATGCACTGTTCGAAAGGTTAACAATAAATGATGATTGATTGATTGATTGACTGATTGTTGGGCCTTGTGAACACATTGAACAGTAAGCACTAACACTGCCACAGTGCCATCTATTGAATAAAAATCAGGAATAACTACCCGGTACATAAGATAGTATAGAGTGAATGATGTTTAAACATTATTATGCATAAATTAAATTGTTATGAATTTAGTAATATTATATTGATGGAAAAATATAGGAAAATTTTCCGGAAAAAAACATTCAAAATTTTCCGAAAAAATATGAAATTTTCCGGACAATTTTTCCGCCTCACAACACTCTACTGTAGGCTGAAAATGTTTAGGCCTACATCAGTCACTGGCTACTAAATTTCAGGTGTTCACTGATGCTGATGTTACAATATGAATACTGGAGAAAAATTATACAGCCAACAATTTTACATTAATAAAAAGAACCAATAGTAAAAACAAAGTTTTTTACTATATCCATCTAGTATCCTATAATCCGTCATATTAAGCAGTTACCTCTACAAATATATAGCATTTTACAACATAGCGTCCGTTTAATCAAGCACCGCACCCGTTTCTGTTGCAGCCAATGGCAGCGCTGGCCAATCACAGCGCTGCGTTTCGGGAAAGGGGATTCCCGATTCGAAAAGTTGAGTCCCCGATTCTATAAGCTAGCCTTTTGGGGGAGCTGAAATTTTGATAGAATGAAGTGTGTGCGAGGCGAGTCTGTCTGCCAAGTTTCACGACGATTGAATGATTGTAAGTGATCGAACTAGTCGTCGCAAGATTTGACTTTTTAGCCTGTGGCTCAAGCAAGCAAGCAAGCAAGCAATCAATCAAGATTCCCGCAAGTTAAACTAGATGGATAAAAATGAACAACTAAATATAGAAAAAGTAACAATATAAAAGAATCAACGCTATGTTATTTGAGAAGATTTCCAAAATCAAGATCGGCTGACCTCGTCCAAGATGAAATATTTCCACTTTTTCCGACGAAAAGCCTGGTGGTCTTGTATGACCAGTTTGTATGACGTGATACAGACATGAAAGGCATTGGTCTTCGTCCAGCCCTACAGAAATAAAGCAGCAAATGAGTCAGAATAGAAATACTGTTCTGCAGCAACACACATGTGTATTTATTGAGGCGAAGCATGACAAGGCACGATAAGGCAAAATAAAAACTCATCTATCAATACTGTAATGACGAGCTGTGTTGGTTTCCCAGTCGCGTTTAGTAAGCTCTTGTTGTTAAAGTGTTAACAGTTCTTACACATGGCATAACCGAGAACTGCAAAACCATTATGTTCATGTAATATTCCTATACTTAGAATAATTTACACATATAATTCAAGATACTTACCAATAATTCACAACAAGCTATATTCTCTAAATCATTAACTAAACTGCAACAGAGCAAAAGCCACGTGAAT
Organism: Aporrectodea caliginosa; assembly: GCA_020284085.1. Classification (NCBI taxonomy): domain Eukaryota; kingdom Metazoa; phylum Annelida; class Clitellata; order Crassiclitellata; family Lumbricidae; genus Aporrectodea; species Aporrectodea caliginosa. The sequence goes on from JACEVL010000566.1 coordinate 46,136, forward strand.
TAGTACCTGTCGTTTAGCTTTTCTTTCTTTTAAACTTCCATAGTAGGTAAGTATCTTGAACGCTGGACACCACTTTTTAATTTCCATCTCCCAATTAAGCATGACACTTGTAGGAACAACGATGAGATGCGGACCCCAGATTCCTTTCTCGCAGGCAAGGAACCCCAAAAGGGCGATCGTCTGAATGGTTTTTCCCAGGCCCATCTCGTCTGCGAGTATTCCATTCAGCCGCTGCTCATACATAGTCGCCAGCCAATCGAGACCTACGTGTTGGTACTCACGTAGGCTGTGCTTCAAAAGGAAAGGGACGGATGTCTTAACCTGCCAAGCAAAACATCAAACAGAGATAAGTAAGTATATTCTTTATTATACCAATTGCATATCTGCACTTTGGTGTACATACATTTAAACAGAGAAAAACATTCTTCTTATAAACGATCTGCGTGTCAGATTGTCCGCCTGTGGAATAAAAAGGTCATGTAGTCTCGGGCACAGGGATTCGTGAAGCGGCTTTTTGGGGGTCGTGAAGCGGCTTTTTGGGGGTAAGTAGCCCATGGAGCACATGCCACGGGTTCCACAAGACCGCAGAGAAGAGGCGCGAGTCAGCAGCGTTGGCACAGATAGATATCTCACGCAGAAATATGGCACACAGCTACCAGCAAACCAACCACCCAGTTGAATAATAAACAATTGGTTGATGAAAAATGAACCGGTTGACCACAGGAAGTGGTATCCCCATATGTAGTGACCCACTTGCATGACATCATTAGCCAAACAAACCAACATTAAGAATTTAGCATACACAAATCGAAAAACTTAACCTATATCATATTATGGTAATTTCAACTGTATGCATATAGTCTGCACATAAATACATACACAAATTATTATTAATTGACAACTTCTGTGGCACTGGTGCATAAAAAGCACAATGCATCAACTGATAGCACATCAAAATCAAACCGCAATCAGTAACACCTAGAGATAGTCAGTAATCTGAAACAGAACGGCAGTCATTATGGATAAGCCAACTGTCTAAGTGACTTAAATAAAACAAAATCAGCAAAAAAGTAGTGCTTATGCTTTGTGCAATTCTAATCCTTATATTACAGAAGTACACTGGAACCTTCTTATAAATCAAGCCATATAAGCACGGCATTAAAAATATTAAATTTTGGATTAAAGTATCTGACTATATTATATTGGTATCATTCACGTTATGTGACAAATGTCTTAAGAAGGCCCCAGCATAATAACAGTTAACTTAATATATAAATAAATAGAAAATCTGGATAACTAACATGAGCTGTTTCTAATGTGTAACCGGTTGGTTGGATGCTCATTGCCGTTGCCGCTATATCATTTATTTCCTGTCCAGGGCCAGACTTGTCAACTTCCTCTTCCTTCAGTCGAACACCTTTTTCCTTCTTTATTAGAAATTCAGTCCCCACATCGGAATCTTTATCATTGTCATTGTTTTCTTCCTCTTCCTCCTTATCCTCATTCTTCAAGTCGTTACCTGGCAAACGAACAAAAACCAAATAAATTCAAGACATTGTATCATGGAGATTAACTTATTAGATCCAACAATTTAAAATGTTTAAGTTTTGCATTCCAGAGAAACTTTGCAAAAGGCACATCTATAGGAAGGCTTAGCTTTCAACAGAAGCAGAATTTAATACAGCTTAAATGTAGTACAATAATCCAAACGGAACTTTAATATTAGAGAGTACAGATATTTGTATGTGCAGTAATCAGTGTCTAACTTTGATTAAAAACAAATCTACAACAACCTTAAAACAGTAAAAATGGACACAAATATGACTGCATCTAATATTGTATCACATTAGAAATAATTTAAAAAGAAATTCTCCATTTTACTACAGAGGTTTTCTACAAAAACCTCTGAAAAACCATAAATTGGAATGAACCTTCAGCTAGCATGATTTCATTACATTTTAAGTAATGCTAAAATGTAGTCCATGCAATGAATGCATCTAAGAACTTTTTATATGCATTATATAAGTATTGCATTCCATTACACACAAAAATGGCAAAAATGCAAAGCAACTAATTGCAAAGTAAGACTCACCTGCGTTAACATTCTTGTTAGTATCATCAGTCAACTCATCACCTACAGGTTTCTCATCATGCATGCTCTGATACATCTTTAGCAACTCTTCAATTGGCATTTCACCTTAGCACAAAACACATTAAACAGATGGCATTGTATTGTATTTTTTCGTTTATTCAAAACTGGCTGTCATAACGCAGCCAGCAACAAAGGTGCATAACTTATGGTTATAATAAAGGAGCCTTGACTAATTATAGATATGGATAATGTTCATATCTATACTGTAATAATGTATTGATAATGTATTGGATTGATGTACACTATATGGGATGTAAGACCACACAGGGCAGCTAGTAAGTGTTTTTTATCTGACAATCGCATTGTCAGATACCAAGATACTCAGATATCTGACAATCCTCAAGCAAATTGTATTGCAGAGTCTTCTACAGAAAAGGGCACACACAGGACCATTATCAACAAATTATTGCACCAGATTTTGGCACTCTTCAATTATGCTACACGAAGCATCTCAGATAAAATCCAATAACTGAATTGCTATTTAGCCAAGTAAAACGCCCTTTACTGTAACTCTCAGCGTCTAATGAGCCATTTCATTGCTATTTAGTAAGGGAATATACCTTTTCGTCCAGACCACAAAAATCAGAAAAAACACAGAAATAGATGCTTGACATAAAGCCATCACAAAGTTCTCTACCACTAACAAGGAAAACTACTTGATGCCGTACCTTCTTTTTGGAGATCAAGGAGTTCCTCGGAATGATTTACGGTTTCTTGTTTCTCTTGTTCTTCCAATGTTTCCTCGTCGTCGGTGCTATCTTCAGATGGAGCGTAACTCTCGACATCAGAATGAGCCACGTCACCCTTTGAACATCATCATTTCAAGGACATCAGCAATACCAGTGGATACAGAAATTGTATTGAAAAGAAACTACATATGGACACAAGAAACTACAAATGCACTAGAGAGCTCAGCTTATTCTGAACCTCGAATAATAGCAAAACTGTTGACGATGGTCCACTGAATTCTGATCAATTATTAATTATCTTAGTTTATTATTTCAAACTGACACACAGCAGTATTCTTACAATTCACAGTATGAATGGATGATCACAAGTTATTACAGGAGTAGAATTTAACTGTATGGCAGCCATGCAAGGCACCCGTCATGTCCTACTAGTCATTTTACCAACAACATCTGGTAAATAAAGGCTGAGTCGACCTTTGGAAGCGATCCCGCGTTCGTGTTGACCTTCTGCTCTTCGTAGCTGTATTAATTTAGAGCAGATATTTTCCCATAAATAAGACTATAACTTAAAGGGAAGATTTACAACTGTTTAACGATCCTGATTATGAAGTACCTGTTTCTCAGCTTCTTTCTCTGGTTTGTCAACTTTCCCTCCAGTTGCAGAATTTAACACTTCTTCTGGTAGCGTTTGAAGAAACTCTTCGAAAGACATCTCTCCCTCTTTCTGCAGAGCAGCCACTTCTTCAGCAGTTTTATCCTACATTATTTAAAAAAATTTATTCCATGGGTATAAAAATACTGACATTGGAGATATATAAGCATATCACCGGGGCACAGTGACTAAATAACATAAACATATCAAACACTGACAGTTACAAGATTAGCCATTCTCATTCTACTGCTGCCTTTCACAGCCATAAGAACAACAATGTATGTATGAGCACTTGTTATAGCGCCCCTTCAAGATTTCTACTCACAGGTGCTCCCGACTACAGCGCGGACACTGAATCGGAGTTTCACGCCAAAGTGCATGAGCAATTGCGAGTGAAGGACTTGCCCAGGGTCCCTACGCGGCGGATTAAGGTGGATTCGAACCTGCAACCCTCCGGCTGCAAGGCACCGAACATACCACTGCACCACCGTGCCCCACTATATAACAAGGTAGTGGATTCGTGGTATAAAGACTTATTTTTTAAAGATGTATTAATTTTAGAATCCATGTCTTGACTATGTTAGATCAAAGTTTGTGTTATAACTAAACATGTTATAACAAGACTCTGGTCAATTTTAAATCCAATAAACAATGGTAAATCATGAAAATAATTGGTTATCCAGCACTTCCTTTTAAGGACTGCAGAGAAGGTGAAATTCATTAATCCTTTAACGATAAGCTGAATTCGTTTCACTTCTAGTACAAGCTTGTCATTAAATGGTTAAAGAAAACTTGCATACAAACATAAGATGTACAGAAACATAGAAACATAAAGTACCACGTCAAGATCTTGTTCCTCCTTCTCTATTGTTTCTTCATCATCATCAGAATCCTGATTTGGCTTAAAATCTTCATCTGCAAAAACAAAATAAATTCTTCTTAAGCATTTTAAGTCAAACAATAATTCACATACTACTATCGTGTCTCAAAAACAAAGCCTGATCTATAAATAAGACTTGAGAGCAACTCAAAGAGGCTTAAATTTATCCTGAACAATTTAAAATATATTTAATCCATTCATAAACTTGCAATGCACACAGTGATCAGTTTCATGACTTATCTCTGCTCACAACAGTAAGAAAGAAGTCTACTTTAATGAATGTTTTTTGCTTGTTAGATTTAAGCATATAATACACAATTATACTTCATATGACTGAAAATCATGTAAGAGGAAACCCTAAAAAAAATTTGCCATAGCATAACAATGTACACGACTCTTACTTATCTTGAAAAATTTTAGTCGGTCAATCTGTTATCCAAAAGTTGGTCATGAAGAACTTACAGATAAGCATACAATGCATATATCAGAGCAAGTGGGAGGAGCACGTCAACTGTGCCAGATTTGCACAATATGCAGAGCACTTACAGCTTAAGATGCCATGACCATCACTATCATGCATGCATATCTTTGCAATAGACTTGACTATGGCAATCCTATTTACGCATAGCTAACTCTTTCCCATATTAACCAATCAATCAATATTCATTTATTCTGAGTAACCAAGTTATCACAGACGCAACTTGTTACAATGAAAACAGATTCTTAGTTTAACTAGGTTTAAATAATAATCAATCAATCAATCAATCAATCATAAAATTTATATAGCGCCTCTTCAAGGGCTCTAATCAGAGGCGCTCCCAATATAATAATAATCTTTTCTTTATTGAAGCGCCTGACAAACGCACTGCACTGTACATTTACACGTTATGCAATTGAAACAATTCACAAGAACACAAATGACAGAAGACATAAATTTTATCTACTAACAGAACAGACAGCCTGTAATACACGGCGCTAATAGCAGCCTACAAAGAATGTCCGCCCTGCGGGACTCGAACTCGGTACATCTCGCTCTCTATGCCAGTGTGTTATCCAATGTGCTATCGGGCCCCCGATAAAAAATGCTGCAGCCTAGCTGACTGAAGGTATAATTAGGTTTGGGCATATATGCGACTTCAAGCGGAGGAATTGCACTGATTGTCAATGCACAAACACATTGACTATAAGATCCTAATTGCCTTACAGCTGTACTCCATCTAATCTTAGGGAGTTGTGTGTTTCTGTGTTTCATATGTTTCTGGCCGTAGATTCCTTAGCTCTGCTGCACAGGGTGACCTGCTGGTTTCCTCCCCTGAACTTCCACAGTGAGGCACAAGTTTTGCTGTGGTTGGTCCAACTTCCTGGAATAGATTGCCTAGCACCCTATGACATGAGCTCTTAGGTCCTTATTTACCTCCATTTAGGTCAGAAGCACCCAGAGGCAAAAATCTATACATAACTTTGGGGGGACAGATTCTATGAGGGTCGGATTTTTTGGGGGACAGAAGGGCTAAAGTCAAAACTTTGGGGACAGTCGCCCTCTGCCCCCCCCCCCATGATTTACGCCACTGGAAGCACCTCTGATGAGTCTCTCTCTTGAAGAGGTGCGATAGAAATCTCTGAAGTCCTATGAAAAATATAGCATGCAGACAATCACCAGTGCTAAGAACATCACAGCTCACATCACCAATTCTTAACATGTGACCAGCAGTGTTGTAGAAAAAAGAACTGAGCACCCCTGAGCAGAGACCTTGAAGGGATGCCATATAAATTCCGACTGATTGATTGATTGATTAAGGCAGAAGCTTACCAACGTTGGTTTCAGAGGATGCTATACTGTTGGCTGATGTTGGCTGGATTGACTGGCCTCCAGCCGCTAGGCTGGCTCCCAGGCCCTCAGTCAACCACGTGGAATACTTTTCTGTTTGATCAACAATGAAGCTGAGGTGCATGTCCAGAGCCTTTCGTCTCTTCTCTTCCAGCCGACTCTGCTGCTTATACTGCACCACCTGAGATGAAGAAAACAGGACAGGGTCACTGCATTAGTTTGGGTTTCAATTAATATTGACATCCATTGTACCAAGAAACCTGTAAGTCACGGTTGCCCTATTATTATTATTATTATTAATTAAATTTGTAACACGTGCATGGTCACACCGAAATGTGAATGTGCGGATTGTCAGTCACCAGGGGAAGATGCAGCTAGATATCCAAGTGCTTAAACGCCAAGGATAAATAGCGAATTTTGAGTACTTTTTGAAGGAATTGAATTTGAGCTACGAAGAGAGACTGGCAGTCAATTCCGGCAGAGGCAGAGGAAAGGATGCTGGCAAGCCCATAAATGTTCTGCTTCGTGGCTCAGTTAAAAGACCCGTACTTGATGATCGCAAGAAACGAGGAGGAACATAAGGAGTTAGAAGGGAATGAAGGGTTGCAACCCTATGGTTGCATTGTGTCGTCACATTTGTATATTATGTTTTACATCCAGCAAGTCAATGATTCTCTTGCCTAGGAGAGTAGCTCATCAACAGAGGCACTTAATATTGAGTAATTACCTTAAATTAACTAAATCTCTGGAAAGACAATGTATGTGAGAAGACAATAGGACTCGGACAAAACATGAGAAGAAGAACTGGACTTGACAAATGACTGAAAAGAACAGGTTATGCCTTAGCACCAATCACTGTCAAACAGTTGGTGCCTTAACCTCGTGACAATGATAACCTAGACTAGAGATTCACGTGATGAAAAGATGCACTCATGTCTAGAAGACTTAGACATTAAGAGGACACCACATACTTGAACAAAAAGCCATGTAACGTGGTCAAATGCAAGAACAGCAATGTCTTATCCTTTTACCTTCTCTATGTTGGTCCAGAACTCTTTGACACATTTGGCAAGGTTACTGGCGATCCGCTTGAGTTTTAGAGCATCTTCTTTTTCGGCCTTCACCTCCTTTTGCTGTTGCTCTTGGAAATGTCGAACAACCATTCTTGCAATCTGCAAAACAATCCAATCAACAGCTTTAAATGCTACATCAAACTGTCATTCATAGCATTTGCCATCATCTGAGCATGAGTTATTTTTGGTTAATTTCCTCTAGACCAATTATTATTATTATTATAAATTTTAATGCATGCAAAGTCACAGAGCAATGCAAATCTGAGGCACAACTAGTCAGTCGCTACTCGGGTGAAGACCAGTTAGATATCTAGATCAAAGTCATTGAGCACAATTGAAGTTTGTAGGGCTTCTTTGAAGGAAGAAAACAGTTTCAATATAAGAGGACCATTGATAGTCGGTTCAAATCCTTGGGCACCAACATGGAATGCACGAGAGGCTATGACAGTTCTGCATCAAGGCTTAGCCAAACACCCATACCCATAGATCGCAGGGAGGGAAGTAAAGAGAGGTAGTGGTCGAAGGCAGATAGGAGTATTTGTCTTAAGGTATAGAAAGGAATACATTCAGTACTACTTCTTCACCTCTGTATGAGAGGGAGATGAAAGCCTTCTCCCTGCATTTTGTATCAGTATTGCATTGACCAATAATTGCAAGTTTGACTGGATATACCACCAACTGATGCCAGGCACATGCATTAGGTGCTGGCACAAACATAATCTTTTAAATCTGAATATATCATCTTGAATACTTGCTGAGTACAGTCCAAAATCTTCATTTCCAGCTAACTGTCACCCATAACTTGAAGAATAAGGCAATATAAATCTTCTAAAATTTCTCAGCATCCACAAAAGCCACGTCAGGGAGACCAGCTTATTCACCAGTGGTAGTTGCGTTTCCATCCACAAACAGGAAGTGTGTGTGTATATGCAATAATATCAACAAAAAAGGAATCCTTACCTTGCGAGCGCCAGCCTTCTTTGCTTTGCGTTCCTGACCAAAGTCTGCCGCCAGCCACTGCATTTCCTCCATGACGTAATCCCAGTGCGCTTTGGCATGTGATGGCTCGGCTGCTTTGGCAATCCTTCGTACAGACCAAAGCCCCTTTTTACGCAGCTCCATAATCTTCTCCATCACTTGTGCTTCCTAAATTCACAAATGTAACACAGTAAAGTGTAATGAAACCCTCATAAAACACTCCTGAGATCTTTCAAAAAGCAAGAAATACTGTTGTGGGGATCAGCAAGAAAAACACCTGCATAGCTATCAAAACCAAAAACAAAGATGTCATCTATTTGAATCTATTCTAATTCATTATGCTACATGAATACAAGTTGCAAATTGTTGGATATATATTTTAAAAGTTGGAAGTTTGGGGCATGACTTCCAATTGTGCCAAGGCCAAAAGCTCTAGTGCACAATCAGGGACACAAATGATTAGGCTGATCGTGCTAAAAACAATTTGTTTGTCAACAGTGTTAATGGTTCCTTATATAAGGCAAATTAGAAGTATTCTAATATGGTGTGAAGTACAAACACATTAGAAGAAGCACATTTTCTGAAAGTGCATCTGGGCCCTTTTTCTGTGGTCAACACATTTTCTCAATTTCCAACTATTAAAGTCATGGGACAAAGGCAACTTACATATGCGATTACCAGTATATGGCAGTATCAATCATGACCTTTGACTTATAAAAATTAGTCAACTGTAAATGTGCAGTATGAAATAAAAAACTGCTTATGATCACACGCAACTTCGGCATCACTATCGCAGCAAACGAAGCTCGTGGTTAGTAAAAGTTTAAGAAAAGTGTCCTGTCATTCGATTGCTGTGATCATATTTGTACCTAAGCCTATGACTCTCAGGCCACATCAGACGAGTTTCTATACAGGTGTGCTAAGCTGTTACCTTTAATCTCTACTTGAACAGAAATTAAATCATAAACTTTCAAAAACTTATCTGTTTAGTGACAGTAACAAGTGACAAAACAGTCCAACCTGTTTTGCAAGCTCTGCAATGGCTTCCTGTGATGTCTCATAGGCAGCTGATGCTGCAGCTACTGCCGAAGAACTCAACTCAGAACTCATAGATGCAAGCGATGTAGTAGTACTGGAACAAATGGCAAAACGTTATATCAGACTCTCCCGAAAACTAGGGTTGTTAATATTGTTTTTTTTGGGGCAAGCTGATTAGTGAAATCCGAATTTAAACTGATTATCGGTTTTTACTGGTCTTCATAAAAAATCCGCTATTCCCGCTTTCTTGTCACAATGCCTCATACAAAGGAGCAACTTACAGTCCGGAAAATGCAGTACACATCAATCCATCATTGGATAAATGCTTGGATGTAAACCATGAAATAGTCGCATGTTACTATGCACTGCATGTACAAATGCAGTTGGCTGGTCATAGCTAGTCATTACTTGCTACACTTCTGCAACTGCTAGATTATCACCAGAAAAACAGGCCATATACCTATTTAAGAAATTTGTGCCAGCTCCTGTAGATAGCGGTGTCCAATCCTTGACCATCTTAGGTCTCGTCGACGTTGGTGTGGAAGTTGACATAAGCGCCATATCTGGAGTGCTTTGAGAATATGACAGAAGCGCATGCTCTGAGCAAGGCGACATAACGTTGAAACCAGTTAAACCAGAAAAACTGGAAGACATATGATCTACAAACAACAAAACAAATACTCAACCATCGATAACTATTCAACTATTAACGAGTACCATCCTTTCTGCAAAATTCGTAAGTAAAATTACTATGACTATGTCTAGTAATTTAAAGTAAAAATAACAATATGTACGGCTCTTAGACTGGTAAAGAGAAGGTAATTTAACACTATAACCACGAGCGTATACTAAAACTGACTGGGAAACCAATGCAGCTCATTGTTACAGTGACATCAAGGTAATGAATTCCACATCAGTGGTCCAGTGTGTCTAATTCATAATACTTAATATGGGTCTCAAATATAGCACTATACAGCGCTCATAAATAACCTGGTGCCCTGCGCATAGCTTTACAGTAGTGCTTTACAAATTTGGAGTTTACGATTATGATTACCATCGGGAGACTGTTGTGTAGACTTACTTAGATCACACATCTTGAAAGAGGTTACATAAGAGTGATGGAAGTCAAGAAATGCAAAGCCTTCTTTCTAGCCCCTTAACTCAGATCAGACACTTACTCAAGGTGGAATAATATGGGGATACTTTAGTGTAGGAAGCAGGATTGCCACAAGGTTGATAAAGCAAAATTCCATGACCTTTTTCCATGACTTTGAACTCATTTTAGACGAAAAAGCACCTAATTTGTAATTGCACTATTAACTTAAATTTAAAAATATGATTAGAAATATGTCTATTAATGATTTTTCTATTTTCAATGACTTTCCATGACCTAGCTATTTTCAAATTCCATGACATTCCAGGACTTTTTTTGGATAAGCCTGCTTTTCCAGGTTTTCCATACCTTAAAATTTTCAACGTCTAATTCCATGACTTTCCAGCTTTTCCAGGATCCGTGGCAACCCTGTGGAAGGCAAAAACTGAAATGCCTCCCGGCAAATTTAACCACTGACAAATGAAAATCAATTTGTTCAAGGGCAGTTTGTGTGTACAAGTTGGTTCAGAAGTGCCACTGAGTGGTTTCCTTGAAGTGGAACTATACGACGTCCTATTACAGTGAATATGTGCAGGTCATTTAACATTGCATATGATACGGTCCAACAATGAAAGAATAGGTTTAATAATTTTAATAACTCCAAAGCCCTTACCTTTGCACTAAGACTAGTGAAAGAGAAAGTTCTTACCTGAAAGCTTTTGTGAAGATGGCTGAAATGCATTTGGCGAAGATGCTGGACAGGAATCCATTTTAGAAATTTCCATCTGCAACTACCAATATTCCAAAAGTCAATGAATACAAAATAATAAAACAGATAAAATAAAATGTTTTATTAATGTTCAGGGATATAACCTAGTTTCTGCACAAGAACAATCTTTTGCTGGAAATTAATCACTATATTATACAGTTTTACCACCGAGTTCCACAATACAAGATATTTTTAAACGATATTGCACAACATGCTTTGAACTTGCATCACATCTTTTTGTATTAGTTACAGCAAAAGTCTTATTATATAATCTGATCTGTGAATAATACAGAAACAAGCAGGTCTTAGTATGTTTCACTTACGTCAGGTCATATTACATAATAGCTCTGGGGAATTTTTCATTTTGGGATTTCATTTTCTTTTTGAAATTAATCTTCTAACTTCATGTAGCTTTCTTTTTATGAGTCCTTATTAATTTTTAATAATGCATAGTTGCTCACTAATGAATGTGCACCAGCATGATTTCTCTAATACCTACTCAATAATTGCTCTGCATCTGTTACATTAATTTCCAGTACTCTTACTCCGTATCAGCATAGCTTATGGTTGCAGTGCTTTAATTCTATCCCTGTCTAGTTATTTTTTTTACTAGTTTCATGGAAACCATCATGGAATATAATACGAAAAATTACCACAATTTCATGATACCATGTAAACAAATCTAAAATTCCTCACACTGTTCGATATATTTTGTAGCTAATCATTCAAAATTCTTCAGTAAAGTTAACACATGTTTAGAAAGACAATATATGTATACGTGTGCAAGTGCATTCACAGCGTCTGCATGCACTACTTGAAAGAACAAGTGTATATTGTACACAGTATCAGATTAATGTACCAGATGATTGTACAGCAACAAGGCCAACATTAAGCCGCACTACTCACATCCTGAGAAATTTCCTCATTATCCAGTTTTTCGGAGTACAGGTAGCAAGCGAGGAGATTATTCGGTCTTCGTTTCCACGAGAAGTAATCCATTAGGTTACCGCCATTCTGAAGAAAGAACAACTCCGTCAAATGTTCCCTGTGCGACTCCAGATAAGCCTTCATGTCCCTGAGTCGATCATTCTGATAGAGACAACAATAGCGGCCCATTTCAGAAACTGCACCAAGCGGCGAGAGCTTCGGCTTCTTTACAGGCACTTCACAGTCATCTGACATCATTGATAAATTCAGACCACCGTCGGACATTATCTGATTGTTTTCGTGATCTCGTTCCGTCAATCGCAACTGCGGCTTAAGCCAGCAGTTGGAATCGGTAAGCGAAGCCGTTCCGTCAATGCATTCGGGTCGACTGCTAATGTTCGATAAATTCAGCACGTGCTGAAGATTTGAAATCACAGAGTTACATATTGTACTACCTTCCACAGACTTCTGAGCAGAACCCTGGGCTGAACAAGTCTTTTTAGTCAAGCTCTCCAACCTGGCATACTCGTTAATCTGAGAAAATATGTTTGGTATACTGTCGGAATGATGTAAGGATGGTGAAAGCGGGCTTTCGTCTTCTTCCCCTTGTGACATTTCACTTGAGATCAAACTCAGCGTTGAACTTCAAAAAAAGATGCGATCGTTGCTAAAACACAACAAATCAAGACTACATATTTTAATTTAAGCATCAGAATATTGATTGTTACTGGGAGTATTCACTATCAGCTTATTTGCATCTAGTGCAAAATAAAACAGGGCTATTAAAATGCTATTCCTAATGCTATACCTAGAGTACTTTATGGTGTATTGGCTATACACTAATTTTCTTTAGCAATAGGTCTCAGTCATTAATACATTCCTAACCCTCTTATCTATTTGACTATTATTTTTGTCTAATCGATATCTAAACTGTTGATTTTGTAATCTTGTTGCGTTTGTGTCAACGAGTTTGTGAAATAAAGGAATAGCAGTAGTGCAAGTACCTGCCACCTCAACCACACAATAAATAATACAAAACCACTTTTATAAATACTAAAAACACTATTTCAATCACACTCTTAATATCACACTGCCAAAACATCTTACAAATCTGACCAATTTCAAATAATTATATAGTTGTTATCCAAATGCTCAAGCCAATCATCATTCAAGTATTAACAATTAGGTCCTTGTGTCACATATCCTTCAAGCATTAACATTCGTTCATGCATTTGTTTATATTGCAATAAACACAATTGTTTTAAACTTACTTTTGACTAAAGCATTTTTACAAGCATCATAATACAATCATTGATCTCTTTATTGTTTCCGTGTTTATGTTTTCAGTGATCAATAAAGCATTGATTCATTGATTGATTGATTGATCGATCTTAATTTGCCAAGTTCCATTGGCAGCATCGAGCACATGCAAAAGTATTATAACCTTATTATTTATTATTACAGTTCAGTGATTGCATCCATAGCTTGCATCTGGCTTTCTAAAACCAGTTTTAAATAAATTCCAATCTGAATTCGTGCGGAACTTTCTCTACGCGGGAAATGCAATTTATTCAGCATTTCCGAAAAGTTCATCAAAGACCAGATTACCAGAGGGATTTCTCTTATATAAGCGGCACGATTACCCTACCCCTACCATTGTTTCCGACCTCTGTAATCGGTTGCATTAGCGCTAGAAAACAATTCATAAAACTTTTATTAACAGGAATCGAACCACACACACATCCACGCACACACACTCCAACACATTGCTCCGTTAATCCAGCGACAATGTACGCTTCCGCGTCGGTTAAAGTAGATCCGGCAATGACGCCATTGCCTTTGGAAAACTCACCAAAATTATCCACATAATTCGGCTCAAGTATACGACATCCGCTCTTGAAATTGCCCAACTCTCAATCGTCGACGTCTTATCTGTAAGCTTTGAAACAAAAAACAGGAAACTAAGCAAATTTAATAAGAAAATTTTGCGATTAATGTAAACCCAGTTCGAAACTAAATACACCCTACTTCCATAGAACATATAGTTTGCGCAGTGACAAATAGGTCGCATTCAGCCTCGTTTTCAAAACTAATATATTTTCGCTTATACCCACCCATCTCATAATATTGATTTTTGTTGCCAATAAATAAACTAAAATAGTTGTCTGCATAGACAGATAGTTTAATACAAAGTTATTATTTCTTTGTCTCCGTGGCAATAAAATTTTATAGCCCCCTTAAAGGTATAGGTAGCTTCACTGTAGGGTGGCGGGCAGTACGGGCACGCTATGCACAAATCTCTAGCAAACAGATTTTGCAAACGTGTGCAGGTCTCACAAAATTTACGTTGCAGACTATTTTGGTCTAGATTTTAACATTATCAGATCAGTTGTTGTTGTTAAATTCTTTTGTGCACTCGGTTTATCAGAATATTGTACGCATTTATTTATTCACCATATTTATCATTATTATTTACCATTTGGCTCTGTATTTCGTGATATATTCTATAATAGTAGTTTTTAAACAGAATAAGAAGCTATTAAAATCCTGCACATGCGAAGTTATGGTCTGATCAGCCTACACATACCGGTATAAAGTACTTTCGTTTTCATTTAGCGATTAGTTAATTTGAACTGTTGTAAGATACCGTAAACTACATTTTTATATTAATTTAGGCAAATAAGTGTTAATTTCTATAAATAAATTGGGCTTCTATAGGGCATTTAAAATGTGGCAGCCCTAGATTTACGCAGCAATGGCTAGACCAACGACCTGGGCTAGACAGTCGACGTTCGCAAAGTGTATCCGCTCTCCCACGCTTAAATATGCAAATTAGTATGACGTCATGGCAGTCTAAAACAATAATCTAAAGTGTTAGCAATCAATAAAAATAATTTGTTAGCTTAGGTTTGATTTGTAATTTAAAAACAACTTTGCCGCGTGCGTAAAACTGAATAATCTGCGAAGAGTAAAAACTGGGATAAACTAATTTGTCACGTGACATTTTGACAACGATTAGGGTACGCTCTCCGAGTGTGTATAGATATTAAGTGTGTATGTTATATATATATATATATATATATATATATATATATATATATATATATATATATATATATATATATATATGCGTGTGAATGGAATGGACACCAGACTAAATTGAAACACTGGGAAATTGCATTCGTTAGAGTGATGTCGATGAGCGATAATATGGTATGTTTAGAATTATCAGGTTGTTGTGCAGAAGAATTGGTCCAGTAACGCCCGCCCAGAGGCCAGCATGCAGTGAGTATGATTGATTATTAGCGACTATATTTTCTTCGGAGTGTCAAGACGAGTGGCCAAAAGTAACTACGAATTTCATAACATAGTTCACTAGACGGCACCAGTAGGCCTAGACAAAAATCTCGATGTCGCTTTGTTCTGCAGGCATTTGACTTACAGGTTGTTTCCGTTAGCCTTCCTACGATTATGTGTAATGTTTAGGCGCCGTCAGTTTTCAGCAACATACAAGAACGTTGGCTAGGTAGACCAACTTATTCACCAGCGTTTAGTCAAGCTAAATCAGGATATAAATGTTTCAATGAGCCAGAAAACAGCCTATAGCTGGGACTATTATTACTGAAGGGATTCGAAACTGACGAAAATAGGGTCATTGCCCTAGATTATGTCTGTGATTCTGATTTTACATCCGGGACCTTTGCAGGTCAGATCAGTTTTAGTCTCGTTTCTTTTCTGGACGATTGTCGTTACGAAACGAAAGCGACTTAATTCAATAAAAATATTTGCAACGTATGTATCTTGTAAATTACTAAAACAACGTCGAGAATGATTCATTTGGCTTTGTTTGCGTTTGCTCCGTCGAGAGTATTTACCTGCTGAGTGCCCGGATGACAGTGTAATCTAAAAATAGATGGTCACATACATCGCCCGCGATGTTTCAGAAAAGACGATCTCTGATTGGCTGACATATTGCCGCTGCGTATCCCGTCAATAATATAGTCCCAGGCCTATAGAGTGAATGTAGAGGGCTTATAAGCCTTCATACACTAAGACTGAAAAGTGGTCTCATATGACGGTGTCAGTGTTAACAGAATTTTACAAATGATAATATCGATGACAATCTGATCTAGCATTATGCCTTCTATAACAGCCTGTTTCGCTGCATTGATCATATAAATTATAAATCAAGCTAGCTCGGAGCTCCCATGAGATATAAGACATGAGATGCCAATCTGCATATTGACCCAACATATCAGTTGAATTCGCTCAAATTCGAAAATAAAATTTATATGTGGCTTTCATCAGGTTTATTCTACATCACAGACCGAGTGAATCATTTAAAAAACAGCGTTGATAAACTTGACTCTGAGACTTATAACCAAAATCTTATAACGTTTAGTGCGATTTTCACTTTCAGCGTTCGTCGCTTCAACTCGTTACGTTATCAGCGTAGTTCGGCAGAAAACCAGTCTAACGAAAATCTAAGGCCTATATGAAAAAATTATTGCGTTAGAAATTTAGGAATATTATGTAAATTATATGAAAATTTATTCTGCTCACAACTATTCGTTCTGCTCGTAATTTATCACGAGCAGAAGATCTGGAATTTGCGAATTATAGCGTCGATTTCTGTTAATTTTGAGACCGAAGTGCTGACCTTGACGTCACTGGCCATAGACGGTCCTCCGCTGCCGTGTTTGCCTACTTAAGATGTCAGGCCGGAACCCCGTTGAAAGGTAACCCTTACGAACCCTCCGAGGCCCTTTGGATTATCTTCGTCTCGAGACCAGCCGTCGGACTGGACGTTCGTGTGGATTTCGGGATTAAATTGGGCGAATTGGGACGCGTGGAAGTGTCGAAGCGGTGACCTATTTCCATACTGTGCTGTCCCTCTACCCGTTAGGCAAGATGTCCGGTGGTCGTCAACCCGATTTAAGAATGCCCCGGTTCGCGCATCTTTTATCGATTATCGTATTAAAATACTGTTGAATACGCGTAGTTCTTATCCAGATAAAGTGTCGTGAAAAAGACTATGAACGCCGATTTAAACCCTTCGATAATGTTTCAGTGCGCCATTGAATTAATCGAATATCTGGAACACAAGACAAAGGTGGAAAAATAAGAAAATTATTTGGGGATATTTTATTTATATTCCGGAGAACTTACTTTAACGGGGACTTCGTCGCATAAGAATTGTATGCAGATGCCCGAGAGTGGTTTTGTTATTTGAGAAGTTTGTGGTTATAGGCTGACCTCATTCCCGTTTACCAGTTTTTTTTTATTTGGGTGTAATGAATGGCGTCTGTGTGTACATTACGAATCATCAAAGTGAATGCTATGAGATAAAAATACTATTCTGCGTATGGTCAATAGACTTAATGGTCAAGCTATCTATGTATCAGGCTATCTGTGTTACATGTGATTTTAAGGAAGGTAAAGAAGGGTTAACTCTTTTTTAAGTACAGCCAGAAAGTAGAACAGTCTTATGAGTTGGCCATCATTCATTCACAAGTTAAGTCATTATTTTACACTCTGTTGACCAGGTCTTTCCTGGTAAAATCTTGAAATTTGTGCTACAAGAAGTAAGTAGTGAGTTATCAGTTAAGACAGTATACAGTACTATAAAAACAGTTTAACCAGATTTTCTCTCTGTGTTATTGCCATACGAAGCATAAGCATTGCTTTTTATAGCAAGGCGCCAAAAACCTGGCCTGAGAAGGCCTGAAACGTTTTCTTTGGTATTTAATAATTTTAAGAAACAAATATTTTGAAGCATTCTTTGTTTTTTATTATATATTTGATAACTTCTGGTAGACCTACCATGCTCTGTTTTTCTCAAAATCTGGATGATACAACCGGTGGTCTATTGTTTATAAGTAGGGCTGTCATGATGCGGGCCGTTCTAATATCTGGGCACCCGTTCATAGAGTCACACCTGGGCCCTTAAATCGTATACCCGAAACCCCACTGAAGAAGCATAATACGTTAAGTGAGTCTAAGTTTTAAAAGCTTTGTCATTCTGCGGTGGAATAACAGACATTGTCTGGCACGTGTGAAGCTGTATACGCCAGCTACAGTGGTGGAGTAGTCGTCGGCGCGGAGGGCGGTTGGCACCTGCACCGGTTTAATTGCCGACTATCATAAGACCAGCCATGGACTCCTATATAAGGATTATTATTCAGAGGTCCTTGGACCAGCTTACTGCCTGTAGCTGGCATGCAAGTCAGTGATGACTAACTTTGAATTAGACCTTAAATAGTGCAAGAACTTCTTGTAACGGTATATATAACTAGACAGAGCCTGCACAGGTGTGCCTTAGGTTGATATATATATAATGTGTATCGATTGTTAAGCGTTTTAGTCTTAGGCCTTAGTTGCGCTGTCGGCTCGTGGGCGCTTGGCCTAAAGTAGCCTAAACTTTGGCTGACGATAGATTCTCTACACGTGCAGTTAGCGCGCCAAACTTAGAAATTGCTGATGAAAGTGAATTTGAACTATACAGTGTAGTACAGTTGTTTTAAGGCAAGAGTTGAGTTTGTTGTTATTAAACTGTGTTTGAAGAAAGAAAGAAACATTCAAAGAACTGTGTCAATTTAATTCTTAAACAGTTAGAAGTCGTTGAGCAATTTATATGTAGAGATAAGGAAAGTTCTTGAGGTAGGTCACAACTAAGAAAGAAAAGAGTTGGTGACATATTTGGTGGCAGCAGCGGTGGGATTCGAAACAACGTCTGGGATTCGAAACAACGTCTGGGATTCGAAACAACGTCTGGGATTCGAAACAACGTCGGAGATTTGAAACAACGTCGACTGGTGAATACGCATTCAAATCACTGGTAAATCTACGACAACGAAAGCCTCAACGACAAAGGTATAAAAGTTTGTTGTTATCAAACAAAGAACAATCCCCAATACTTCAAACACAAAAGAAAACTCGTGTTTTCCAGAAAGGACAGCACTGAAGTAAAGAAGTAAGATGGAGAAATTAAGTGTCAAGAAACAAGCAGAACTGAAGAAGATGTCTTCTGAAAGATTAAAACAGCGCTTGTTAAAGGCTGGTTTTGAAGAAGAGAAACTTAAAGATATGTCACGTGAAGACATGCTAGAAGCGTTAGCTGAAGTCTGGCTTAAAGAAGAAGCAGAGGAAGAAGAAGGTGCTGTCGGCGGTGCTGTGGAAAAGGTTACTGAGAAACCGCCTGGGCCTATGTCTATGGAGACGATGATGCAATGGATGATGATGACAAGACAAGAAGAGAAAGAAAGAGAGGAGAAACGAAGAGAAGAAGCAGAACGTGTAAGACAAGACGAGAAAGAAAGAGAGGAGAAACGAAGAGAAGAAGCAGAGCGTGTCAGACAAGAAGAGAAAGAAATACGACAGGAAGAATTACGTCTTCAGAGAGAGAAAGAAGAGAAAGCAGAGAATGTAAGACTGGAAGAATTACGTCTTCAAAGAGAGAAAGAAGAATTGCAAAGGCAGCAATTTGAAATTCAATTAGAGCAATTGAGAAAAGATAGAGAAGATGCTGAAAGGAGAAGATTAGAGCAGATGATTGAATTTGAAAAGGCGCGGAAAAGTGACGAAGAGATACGTCAGCAACAGATTGAAGAGAAGAGACTACGTGAAGAAGAAAAGGAAAAAGTACGAATTTCAGAGTTGGAGCGAGCAGAAGAGGTTAGACAAGAAGAACTGAAATTACAGAAAGAAAGCATGGAGAAGGCGGAAGCGGAAAGACAAGAACGTTTAAAGTTGGAACAACAAAAAATAGCATTAAAAGAAGCACAACTCAAAGAGGAGAAACAAAATAGAGAAGCACAAGAACAAAGAAGGCAAGAAGAACGAGAAGAACAGAAAAGGAAACAGGAAGAAAGTGAAACGATGGTTTCGAAAATAAAGAAAATTGGTGATGCCATGAAACACGTGTTACCTAAAATGCCAAACGATATGATGGAGGTGCCATTATATTTCGAAACGGTTGAGAATGCGTTTCGTAGTTTCAACGTGCAGGAACAATTCTGGGTGAAGTTACTATTGCCATTGATGACTCCGAAAGCTAGAACTGTTCTAAACAGATTGTCATTCGATGATTTAGACGATTATCAGGTCGTGAAACTACACTTGTTAAAAGAATTCAAGTTGACACCGAGAGAGTACAGATCGAAGTTTATTGATGCGAAGAAGACAGCTGAAGAAACGTATACAATGTTTACAGCAAGGCTGAAGAACTTGTTGAACTATTATGTGAAAAGTCGCAAAGTGGATAAGAATTTTGAGAAACTGTTTGATTTGTTAGTGGCGGATAAGTTGAAAGAATCACTACCACCAGGTCCACTACAGTTTGTGTTGTCGAAGGAAGGAACTGATTGTTACGAAGCTAGTGTTGTGGCAGACCTAGCGGACATTCATGTTAATAATCGAATTGGTTTGGCAATTCCGAATAAGACAAGTTTTGGTTTTGTTCCTAATGGCAAAAGAAATCAACAGTTCACTCCAAATTTTGGTTTTCATTGGAAGAGCAATCAAGAAACAGGAAATCAGTTCAGAGGTGCAGAAGTGAAACCAAATTCTCCGGTTGTTCACGAGAATAGAGAATCGATGATGGCCAGACAACGTCCGGTATATAACAAATCACCACCAAGGTTTGTCGCAAGAGAAGGCAATGCATCGTTTACTCCATATAAGAGAAAAGAAAGCATCGAACAACGAGGTGCAGTGGTGAAACGTTGTCACAACTGCGGATCAGACAGGCATTTGATGAAATTCTGTCCAGTTCCTGTTACAACCTCAAATTATGGAAAACAAGAAAATTCGAGGGTGAATCGAATTCAAGTGGTTGATAATTCTGAAAGTCAAGCCACAGAACATCAGAACAATGAAACTGAAGTAAAGTCAGTGATGAAATGTCACCTTTCACCTGATATTCAGAAAGAAATTCTATTGCACAATGGAATGCAGAAAGAAATGGCTGGAAAAGATGAAAGTACAACATTAAAGAAAGTGTTATTACAGTACGTCGAGGTAGAAATTCGTGGAACAGCAGGAAAAGAACCAATAAAAGTAAAAGCACTGATTGATTCTGGAGCAGAGGTTCCGGTGATTAGTGAAGAATTACTGGAAGGCATGAAGGTGGAGCAGATTGGAAAAGTGAACTTACAATGCGTGGCAGGAGATGCCATTCCTGCAAAGTTGGTGAAAGTTGATGTAAGGCTGTGTTGTAACGATGTGGAAGAAGAGGTAATTCCGCATAAAGTCAAATGTTCACTTACACCTTATGTGACATTGATGTGTGCTAGTATTGCAAAAATGGGAAGCACAGAAAGATTCTTGTTGCATCCAGAAATCATTGCAGAACTTAAAGCCGTGCCACAAGTGAAAATGATACAAGGAGATGTGCAAGCGAATGTAACGACGAGATTGCAGAGTCAGCGAAAGAAAGTGGTAGAAGTCGAAGAGGAAAGTGAAACTGAAAGTTCAAGTGAAGAGGAAAACGAAAGCGATGATCAACAAAGTTTAATGCAAGACGGTATAACAGCAGAGATGAGTGAACAAGAGATGGCTGCATGCAAGAATGGTAATCTAAATGAAACGAAAGAGGATAATGAATGTGATGTGGAGATAGCAGATTTGTTTCAAGAAGATGAGAAAGATGAAGAACAACAGATGCAGATTGCAGACGCAAAGAAATTCGAAGAACAGCAGAGACAAGATGAATCATTGAAAGCATGGTGGAATTTAGCGCCAGATAAAGAATCTGAATTCTGCGTGGTAAATGGCTTACTGTACAAGAGATATCGAATATTAGAGCAAACGATATATCAATTGGTGTTACCAAAAGAGCGACGAATGAAAGTGATGGAGTTGGCTCACGAATCAGTATTTGGAGGACATCTTGGAGAAGAGAAAACTAGAGAACGAATAAAGTTGTCTTTTACGTGGCCAAAGATGAGAAGAGATATAGTGAAATTTTGCAAATCATGTGAGAAATGTCAATTAAAGGCAAGAAGTTTGGTGATGGACAGGGTTCCTATCACTCCAATTCCAAGAGAAGATGTGGCCTTTAGAAGAATTACAATGGATTGTGTAGGACCAATCGAGCCAGCATCTGCTGCAGGTCACAAGTACTGTTTATGTATTGTCGATTCTTGCACCAGATGGCCTACAGTGTTTCTGTTGAAATCATTAACTGCGAAAGCTGTATGTGATGCTTTGATGGAGTTGTTCATGAACGTTGGTGTACCTTCAGTGATCACAAGTGACCAAGGAACAAATTTTACTGCGAGTCTGACAAGAGAATTTCTGAATTTAATGGGTTGTAGTCCAAGATTTGACACGCCAGGTCATCCAGAGGCAGCTGGACTAGTAGAAAGATGGAATCAAACATTCAAGAAAATGATCCATCATGTAATTGTTGACAATCCAAGGCAATGGCACAAAGTAATTCCGTTTACAGTGTGGGCATTACGAGAAGTACCGAATGCAACTACTGGAATTGCTCCTTATATGTTGGTGTATGGAAAGATTCCGCGTGGACCATTGGCAATTTTAAAAGAAAGTTGGACAAGAGAAATTAATTTACCACCTCATATTGGAATCCAACCAGAAAAGTACTTGAAAGACATGAAAGCAAATATGGAAAAAGCATTACTGTTTGCAGAATCATATTCACGAGAGAAGCAATTACAGTATACGAATCAATACAACAAAAGAGCGAAACATAAAGAATTTGAACCGGGTGAAAAAGTTATTGTGTTGTATCCGACGTCAACAAATAAACTGATTTCACGATGGCATGGTCCATGTACTGTTATACAACGAAGGTCCAAGTACTCTTATTTGATTGATATGGGTGACGATTGTCGAAAGATAATTCACGCAAATAAAATCAGAAAGTACATTACAAGAGCAATGAGTTGTGGACTAATCGTCGAAGAAGATGAAGACTTTGGTTCAGTGGTTGAGTTGTTGACGAAGAATGACTTGCAAGATGAAAAGAATTCACTGAATCTTGATCCTGAACAGATTAGCCATTTAACATTATCTCAACAAAAACAATTGCTGGAAGTACTGAACAAATATTCTGATCGATTTTCTGAAAAGCCTGGACTATGTACATTGGTTGAACATGAAATTGAACTGAAACCGGAATTTCGTGAAAAAGAATTTATGGCTTACCGAATTCCACTCATCTATCGAGCAGAAGTTGAACGACAAATTAAAGAAATGCTTCAAGCCAACATTATAAAACCATCTTCGAGCAGAATGGCAAGTCCGCTGGTAATTGTTAAAAAGAAAGACGGTTCTCTGAGACTTGCCTGCGACTACAGATACATTAACTCGTTCACTGTGGATTGTAAATATCCGATGCCGATTGTAAAAGACGTGTTGCACAAAGTTGGAAAATCAAATGTGATCTCGATTTTTGATTGTCGAAGTGCTTACTGGACTTGTCCTGTTAAGCAAACTGATCAATGGAAAACTGCTTTTGTTACTCACAATGGACTGTACGAGTTTACTCGTGTTCCGTTCGGAATGATCAACTCAGGAAGAACATTTGTTAAAGCAATTAACATGGTTTTACAGCCTATAAATGAATTTGCTGAGCCCTATGTAGATGACATTGCTGTGCATTCAGATGATTGGACGATTCATTTACAGCATTTAGATGCATATTTAATGCAAATGAGACTGCATAACATTACTCTGAACTTAAAGAAATGTATCTTTGGTAAGAGTGAGGTAAAGTTCATCGGTCATGTGGTTGGTTCTGGAACGATTCAAATGAATCCAGATAGAATTGAGAGTTTAATTAATTTGAAAACTCCAGAAACGAAGAAACAAGTTAAGCAATTGCTGGGATTTTTTGGTTACTATCGACAGTTTATCAAAGATTTCGCACAGATTGCGAAGCCTCTATCTGATTTGACAAGCAAACATGTTCCAGATAAGATTGATTGGACTGATAGACATCAACAGGCATTTAATTTACTTAAAGATGCTGTACGCTCTAAAGTTGTTTTATATGTTTTTGATGTTGGAAAACCTTTTAATTTGTACTGCGATAGTAGTGATTTTGCAGTAGGAGCTGTGCTAACGCAGATGGATGATAAGGGAATAGAGCGCCCTGTGTCATTTATAAGTCAGAAGCTGACTGACACCCAGAAGAGATGGGCAACTGTAGAGAAAGAAGCCTATGCTATTGTTTGGGCTCTAAATAAGTTAAAAGAGATAATCATTGGATCTAAAGTTCACATCTTTACAGATCACAATCCCTTAACTTATCTGACTGAATCTATGTCTAAGTCTGCTAAACTGGTGCGTTGGGCTTTAGCACTGCAAACTTTTGATGTAGAAGTTAATTATAAGAAAGGACGATTAAATGTTGTAGCAGATTGTTTATCTAGATTATAAGATTGATTATTTTACTGTATTATATAGTATTAAGTTTATTGCATAATTTAGTACGATTTTCATAATTTAGATGATTTTGCAAATTTTTAAGTTTAATTTGCTCAATCCAAAGAAAGGGAAGGAGGTAATGTGAACTAATGTTTTGCATATATAATGAGCACAGGTGTGCCTTAGGTTGATATATATATAATGTGTATCGATTGTTAAGCGTTTTAGTCTTAGGCCTTAGTTGCGCTGTCGGCTCGTGGGCGCTTGGCCTAAAGTAGCCTAAACTTTGGCTGACGATAGATTCTCTACACGTGCAGTTAGCGCGCCAAACTTAGAAATTGCTGATGAAAGTGAATTTGAACGTTGAGCAATTTATATGTAGAGATAAGGAAAGTTCTTGAGGTAGGTCACAACTAAGAAAGAAAAGAGTTTGGTGACAAGTTGGAATGATGATGTCAAACTGAATCACTTTGAATGGGCAAAAGTGAAAATAATATGGATACATCTAATGAGTTTCAGCTAGTGAATTTATTCAGTCTTATTATAGGTGTGTTATAATTTAATGGAGTATGTATTGCTGAAACCAGCATGGTCTGGACAGTGACCCATTAAGCTGATTTTGACTGTTGTTATCAAGGTGAAGGTGCGATAACGCAGAATAATTATTACATAACTAAAATAACAGTTAATATGAATTGGCCCATGGGTCTAATTTTGAAGGCATTATTATTAATCAGTGGCACCCTTTTGTATGCCAGTGAATGTATATTATGTACATAAATCATTTAACCCAATTCATTTGCTGTAAAATAGGCCCCTTCTCAGCAGGACTAGTCCCTTCAGGGTGCCTAATGCCTATTGTTCTCAACTCACCAATAAAATTTGTGATGAATAAGGCTACAAGGTATATCCTACTAAAATGTAAAATATGACATTCTATGCTGTGCTATTGCTTGTTTCTTCTAGTTTGGGATCAGTAAAATTGAATTGAATAAAAACTTAATTGAATTGAATTACCAGAACATTATTAAGAAGACTGTATTGGCTGGATGACTTTTGTTTGGATACTCTTTTATACTGCTGTGCAGATGAGTTGCTCAAGGGATATTTAAGGTAATGTTATTACGATCTTTACTTGATTATCAGAGTGAACAACGAATGGACTACCACGAGCAAAGGTTTCGGGAAATCGATAGACCAAGACCTACCCTAATCAGTTCATATCACACACCGGAAAAGTAAGTATCGTGAAATGTTTTTTCTTAAATGTACGTTCCTGGTGCTGATGTTTGGAACTAGCCAGTTAGTTTTTACTGTTGCTATCTGTTTCAAAATTGAAAAAATTCAAGACATATTATTTCACAACATAAAATTTCCTGTGGGCGTGCTTATTGTTTCATGGGGGCCTAACAACGTAGGTGAGTATGGTGAAGAAATTTGTTAAAACTTCTGAAAGATGCCATGATGTGAAGTATGAAGCATTATTTTAGCTTATTGTATAGTGTTCAGTGGCAAGCAAAATTCTATGGCACTGAGCAGGATTGAACCCACAAGGTGAATGCTTTGCCAACTACTGTCTGTCACAAGCTGACCTACTGGTATGAACTAGGCGGTGGTTTGTTCCAGTACACCAGGCAGCCCTTAGTAGATGGGTCACTATCCAATAATGGTTGCTTTGTTTAGCATTATTGGTTTTGTTTAATTAGAAAGTTTAGCTTTTTCTGTGATTGCTTTGTTCATTAAAGTGCCACACTGTCTTATTTCTTGTTAAGAGTGGATCACGAAACTTCAAGGGCTGCCTACTCACAGCAGCAGATGCAGCAGGGATCATCAATTGCCGTGATGCACAAAGATGCTCTGTACTCGCAGCAGCAACCTCTGCAGCAGACTCACGGGACACAGTCGCCCCATCTGTCTAAACTCCAGGCTGGAACGGCCCATCATTCTTCGGCAGACACAGGACCACAGGCGTACAAGAGACCTCGTCTCAACACGGAGCAGATGCGCACTGACACGTGCCCACCGCTCACCATCGAGACTCAAATCAAACAGGTAACAATTGGGTATCTTACTATCAAGAATCCAATCACACGAGGAACAGTTGCAGAGCTCACGATTGAAATGCAAGTCAAACTTGTTTAAGTTACGAATGAATACTAGCTCTCCCCCCCCCATCTCCCGATGGCTTCGGCTTAATGAGTCCACACTACTAATCATAGGCGTAGCCACATGAAGGCAGGAGGAGGCAGTTGCCTCCTCTTGGATTTTCCCGTATTTGCCTCCTCTTGCCCGAACTCCATCGCCATACAAATCTGCATGCAATTTACTTACTTACTGCACTGTTCAAGCGAATGTTGTACCGTACGGCGTATACTATTTCCTGACACACAGACACAGTTTTCGTTTCCGGTAACAAACGCCTAACTTCAGTATTTTTCAAGTAAATTGTACTAATCGAATTATTGTGTATTATCGTCATTCCGACTCATTCGTCAATTCGTCAATAGTCATTATTATGTCTGCGGGGCCGCCAAATAAGAAACTTCGACAGATTGTGCTATCTTTTGCCAGCCAAAAGCCAGCGAAGAAATACACAGGTAACGACAGGTTATTAGTAATAACGCCTATGGTTATTAGTTATAATTAGTAACGAAGCTTCTCTTGAAGGAAAGACCTAGTTTCATCAATCCAACTTTATATACTTACGGAAACAATTATTTCCATCATCCAGCTTCTATTTAATCAAACTTCCATTTAGGCAAGAAATCATTCTCATCAATCCCTGCAGCTTCCATTTTAAAGCAACAATGTAAAATAATTTAGCAACGTAAACTAGGGTTTAACCGTTATACCGTTAGGATTAGTAAATAGTAATTATGGTAACTTTGTAAGGGGCTTCTATCCCCCCTAAACAACCGGGCTCAATCCCTCTCCTTCCCCCCTACTGTGAGTGAAGAGATCTGTAACTTGTAAAAGAAACACTCCCCCCTGTTTTTCACTGGGCTCAACTTGAGCCCACCGTGTATAGGGATAGAAGCCCCTGATTATGGAAAGACAAGTTGAACTCATAACTTATGTGAACTTCTCACAATTTCATGCTCGTAAAATTTTTACGTTCACATACTGATGTTCTCTATACTTAAAATAATGGCGGCAGAAGCTTTGCAACTGTTAGTTTCAGACATGCTGAAAAAGCAACTGTTAGTTTCAGACATGCTTAAAAAGTAATTGCTGTGAATTATACTACCCCTAAAAAAAAGGTCGTCAGGAAAAAAAAGTCTACGATTTTCGTCTATTGCTCCATGGATAAATTTTGCCTCCTCTTGTTTGCTCCATGGGTACATTTTGCCTCCTCTTGTGCCTCCTCTTGAAAAGAGGTCTGGCTACGCCACTGCTACTAATATTCACCTACTAACCTTTATCGATCTGACTTGCATTCACTGTGCCTGCCTGCGTTGTATCAGGTGGTCTCCCGCTTCTAAGGAGGGTGAAGAAATGAGAGCAAATTGGGCAGCAACCCCCACCCGAATAACTTTTGGCTACAAGTTATCTATAGGCAGAGACTCATTTCCTGCATCAGCAGGTTTTAAAATTGCCATGGCATCTGAATTTCTTAGTCTCACATAGCATTCAGAAACCTAATGTTCTTGAAAATCCAGCTGTTCATGAACTTTCCGCATTGTATTTTTAATGATAAACCAGGTTGATATTTGATATACATATCTGTCGGAAAATGTAATTTGCTCACTTTTCTAACCATTCTGGATTATGTGTAAATTTATAATGATGTTGTATCTGTGAACACATGTGTTGCCTAACATAAGCAGAAATGGGTTGGATTTTGTGTGTAGGAGTCGTCTTACAAACCGCAGGTTGAGGCCATATCACCAACTTTGCCAAGTGAAGATTCTTCAAATGACGAAAACTTACGCAAGACAAAGGAAAACATCCTAAACCACATTGGCAAAATTGACCGAGAAATAACAAAAGTTGAACATGCAATTGCCAAACTTAAAAAGAGTCAGGTAAAATTAAGTTTGTAATCATCACAGTTGGAAGCAATGTAATCATCATTAAACTGGTGATTGTAATTGTAATTGTAATTACGACCATTTATATAGCGTCATTGGTAGCAAGCTACTTCTAGGACGCTTCACAAAAAAGTCTACTGTCAGCGTAAATGTTAGTGCTCGTGGTTACGTAAGAGATGCATTTTTAACTGTTTTTTAAAAGTCGGTAAACTTTTGGTTTCCTGAATGGGTGCAGGAAGACTGTTCCAGGCACGTGGACCAGCGACCCGGAAGGCTTGATCATCCGCTTTGGTTTTAGTGGCTGGCACAAAAACATCGGCGGACTTTTATGATCACAGACGCGACCATTTTGACATCGTCCAAAAGGGGCCTGATCTTGGTGATGCACTGGGCTATCTTCTAGAAAGGTAGCATCAGTTTAGGTATTGAGAAGTGCAGTTGAGTGTGTTAGAAAACAGACTGTGCAAATGTCCATATTCAGTACATGTAATTACAAGGACCTTGAATCTTCTTGCTGATCCTAGAATGCTTACTTTGTTCAGTCATTTCACTGGTCTTTAGCACATTAATCGCTTAGTTGCCAGCAAAGCTCAGCGCTAACGCATCCAGAGACTGAATGTTGCTAGCTGTGATAGGCAAAATATTTCCCTTGTTCCTCTGGTTTATGTTTTTTCATTATTTAGTCTTTGCTTTAGGCTTACAGCTTTTTAGGTTCACTGGTTACAGGTTAAGAGTGTTTTTGAAACTTGCAGGTGGAGCTGGAAGAAGAAGCAAAAAAACCTCCAGAGGAAAAATCCACGTCACCAGAAATTGTTATCGGTCTAAAACAACAACAGAGCATTGCACAGATTATATATGCTGAAAACCGAGTAAGAACTCGATCAAAGTCATATGATCATGTGTCATTATGTTCTTAAAGTATTAAGAACTTGATCAAAGCCATATAATCACATGTCATTATACTCTTAAGGTCTCTCCTTGAA
This sequence comes from Aporrectodea caliginosa, assembly GCA_020284085.1. Classification (NCBI taxonomy): domain Eukaryota; kingdom Metazoa; phylum Annelida; class Clitellata; order Crassiclitellata; family Lumbricidae; genus Aporrectodea; species Aporrectodea caliginosa. The sequence continues at coordinate 75,625 of JACEVL010000566.1, forward strand.
ATTTTTTCTGTCAATGTTGTTTAACCGACTTCTTGGACAGAGGCATATAGACATCCTTACTTTAAATATGCAGAGCCACAATTATTAATGAAAGGAATGGTATTATTATTATTATAAGAAGTATTTATTAATATTTGCTGTATTTATTAAGTACCACTTTCTGATGACAGAGGATTAATTGATGGTGCTTAGCATTTGTATGTGAAGGACTTGCTTAAGGTCTGTACAAAGTAACCAATTTGAGGAAGGCTCAAACCTGCACACTCTGCAGTCTGCATTAAAACTATGTTGCATGGTATTACTGCTGTAATCAACTAGATCTACGATAGTTGTCAGAAGTTTGAGGTATGATCCTACATCTGAAGCACACTCACAAAGGCAGGAATCTGAAAGCCAAATGAATTCAACGATAAAATTTTTGAATTTGTCAATGGTACAATGGGACTGCAACCCAGGACTTAGGTGTGAATTCTTAGAGCAGTCCACAGAGTGGATTGCAATACTGGAGGCTTTGTTCTTAATTCTGACTAAGTTATATTACTGTGTCAGAGTTGTAGATAATTGCATGTAGTTTAATTTTTTTAATCAGAAATCAGATTTGATTAAGATCGAAGGAAATTTGTGATTTTCTTAAAATTTCAGAAAAAAGCTGAGGTATCACACGCATCTCTTCTAAAACTGGGCACACAGACTGATCTGGTAAGAATCCCTGAAACAACTTACATTTATCTGTAATATTATAAGTCTAGAATATTTGTTATTTTGTTAAGAATTTTTATTGCAAGATTCTGATTTTGGTTTATGTCGTAAGTGTGTTGCTGTACAGTAATATATTACTAACGTCCTTGAAAAATTGATTTAATATGAATTCTTGAGGCATTTAAGATATTTATGACTAGGAACTCAATTTTTGTAGTTTCCACAATTTCACTTTCTTTGCGGGTTGGCTAATTTTATTGCAGAGGTTTTTTCGTAAGATTTTAAAAAGATCTTTAATGCTTTAACAGCAAGCTGCGTTAGTCTCCCAGTCACTTTTAGTACATGCTCGTCGTTAAAGGGTTATTGGCTTTACTTAACAGAGGTTATTGTTTTTGCTTATTTGTCTCGTTTTAGTTTGCTCATCAATGATTGTTAATAAGTTAAGCTTTCCTGAAAATTTCTTCTGTTATGTGATTTTGCAGCCGTTGTATCATCAGCCGTGTGATGTGGAGGTTTACCATGAAAACAGAACCAAGTGAGTGGTGTTTTGGCTAACTTTTATTGCTCTTTTCACTGATATTCACACTTTAGATTGCCAAATTTGAGACTCTCACAGTCATCTGTTAAGACTTGCTATTATTGCTACTTTAGTTAATACTATTTTAAATTGTTCTGTCAGGAATCACAATTAGTATGGTATGTAATAGATCAGTAATTAATGTACCATACTTTCAACCTCATATCTTCCAGTAAGTGACTTGAAAAGCATCTGTAAAATGTCATTTGTTCTAGAGCTGACAGATTATTTTCATCAGTGAGAAAATTGTGGAAGTCCCTTAGGTTCATTCATTTGTCACATTGTTCAATCATTTATTATATTATTCCTTTATTTCATCCAGTTGGTCATTAATTGGGTCATTGGGGCCATTTGTGTTGCACACCTTCAAGATATCTAAAAAAATTCATGCCAGTGTTGGAGAATGAAGTTTTGAAGCACTGATACAAGATGAATGTAGCATCCCTAGTCAAAAGCCGACTGAGTTGGAGGTTGATGATTCTGGGATGACAGATGTACTCCTTTGTTGAACCTTGCAAAGGGCATAACTGGTTTGCACTGGCTTGTGTAGCAAAGGAATCTGCAACACTGCAAACTATAAAGTGAAGCACTACCATCGAGAAGTCAAAGTTTTGTCAATTTGACGTGTTTTTCAGTAATCCTTTACATATCCACTTATTTTTTGGGTTATGGATGGGTAAAAATTTCTATTTCAGGCATTGGCAGGAATGCATTAGTCTCATTTTTATCAAAGGTAAATACATTGTTTGGTTGATTTTACAGGTTTGGAACCTTCAAGAAGGACCTGGTCCAAATGTTAAAGAAGAAAAATCAGAAGAAGCAGATCAGAGTAAGCCGTTGATGAATTGAATTGACCTGTTCCATTCATTTATTTATTTCACATGTCTTTATTGATTGCTGAGCACTAGGCTAATGTTTCTATCAGTTTCGTGGGCCAGTTTTGAAGCACCTGAAGTTATTTTGTTCATTGAGAGAAGCAAGTTTTGCAGTCTTGGCTATGTGACTGTGTTGTATGTTAGTTGATGACTCAGAGTAATTGCCATTTCCAGAATATGGAATTTATTGGTTAGATTGTCTTATGATAGCTGCTTATATCTATACAGCTTTCCAAGAAACGTTGAATTTCAGGAAAGTAACTTTGAGAATTGTATAGCAACCTGAACTCAGTTAGGTTGAAGAAATTATTGCTTGTATTACTTTAATACTGAATTGCGTTGAAAGACTTTGGCTTGGCTTTGGTTAGCCAAACCCAGATAGATTTTGTGTTGGTAGAATTTCTGGATTTGTAAACAGAAACTGAAGCATTACATTGCACAAATGGACTAACAATTTATTTACAATGTAGGAACGCTATCTAATGGGCCGCTACGAACAGTTACTACAGGACTGGAGCAAGAAAATGGAGAAAAATGAGAACAGTACCAAACGACGGTATGTCTTCATTTAATGTCTGATTAAATTGAAAATATGGCAGTTTTGAAGACCAAATTGAAATGAAACAGCACGTGTTAGAAGCAGGTGCATATAATGTGTGTGTATAGGCACATATATCAATGAATGAATAATTCATTCATTCATTCATTACGAAGATTTATATAGCGCCCCTTCAAGGTTACTACTCAAGAGTGCTCCCAACCCAACCCCGGCTGAAAAGGACGGTCCAAAAAATCCAAACATTTTGCCTGTCATATTTTTGGGTTGGCTGTCTTGTTAATTGTACCAGTGCATTTGTGCAAGTTAATAACAGAATGAATTCTTCATCAATACTTTTTTTTAGGATACCTATATTTATGAGACATACTGTATTTTCCAGACTGCATGTTGTAGGTTTGATATGAACTTCTAGCAATGCATCTTTGAAAGAGGGTGGGGGTGACTTATGTATGAACTTTAGCAACATTTTGGACTACCTTGGTGTATAATCAGCATGGCTGAAAAGGTGAATAAAAAAAGATTGAATGTATACATGTTCTCCCCTGTGCAGGGTCACTGTCTGATATTAGTATTGTACATTCTATTATTAGACTCTAAATGCTGTAAGAACTAGTGCAAGATTCATGTAAGTCTTGGGTGGCTAGGAAGCTCAAATACATCAGCTGTCTGACGTGAAAGTGCTTGCATTGTAGTTACGACCAAATTTATTGTGATTTAATACCAGAGAATTTATGTTTCTCCCAGCATGAAAAAATCGATTCAAAGCCATTCTAACCAAGATGACGAGGCTAGGGTGCCTACCAGTGGGGGCCCTACTTTTGACAAACTCTGCAGGCAGGCCATTTACTGGGGTTTTAAACAACTCATAAATTGCTCCCACCCAAGAAACCAAAAACCTACAGCTTCTGTCCTTGGTCTCACGATAGGTGCTCACTCCACTAGACAATAACACGAGAAACAATTTTACTGGGAGAATGCTGTATTCATACTGATTTGTATAACTTTCATATTTTGTATTACTTGATTATTACTTGTAGTACTTGTTTGTACACCAGAGTGTGAATCTTCTGCAACCGGTTCAATAAAGAATATACTTACTTACCTACTTACTTTACTTACTTAATATCTAATGTTTGCAGACAGTACTTTTAAGCATAATCAGCTTGCACTCAAATGCCTTAAAATAGTTAGCAGGCTGTGTGGACTGTTAGTTATGCATGATCAATAGAGCAGAGCCCAGACAGGAGGGGCACAATTACCCTACATTTATTTAGTGCTAATGAAGAGGTGTGTTCTGGTCTTTTTATCACCTCTGGGGCATGTTGTGTGCAGTTCTGGTGAGTTTTCCAGCTTCACAACAGTGCTGCCTACCTGCAGGGGTCATCGCTGGGCTACAGGCTGGCTACAGCTGTACCTGCTTACGCCAGACAGAGCAATGAATATTCATCAGCGTCATCCTATTGGACTGCTTTAATGATGAGCTGTGTTGGTTTCCCAGTCACTTAGTACACGCTCATCATTAAAGTGTTAATGAATACTTTCAAATTATAATGCACTTCATTTCTATTAAAGTAAAATGATGCAAATTAAGTCATATAACTTTGCTTTTGTACGTTTTTAGTGCTCGAGATGCAAAGATGAGAGAATGCTTTGAGAAGATTTTTCCTGAGCTGAAAAAGCAAAGAGAGGACAAAGAACGTGTTCAAAAGTTTGTTATTTGTCCCTATTGTAGAGTAATGTCTTTTAAAATCTCCTTTAAAGGTTTTAATTATTGTAGAATGATGTTCTTTCATAAATTTTTTGTGTTTTCTGTGCAGCTAATTTCTTTTTGAAGTTTAAGCATTTTGGTATGTAATGACAGAAATGGGGTGGACTCATCAGATTAATTCATTATCAATCAATCAATCAATATAAACTTGATATAGCGCCCTTTCAAGAACTCAGCGGCGCTCCCGGCCTGGCCACAGCTGAAAAGAACAGTTTGATTATGAACTTAGGCTGCTTAGTTGCAGTCACAGAAAGGCAATTGACTAAATTATCTTTACGTTTTAATCATTTATTTTGGCCCCGGGCGGGCCAGTATCTGCTGCAGGGGGGGCCCGATAGCGCTTTGGATAACATCTGGCACAGAGACCGAGAGGTACCGAGTTCGAGCCCCCGTTGGGCGGATATGCTTTGTAGGCTGCTATTAGCGCCGTTGTATTGCAAGCTGTCTGTTCTGTTAGTAGTTAAGATTTAAATTGCATAACATGTAAATGTACAGCGCAGTGCATTTGTCAGGCGCTTATTAAAGAAAAGATATTATTATTATTATAGTGATTGCTGCAATAGTTCACAACTATGGATGAGGCTACTTTTAGACTGCAGTTTAATTGCTAATGCATGGCATTGGAAGTTTCTAGGTAATATACAGCTAGTTTTAATTACAAAATTGCAATTGTAATTGCAAGCTGTTGATGGTAAACAATAATAAATACAATAATTTATCGACCTGTTTATTGAAAATTATGGATGCTACAGTAATTTCTCTTTCTCTTGGCTGATTGGGTGATAAATGTGCATATCCTTGTTCTGCTTGGTTTTCACTGAATCTTTGTAATGGTTCTGTTTAGTCGATTGACATCCAGCCGAATTCCAGGCTATGCTCGAAGTGAAGCCAACGTTGAACAGATTGTTGATGGCCTGAAAGAAGAAGAGGTGAGAAAATGAAAGTTCAATTGGAGCTTGTTTTTGGATCAGCTTATTGCAGGGATGGCCAACCGGCGGGCCAAATGCGGCCCGTGGGCTGCTGATTGGCGGCCCGCACGGCCCTTTTTAAATAATTTTTTGTCTCATTTTGCACCTACTTACTTGTCCGACTACTACAATACTGCATAATAATGATGCATAACACACTAAAAGATTTAGTGTTGTAAGTTCTAGTGACCTAATGTAGTCGTACCTGTTTTTATACATATTGTAAAATATGAAATCAACATTTGTATTTCTTTTGAGGCTGTGAGGACAAACATTTTGCGGCCCGCCGCATGCTTACCAACAATCATAGTGGCCCGTAGGCCAAAAAAGGTTGGCCACCCCTGGCTTATTGCGTCAATTTGATGAGCTGAGCATCACATCTGGGCTTCCACGTATGGTCCGTCTAGAAGCCCAGATGAGTTACCCAAAAAATAGGCTCCATGTAAATGACCATATACAAGTATACATACATTAGGTGGAAGAGGGAAGGGATGTTTCTGCTAAGTGTGCTTAATGAGATGCAAACATGACATTTGTTCTTGTTTGTTACGTAACATCTCGGAAACCTTTTAGAAGCTCGTTGTTGATGATTTTGCATGAAGTGTATGCTTTAAATTTGTATAATTGGACTAGTACATAATATCAGTTGAATTTTTATGAAAATGAGCATTTCACAGTTTAATTTATCCAGGGACTTGTGTAGCATTATTAAAACATGTAATATGTAATGCAGGATTGACTACTGCATAGCAGTCTATACTGCCCTCCCCTTGGTGCACTCTTGGTAACTTAAGCGCATGCAGCTGCTGGGCTTCTTTGTTGGTATTTCAAAGTTTGAAAAGGACTTGCATTATATATGTGACATGTTCCATTGGCTGTCTATATCCCAGCACAATGAATTTAGAATTTTGGTCTAGGTCTGGCGGTGCCATTTAGGGAAGAGTGCTTGCAGGAGCTTTGTTGCCCCACATGAGGTTTGGCTATCCTTTTATTGCAAGTTTTATTTCATTTCATTGAGTGCTCTCAGTTATCATGGAAATTCTACTTAACCCTTTAGTGATGAGTCACGAGAGTGTACTAAAACTGACAGGGAATTCAATGAAGCTCATCATTAACAATTTATCCGTTAGCACTGACTCTGGCCATTGACGTGGTAAAGCACTGTAGTCACTATTTATGATGCATTGTCATCATTACATTACTGTACATTTACTTCTTGATTGCTGTAGCAGGAGGAAAGAAAGCGGGCGAACTTGGCAGTTTATCCACCGATGATGCTCGACGCAAAACAGAAGAAGCTGAGATTTCTAAGCGAGAACACGTACGTGGAGAATCCGGCCGTAATCAACGCAGAGACGATACTGAAGAGTACTTTCTGGACGGCGGAAGAGAAGGAAGTCTTCAAAGAAAGATACATCAGTCACCCGAAAAACTTTGGATATATTGCATCTGCCTTGGATAACAAGGTGTGTACTTATTACCCAGTGCTACTCTTGTCATCTTGGTTTGGTTAGTTGCTGTTTAAGGATGCTGTGTCATAACAAAGATGATTAGTGTTGCCCTCCTCCTTTATCCAGGCTTTGGACCGGCACCACCCAAATGTGACAGAAAATAAATTGCTGTATAAACTTAAACTGCTAGCCAAAGCTAAATCACTGGATGAACGAATGTTCAGATCTAGATGTAGTGATAGAAATTGTATACCTACCTAATATCTGTTATCTGAAGTTTATGAACTTGCTAGGTAGTAACAGAGAATACTTTCAAGCGAAGTATTCAGTAATTTTGAAGATTTCTTTTTAATTGTTTTTATATTATAATGAAGCACCGTAACTAGTATTATTTAATTAGTAGGGTCATCATCATATGTATGTTACTGTTGTTGAATTTGTGAAATGCAGGTAATTTTGCTGAGAAGTGTATTTCAAGTGTTGGTTTGCTTTAGACAATCCAAGATTGCGTTCTCTTTTACTATTCGTCTAAAAAGAGCGAGAATTACAAGCAGCTAGTAAGGCGACACGTCACAAGGAAACGACCAGCTGGTGGTAGATTTAGACCACCACAGGTGGTGAGTAGATCTCATGTGCTACTTGTAATAAAATGAATATTCATATGCTTGAACTTTCCACAATGGAAAGAAACTACATATATGCTTATGCTTAATACTCGTGGCTGCCTCATGCTGTTGGCTTAGGCAACTGATCTTTAGAATTCAGCATAAAAACAGATTGTGGAGAATGGCAAAAGAGTGGTGGTGTGTGAGAAAGTGTAACAAGCCACAATGTGTGGTGTGTGATAAAGTGTAACAAGCCACAATATGTGGTGTGTGATAAAGTGTAACAAGCCACAATGTGTGGTGTGTGATAAAGTGTAACAAGCCACAATGAGTGATGTATGAGAAAGTGTAACAAGCCACAATGAGTGGTGTGTGAGAAAGTGTAACAAGCCACAATGAGTGGTGTGTGAGAAAGTGTAACAAGCCACAATGAGTGGTGTGTGAGAAAGTGTAACAAGCCACAATGAGTGGTGTGTGAGAAAGTGTAACAAGCCACAATGAGTGATGTATGAGAAAGTGTAACAAGCCACAATGAGTGGTGTGTGAGAAAGTGTAACAAGCCACAATGAGTGGTGTGTGATAAAGTGTAACAAGCCACAATAAGGACTTTGTCTGCTGTCTTATCGTTGTGGCCACTTGACTTTCAAATACTCTCTTGATTAAACATTTATTCATGTTGCAAGCTAAACGGCTGACCTGCAGTTATAAATAGACATGCTCTGGTTCTTGCTGAGCAGATTAATTATAATCTGTGACTCACTGATACTTACTTAATCTTATTGTTGACACTTGCTTATGATGTAGACAGTTTTAAGACTGGTACGTTTGTTGTTAGCCGACTGATGCTCTCAAAGTTGACATATTACAAATATTATTATGTCTGATCAAAGCAATGGTCTTTGTATGTTCAGAACTCTGATGAATATTAATTATCAATTCTCATGATCAATGAAACTAACAACAAAATGGGATTTTTATTTAGTGCAGTGTGTATCAAAGAATTTGAAACTTGCATTCTTATGAGTTTAAGTCAAAATGCATGCAGTAGGATGAAATACTGTAATTTTTAAATGTCTGGACAATTTACGAGGATCTTGTTAGTGATGCATTATGTGAACAATTTCAGACTGCGCCTCAGCCTGCAATTAGAGAAGTGAAACCAGAGGAAGCCGAAGAGACAACCAGTAACACAACAAACGAGTAAGAACACCTATGTTACTCTCTGATACTTGTTCATTAATTAATTAAGTGTTCATTAATTGAAAGCTGTTCTTTCTGGTTCTTAAGTTTTGTGAAGCTGTGCTTTCAACTGAGACTTGTCTGTAGCAAGGGCACTGAGGAGTTTTACCTGGCATTATCAACCTCAGCGGTTACATGGGGCGTGGTGGTGTAGGGGTATGTTCGGTGCCTTGCAGCCGGAGGGTTGCGGGTTCGAATCCACCTCAAGCCGCCACATAGGGACCCTGGGCAAGTCCTTCACTCGCAATTGCTCATGAGCTTCGGCGTGAAACTCCGATTCAGTGTCCACGCTGTAGTCGGGAGCGCCTCTGAGTAGAAATCTTGAAGGGGCGCTATAACAAATGCTCATACATACATACATACATACATACATACATACAGTGTGTTTGTCATCGAATATCGCAGCCTTGATCACAGTTTGGCCCCTCCACAGTCTTGGTTGTTTTCCATAGTCATGGCTGTTTTCGTAATGATGGATCTTTTCAAAGCCTTGGCTATTTCCCACTGTTATTTGGACAGCAAAATTGCATAGCCAGTGAAAGGCTTTTGTGAGCTGCCATATGGCGATGTTGATTGCCTACTCCGCAATACTTTTTCAGACATATGACATGGATAAAAGAGGGCTTGGTCTGTAAGCTGCAGGCGGCATTACCAGCCACAGAACAAAAAGATGTCAAAAATTGATTGCAAGATGCATGACTTTCTCTGAAGTACTGTATGGAAATGTGCCATTATTGTTTGTACGTTTAGGCGAGTACCAAGCAGTATCAAGCCAGCCACAGGTCAGTCACAAGTCGAAGATAAGCCAGTGTGTTCTACTGCCTTGCCTATGCCTAGCAACGTATCCATGGTGTCCACGGCAACCACTGCCTCCGTAGCGATGTCGGGAGCCCGATCAGCAGATGAATCGGTGGCTATGATGCAGTCGTCCATATCTGGCCAATCGAACAAAGAGAACTGCGATTTCAACGCAGAAGACCAGACGAATTTGTCCGCGTCCTCGAACAGCCAGTCAAATGCTTCAGGTAAAAGAGTAAAACGTTTATGCTTCTGCTAGAAAATTTAGAACAGCTCTTCTTAACACTTTAGCGACGAGCTGCATTGGTTTCCCATACATTTTAATACATGCTTGTCGTTAAAGGGGTAAAACAATATAGCCATGATGAAAAGACTGTGTCTGTGACAGTGTGTTCTTTTTGTGAAGGATTGCTTTTCATTTACTTTGTGGTTTTTGTATAGTTTTTGAGGCTTTTACTTTATTTGTGCCTTAGCTTTTTGGACTGTTGTTAGGCCAGCAAATTGTGAACAGCCTACATTTTGGTCATGTTGATGTTTTGTACGTGCTATTTTGTTGTGCTTTTATCAATCCAGGGATTTATAAACTGTAAATGTAGTGTTTAAATTTGATTAATTATACTTACAATTATGATAATAATTATTATTACTATTCATTATTGCTGTTCTTTAACACTTTAACGACGAGCTGCATTGGTTTCCCAGTCACTTTTAGTACACGCCCTTTGTTAAAGTGTTAACATTACAAGAATGAACTGTGATACAAATTAAGCCATTCATGCAACCTGAATTTTTTTTAAGCCAGTTTTTTATTGCATTTGAATAAGCTTCATTAAGAAGCATTTCTTTACTGGTTCTGTTTGTGGAAACGGTTTTGTTTATTGCACCAAAATGTTTACTACTTGAAGTTTTAACCATCTTTGAATTTACTGAATTTTGAAATTGGTGGTTTTTAATAGCAAACCTTATCCAGGCTTACCATTTTTATTGTGGTGGTATTTTTTAATCTTCTATGGTTTATAGGAGTAAAATCTAATGTGAAACAGTAATTTGTTGGTACTTGGTTTTCAGCTGACAATGCTGTTATATAGTGTATTTGAAGAATAGGTGAATGAAGATTATTTAATTTACTGAACATTTGCCATTTGATTTTACCTGGAGCATTTCAATTGTTGATAAGTTTGCGTTGGACATTTGTATTGCTGGCATAGAGTGGTGTGTTTTATCGTAGTTCTTGTCATTCAGACATGGACATTTTTCTATTTATTGCTTTGCAGTTGGGTCACATCATTCATTGAACTTTTGTGTTAAAAATACACGAGCGTTCATTTTTCCTGTGTAATGTGACAATTCTGGTCTGGTTGCAGAATCCACAGGATTGTAAACTTAGGCATTTTGGGCTGTGGATTGTAATTATTTGTTTATTGAGCTTAGTTTTTGTATGGTGCACCAGGTGCAGTTATGTCATGTTCGACCAAAAGCTAGTATAGGTTGTGTTGAATTGGCTTGCATGTAAGTGTGATTTTGCACTTAGTTTCTGTGTAAATTTTGCTCATGTACAGAATGTTTTTCAGGTGATCAATCTATTTCTGTATTTAAGTTCGTATCTATTAAAATGTAAGCATACCGGTAAATATTTCTGGCAGTATGTGACTTAAATAAAAATGAAGAGCAGTAAATTTGCGTTTTGCATGGTAAACAGTTTTGCATTATCATTTTTTTGTCTTATCTATTCCAAGAATTGACTGATTTCACATAATAATTGACTGCTTCATTTCTAGTGTAACAGTTGGATAACTGTTTTTTATTTCAAGAATTTGGTTATCGATCTGTTTAGAACCAGTTTTGCATTCCACCGAGTCTGTGAATAAATTTTTCACTGTTTTTGCATATGCTGTTTCCTTTACCTTTTGCTGAGCTGGATTTTGGCTTCCTAAATTTGCCCCTGTCTGCATACATGCGTGATGTGTTGCATTGGCTGCCTGTGTCCCAGCAGATTTCATACCACATTGCTGCTCTGTTTTCTTGTTGCGTTCTTGACTCATCTTACTTACGCAATATTTGCAACCCAGTGTCGGGTGCGAGGGGTGAGCTTTTTTCACAGTTCCACGGGCTTGCTTGACTTTTAGGCAGTGCTCATGCTTTTTCAGTTGTGGGCCCTTCCATCTGGAATGACCTCCTGCTTGAGCTCCGCTGTTTACTTGTGGCCCACCTGGCAGGGTTTTACAAGTCGCTCACAGTCTTTTTTCTTTAATCATGGCTGGGCTGGGAGCACTCCTGAGTAGGTTCTTGTATTAGTGCTGCTATATAAATGCAATGAATGAATGAATGAATGAAGTTTGAGGTCTCATGTTACAGTGATCAATCATCTATTCATGCTTTGTCCTTTATTAGAGTGGCACTTTATAAGTTAGAATCTTAGATTAGTTTTCTCAAACTGCCTGTCACTTTTTTCACAGTTTTTGAGGTAATAACATTAACTCCCAAGACACTGTTTGAAAAGTGTTGAACATGTGACTTTCAAAGCATTTTTGTAAAAGCTGCCGCAATGAAGGGCTTTGAGAAGTAAAGTGTATTTAACTTTGGAAGATGGAGAACAGTTCAGAGGGCTGTAAAATGAGTGGTTTTCATTGGTTGAGGCTTATGTTTATGCTCATCTATCTGCGGTGGTGTAGCGGTATGTTCTTTGCCTTGTAACCAGAAGGTTGCAGGTTCCAATCTACCTCAAGCAACTGCGTAGCGACCCTGGACAAGTTGCTCACCCACAATTGTCTGTGAGGAAGGCAATGGGAAACCACCTCACTCTCACTCATCTCATCCCCGGGTGGCATAACGGCCAATGGACCTGCCTTCAGGCAGAGAACTGATCATCATCATCATCATCTGCTGGTAGAAGCTGTTTCCATATTTGTCGGTTAAAGTGAACTCGAGAGTCTGAAATTTTAACGGATAGCATCAACTGTTGGTGAGGTTGAATTAATCAGTTTTTTGTGTGCGGTTAACCCGATGGACAGAGTTTGAATCTACCGAAGACTTCAAATGCTGCGTCAAGACTGCCACGGTGAGGGGTTTCTTAGTCGATTAATATGAAAAAGTCTGCATTTTGTTTTTGTCTGCATTTGTTTTTGACTTGCTTTGACCATGACTCATGGAATATAAGTTTTGCGGTCTCATTACACGACACTTAGACGTGTATTGCATCTTACAAATCTTCAGAAAGTCTGTTAAAGAGATGCATTGAATTGCCATTTATTGCTACAGGAAGACCAGTCTGTATTTCCTTTGAGGTTTGGTCGTCTTGTACAATTTTATGTTTGCTTTGCGGTGTTCATAGGAAAAGGCTTTTCAGCAGTGTGATTTTTACATGTCTATATTATTTGTTTAAATATCATGTTTAATCACTGGATTTATGAATCATTTTAATAGTGCATGATAGTGTAGTGGTTAACGTGCTGGACTGTCAACCGCGAGGTAAGGGTTTCAGATTCCTGTCTGGACAGAAATTTGGTTCGAGATGTCTGCTCTACCTGCACCCCCTAGCCAACTTGGCTATGATGAGTACACTGACCATACACTTTTGGTGGTAAGATGAGATGGCGAGGGAGAGGGCTAGCCACTTGCCTTCATGGGCTGAGGCTAAGAAAATGTAGTCATTAGCACCTCATACCCATGGCTCAGGGTAGCTCAGGGGAATGCTCTTCTTTTTCTCAAGTTTTATTGTTAAGAGTATGATAATGGTAAGCATTATAGTCAGAGGATATGTTGCACAAGGTCACTAGCATCTATGGTACTGGCTTTTTTAGCACATCTTGTTGGTATGAGTGTCTGACTGCTTTTGAGGTTTGGTTGGACACATATATGAAGAAACGATATTAATGTGAAAGTGGTTTGCTATTTCTCATGGCTTTCATGTTGTAGGTATTAAACGTAATTTATGTGAATTGTCAAATCCTTTTTAACCCTTTAGCGACGATGTGCATTGGTTTTCCATACATTTTAGTAGACGCTTTTTGTTAAAGGGTTAAATGTCTTTATCATGTTATGGATGCATTAGCTGTGAACCAATGTGCCGACTTTCATGCATAAACTTCGTAATCAGTTCACCTTAAAATTAGTTCTTCTATAAATGTGTATTTGTTACCTTTTCAGCAGCAACAGCAGCGGCATCAGCAGTCCACGAGTGTGCTCTGTGCAAGATGCAGGTGGACTTTGGACTGACGCGGCCACTTACAAAGTCAAGCAGTGAGATGTATGGACTGAAGGAATCGGAACTAGCTCCAGATATGCGCGTCTGTAGCAGCTGTCGATGCAAATCCATCCAGCGAAGGTACCGAATCAATCAATCAATCAATCAATCAATCAATCAATTTTCGTTTATTCTTTCAAGACAGGATGACATAGACACATAATGTTTACAATTGTGTATAGATTCTCTATAGCTCTGTGATAAAGCTGTTCTGATTTGGCCGATGTTTAATAAATGTTTTCTGATAGTATACGGACTCGTAATTCTCTACTGGTACATGTAATTGACAGTCTCTGTTTAGGTGGGAAGATGGTTGAATGGTAACATGCTGGCAGAAGGACGCAGGTTGATAACCGCTAGTACCATAAGTTTTGCTCAGCCTTCAGCTCCCTAGAGGGTGACTGTTAAATGAGCAGTAGGACAGATGGATGCCTTGCAGGCTGCCATATAGTTAAATTCAACTCCTGTTAAGCTTGTTATCATCTGTTACTAATCTGTCAGGTAATCTTACTGCATACTTGTCAGTTTGAATTAATAAATAAATGCTGTTATTATTTTTAATGAGAATATAGTGCCATTTTCCATGTGCAAATGAATGTCATGCATCAGGCTTTCTTTTAAAATACGCATTATTGTTATTGCAAAAATTTATTACTTCCACAGTCATCTGAGGTGTGGTTGAACAGAAGATGTTGTCCCTCATAAAGGCAAGACCAGTTTCATTGGAGGAGCCTTGATGGATTGGTAAGGAGTGAAGTTGGAGACGAAGTAACGTGTTTGGAAGAGACTTCAAGAATCTTTGAGAATTGATATATCTATTTCTGTATATGCATTGATGTGTATTTGGTCTTTGTGATGCTTGCTTATTTTGCATCGTTGCTCATCCAATTTCCTTTGTGATTTTTTAACAGGTGTCCAGTGCCGACGTGTAAGTCAGCGCGACGGAAGGCAAAGCCACTGCGTCCACTGCCAGCAAAACTTCAGGAACTGCCGTCGGATGTTAGAGACCGTATCTTGTCGGAAATGCGTCAGTATCTGATTTTAATGTCAGCTTTACCTAAGTCACAAATTGACCTTAATTTGTTAGGCCTTAGCTGGGTACCAAGGGACCAGAAGTTTGGTTTTTAGTGGGAAAGAAAGAATGAATGTAAAGGATGCGACAACTTGTAAAGTTACTCGTAAATAGCATTTTAAATGAGAAATTGAGTCTTGCTTTCCAGTTGGTCTTGAAAAACATTTTTATTAAGCAAACTCGCGACAGTGTCTTTAGCTTTGCTTTTGCTTAAAAATCGGATACACTGTTAACTTGTGTTGTATTTATGAGTTCTCATGCATATTAATGGGTTCTCATGCATATTTATGGCCAGGGTGACACGTGGACTCTGAATTATATGCCTGTAGCCTGGCCAAAGAAGCATGACGATTATATAGCAGACTGCTTTAGTATGCACAGAGTTATGGCGTGATGATGCACAGTGGTCCACAGTGGCCTGTGAAGCCACGTGATGGAAGGTATTGGTATGCACTCCGGAGCTATCAATTAGTGATGCATATAGAATACAAAGTTCTTAGTCACTAAGAGTCAGTAGAAATTAGTGTGCTGGTGGACTGAAAGAGCTCGTGGATATGGTGACAAATTAACTGTTAGGTCTAAGTATATGAGACCTTTCATGCAGACCATTGGACAATTGATTTCTTATCCAACTATGGCATGACATTTAGTTATAATGAACTCTGGTGCCTGGGCCATATTTTGCCCATATTAGTATAAATTGACACCTCTATTAGTATAAATGATAAATTATGCATCCTTTAATATCAGCCAAATCTGTGCAAATGTTTAACATTCATACCTTTCATACTTTGCATTGTTCTGTAGCCAATAGCTAGTGCCACTCACTTGATATATCAGGAAGTTTGATCATGATACTTGCGCTAGCACTTGACAATCATTATTATTATTAATTGAATTTGTAACATGGTCATGGTCACACCAAAATGTGAATTTGAGGCGCAGATAGTCGGCCGTCCACGTACCGGTAGTAAGAATAGTACTGGTTTATTCTTGTAGAGCTGTCTTCAGATGCAGTTCGATGCTGTTCTTCGTGCTTCAACCGCGTTGCGCGTCTCATAAACAGCCACCAGACGAACGAACAACAGGTGTCACTGCTCAGCGAAACGAATGATGGTTTGTACACATCACTTCTTTTACTTCCTCATCTTGAAGTAGGTGTAGAGACTTAAGCATTCTGTCATTGGATGTCCTCTTGAGTTCAGGGTTATTATTAATTAAGATGCTTGTTGAAAGTAAGCTGTCGCTTAACTGTTTGTGCAGAATTCAAGTGATTGTTTAATTGAAATTTTGTATAAAATTGAGTCCACTTGTAATTGATGTTGTCTTATCTAGGTAATTGTTTTGTATTAATTGTTTTGAGTGGATGTTACATCTGAAGGCTTTTGACTAGACTCTAAATAAAAACTATTAACAGTCAGACTGGTTAAGGATGGCATTTTGTTCTAGAAGCTGCCGAATCTTCGCGATGGACTGAAGAAGAAATGGAAATAGCCAAGCAAGGTACTTCTGAATGATTTGAAGGATAATGTAATATGTATATAAGCATGTTATAGAAGCATAACGTAATATATAAGCATAACGATTTGCTCTCTTTTAAACTGTAGAGAATGTCTAATTCTACCAACATATTACCAACACATTTTAAAAGTAAAACCTTGGACAATCAGATAACGTAGGAGCTCTTTGGGTTTGGACCTTGGAATCATTTGTGTTCAGAATTCGTCAGGCCTTGTTGTTTTGTTTACAAATTATAATAGCAACTTGCAGAAGCATGCTGTATAATATATAATTGATTTTAAATTTCTGTGTATTTGGATTTCTGTTTGTGTGTGGTACAGGTTAACCCTTTAGCAATGCGCTGCATTGGTTGTCCAGTCATTATAATACACGCTCGTCATTAAAGGGTTAAAGCATTGTGATTAACAGGATTTGTAGAATGTATCTAATAAAAATAGGTTGCAGATGTTCGATTCGTGTATATAAGTCTTTTCTTTGCCTATGTCAGTTGGTTTATTTGTTGAACCGTGGTTTGGTTGTGTTTGATTAGGTTTAAGGGAGCATGGACGTGATTGGGCGGCAATTTCACGAAAGATTGGAAGCAAGACAGAAGCACAGTGCAAAAACTTCTTCTTTAACTACAAAAAGAAGATGAATCTTGAAGCTCTGATTGAGGAGTACAAAATCAGCAGAGTGAGTTGCTTGGTTATTATTGGATTTATTTCAATTAGTATACAACTGCAAGCTGACAAAATCATGCATTTGCAAAATTGTAATTGTAAATAAACATTTATATTGCATCATTTAATTAGCAAAACAATTCAAGGGTGATCTCTGTGGTGCTTGTATGATGTTAAATATCATTAACTAGACTATTTATTACATCAGTTAGCAAACAGTGTGCAGGTAATACAGGAGCAAATAGCTCAGATATGTATGACTCATTTATAACGCGGCAATAATGTGATTTAAAACCAAATCGATAGCATAGTGGTTAGCAAGAGATTTGGAGTTCAAATCCTTGCCAGAGGAGAAAATTTGGTTAGAGATTTCCGCTCCACCTGCACCCCCGAGCCAACTCGGCTATTATGCGTACACTGTCGGTGGGAAGATTAGACGGTGAGGGAGAGGATTGGTCATTCACCCTCATATGCTGAGGCTAAGAAATGAAGTCACTAACACTTCATACCCATGGCTGCCTTAGGGCTAGCTTAAGGGACTGCTCTTGTCGTGTTCTTTTGTAAAGTTGTTTATGTGGAACAAATTAATGTTCACATTGCACTAGGTTGTGCCTGAGACGTGTTTCTTTTTACATGGCTAGGGAGAGGATGCGACTGGCACTTCTGACAATGCAGAGAAGGTTCAGGCGGCTTCAGACGAAGAGGAAATTCTAACAGACGAGGATGAAAACGCCGAATTTTCTGATGACAGTTCCATGGAGCCTGTGAAAACGGCGGTAGCTTGTACAGATAACAGTCAGACAGCTGAAGCTTCTACTAAAAGTAAATTTTGATCTACTGTGTTAAATTGTTTTTTTGAAGTCTTGGTCTGTTTACAGGCTTTGTCTGTATTTTGGGATATGTTCCTTGTACATCATACCAGGGATGGGCAGTAATTGAAATTACGTCCATGAAATTACTTGAAGTTATGTAATTTGTAATTTAATTACATTTTTCCATGTATATTGTAATTTGAAATTGTGTTTCATGTCCCAAAGTAATTTGTTATTCAATTACATTTTCCCCGAGTAATTTGCCCATCCCTGAAATCATACTTTAGTTGTCTGTGTGTATTGTGTCTGGAAATTTCTGTTGTGTTTTTGAGAACCTCTCTAAATACTTCTGATCAGTTGCAGACAGTGCATAACTCTGGATTTGAAGTTGTTAAAACAAGCTACTAGTGAAACATTTAGATGCATACATGAGCTAACTGTAATCATGATTGTAAAAACTCCAAATTCGTGGGCTAACAATTATGTCATATTGGCCTAAGCTGCAAAAATTTGAAGAGTATGTCTTAGACGTGAATTCAGTCACCTCATTTACTCTGAAGTCATGAAAACATTGCTAAAAACGAGATCGTAAAGTGAACTTGAACTGAGGAGGTTTTGGCTAACATGCACCCGGGCAGTCACATGGTAGTTTTCACCTCATGGGATGATGACAGTTGTTCGGTGTTCATATCAGGAGATGAAAAAGATGTCACTTTATTTAGCATTCATTTTTCTTGACTTCCTGCAAGGTTATGTTAGCCAAAAACCATGTTAGCCAAAACCTCCTCAGTTCAAGTTCACTTGACAATCTCTTTTTTGGCAATGTTTTCATGACTTCAGAGTAAATGAGGTGACTGAATTCACGTCTAAGACATACCCTTCAAATTTTGTAAAGCTGCACAAATGTGGATGTGCAATGTGTGGATGTGTAGGTGATGTATTGTATGGACGTGCAGGTGACTGATATATTGTATGGCTGTGCAGGTGATGTGAACCAGAATGAAGATTCTCCTGCTAAACCAGCCGATGCAGCAGACGAAAAAAAGGAGAGCAAAGCCGAGGCAGACAATGGTGCCGAGGTCCTGTCCCCGAAAAGTTTTCTGACAGCCTCTCACTCCAGTCTGCACAGTTTGGCAGACAACGACAGCAGCGCCACTCTGAGTGCCGACGAAGGATCACATTCTCACAACGACGATGTGCATTCACACCACGAGCGATCGCACTCGCACAGCGAACGAAATCGGTTGGATCCAGACGCTCATCTGAATCAGAACGACGAACAACGGCCGCCACATCACGAAAAGAACAACTCACAGGCAGAACTGGAGAAACTGCGAGCAGCCGGGTCACGGGAAGTCAGCGGGGACGCCCCTCGTGCTTCGTTGACTCCAAGCGCCGGGGTAAACCCAGTTCCAAACGAGATGGAGTATCTCAAGAGTCTGAATTCCATTGTGCCTGGATCGTCTTCCAGGTTGTTGGAAGCATCCAAGTCAATGCATCATTGCTCTTCAGCAGGTGGAGGTGGAAATGTGACTTCTGTTGGACAAATGCATCCGGGTTTTGATACTCCAAAGAACGAAGTCCCTGGTTTGGCGAGGGGCAGTTCTCTTCGTGTGCGCGACCTGATACACTCAGCCATCGAACGAGATTTACAGCAAGATAGGAGCTACACACCGCCGTGTAAAAACAGTAAGCATTGTCACAATTGGATAACTCTGGCTACTATTACTATGTATTAGGAAGTTATATGCTGCAAAATATGTGCCAATGATAAGTAAGCAAGCCAGTCAGTCAGGCAGTCAGGCTTTGGTTGATAAAACGTAACCTCGGTATTAGAAAGTAAAATGTTACGAATGATGTAAATTTGGAGAAGGGAGGAAGTTTGTTTCCTCATACACATACTTCATGATTCTTATGAGTCAGTCATCAGTTGATTGAATGTAACCTCAGGATTATATTATTAGTATTCTTCTTATTAGTATTATTATTAGTATTCTTCTTATTATTAGTATTATTATTATTATTATTCTTATTATTATTCTTATTATTAGTATTCTTATTATTATTCTTATTATTAGTATTATTCTTATTATTAGTATTCTTATTATTATTCTTATTATTAGTATTATTATTATTATTCTTATTATTAGTATTATTATTAGTATTCTTATTATTATTCTTATTATTAGTATTATTCTTATTGTTAGTATTATTCTTATTATTAGTATTATTATTAGTATTCTTATTATTAGTATTATTATTATTGTGCAGAATGCACTTAATGTAACAAGTTGTATTCTGTCAGCCTGGTGTTAGGAATAAAAGAAAATTGATTGATTGATTGATTTCTGTTGCTAGAGCCTTCTGAGTCAAGCGGTCGTCTTGGAAAGCTGCAGAGTGAGGGTCGGCTGAGGGACATGCCAGTGAACTACGCCAGTCGGTCAACGGTCCAAGGAATCGATTATTCTCTGTACAAGGAACAGAGTCCAGGGTTCGACCAAAAAAATTTGCAAGCTCAGGATCTGTCAAGCCGCTCGTCATCCTATGAGCACCGTGCTCACAAAGAGGCATCTCTGGTCCACTCGCAGATGCAGGGCAGATCAGGCGAAGGCCCGACGTTGCCTAACCCGCCCCAGGCACACAGTCACCACTCGAAAGATGTCCGAGGGCCAGAGTTGTATCGGTATCCGTCGGGGTCTAATACTCCACACAAGTCCGACATGCCGCCTTATCGTGAAATGTCTGAAAAAGCGGTCGACCCGTCAAACATACCTGCGTTAAAACCGAACTCACAGCACGGCCCTTCCAGCTACGGAGGAGGAGGAAGTAGGGCTTTCTTGTCGAAGGTTGTAGCCCCGGGTCCACCCCCGCTTATAAAGGAGCCATCACGGTATCCAGGCAGAGGAAGCAAAGTGGCTCAACCGCCACCACACGTCGGAGGATCTATCGTTCAGGGCCTTCCAGTAGTGTTGAACAGCACTTCACCGGCCGCTGGCGGTTCGATATCCATGGGTACACCCAGATACGATGGTCACCGGCAGCCGACGCCACCAGCCAGGTCTGATGTTGGGTCAATCATTAAAGGCACGCCAAAGCTGCACGATTTTGGCGGCAGGACCATATCGATCGATCAGAACTCCTTCAGGATGCCGTACGAAGGTCCCGGCGGCATTCCGATGATGCTGGTCGACGTAGGCAAGAACCTTGTGTACTGCAGTGCCAGCGGTCTAGAACAGATGTACCAGGACCGACCACAGTCGGGTGGGTACCACAACATGCAGTCCGGATATTCGTCTGGTCCGACGTCGTCCAACATGTATCACGAAATCAACAACTCCAGTGCAAAGGAAGTCCTGATGGGCGACTACATGACGGCCAAACAGATGAATTCTCAAGGAAAGGAAGGGCAGATGCGGGCATCGGAGAAAGACTCCCATCAACCAAACATGTCGCCAGGAAGCAGAGATGCGTACGGCCGGGAGACCGGCAAGGGCATGCCACCCGACAATGTCCACCTCCCGCTTCACCTGGCCATGCAGTCGGGGCGTGTGATGAACTGCAAAGACATAGCTGTCGGCATGCCTTTGGACGCCTCCGTGGGCGGTCAGCGGATGTTCCTCAAGGGACCCCCAGGACAGCAGTACGTCATGGAACAGACGACATCTCGTGGTAACCTACAGGTCGTTGGATCAGTGCAGGACAGAATGCACTCGCCACGCGGCTCTTCAGACAGCGGCTTAAGAGCTCAGCCTCAGATGGCAAATCAGAGACTAATGACGGCGGCCGAGCACGAGTCCCATTCTCATCATCCGGTCCCGTATCATCATTCAGGCAATGAAGGCCACGTACGTACAACTCCTGACGAACGGGAGTCACTCTCCCACCAGCTTTCCGCCCTACAAGCCAAATCCCGGCCTCAGTCGGCCCACGGAATGAGAGGGGAACAGGACCTAAACGGGCCGCGGGGAGACGGAGGAGGCGACTCGGGCGATGGCGGTAAGAACAGCGAGAGCGGTGCAAGAGCCAGCCAGAAGCAGCTGACGGCGGCTAACCTCATCGACATTATCATCACCGAGCAGATCAACCAGGATGCGCTGGAAACGAAACCGCCTCAAACCACGAAGATACTGGATCAGTTGTCACATACGGATGCCATTATAATGAGCCAGGCGTCGCAGCAGCGGAGTCAGGTGTCTCCTTCTCCACCCTCTTCGATGTCTGCTCCGTACAAACCATTCCAGAATCGGAACATTGGTCCTGTGGATGGCGAGAGGTCCAACCAGTTGGACGCTCTCCAGTCTAAGGCTGCCTCGGTAAAGCGAGAAGATAGCAGCAGCCAGTCGTACCAGCAACACATCGGAGGAGGAGGAAACCAGCATTCTTCCGATGGAAGTGGCAGGCCGTCGCACCAGTCGGATGCGTCAAATTCCGCCATGACGATAACCCTGGGACAGCATATCGATCAAATCATCATACAGGACTACAAGTTGATCGAGAATATTCCGGGTGTGATGGCTTCAGTTAATGGTGAGTGATTTTACTTGTGTGAGATTAAGGGGAGAATGAAGGGAGGGAGAGTAACGGGTCCGTTCTATGGGAGAGTGAAAAGGGCAAGAAGAAATGCATGACAAGGCCAAGAGAATGGATTCTAATGTAATGATCCCAAAGGTTTTGGGATCATTAAAGGTGTTGGAAGGTAGCTAATGTTGTGTGTACACATAGCTAGGCAGTGGTGGAATGTCTAATGTCAGAACAGTTATGTCCTGGTGTGTGTTTGTGTTAGGTTGTTTCTAAAAATGAAAATGTCAGAAAGTTGTTCTCCAACATATTATTGCGTGATACTATTTAAATTGAAAAAGTAACCAGTAACATTTTTAGCATGATCAAATAATATTCTGGACTTCCACAAAGCAATCAAAGTTTGTTATAGTGTTTCTGTGTGTGTGTGTGTGTGTGGGTGTGTGTGTTTGTTTGTGTGTCTTTGTAAGTGAGAAATTAGAAATGCTTAGAATATTAATCCAGTTTGCTTTTTAAGTGCATCTAACAAGGATTTAATGATAAAATGAGAATGATGCTGGTTGCATTGCAGCTGAAGGAACCTTGAACACTGCCATCAGGTCGTACCTTTCTGGCTCCGCAGCAGAGGGAGGCGCTGGTGAAGCAGTGCGCAACTTTATTGCTTTCTCTGATGGTGGATCACCAGGTGCTCGACCTTCAGGGGTCGTATCAGCTCTGGCAATCCAGCGCGGACACAATTCGTCGCCAAGGTCATCTATGTCCTATTCTCAGCAGTCAGACTGGCAGCAACAACAGCAGCAGCACTATCTCCCAACTTCTGCCATGGAAGGGGGTGGCCGGATGCCCATGGAAGGAGGTGGCCGGATGCCCATGGATGGGGGTGGCAGGATTCCAATGGATGGGGGTGGCAGGATTCCAATGGATGGGGGTGGCAGGATCCCCATGGATGGGGGTGGCCGGATCCCCATGGATGGGGGTGGCCGGATCCCCATGGAAGGGGGTGGCCGGATCATGACGCCCAGTGAGACGCGGCACAAGAAGTTCAGTGCCACGCACAGCTCCTCTCCAACCACAGGCGACCATCCTGCGTCAGGCCTAACTGGCAACCACCAGGCCTCCCGCCCCTCTGGCCCAGGAGGAGGGGGAGGAACTGCTGATGGAGGAGGAGGAGGACAGCAGCCTCACCGGGTTAGCGAGGAACCCAGCAGGTCGAGGAGCTATTCAGCTGGTGCAATGGGAGGAGCGGTCCAGATGATGAATTCGCCGGATCTGAACTGGCAGATGAAAATGGCCATGGAAATGGTCAGTTGGTTTTTTTCTCGTGGTTAATTAGTTTTTTGGGCTGTGTCTTATTGTTGTATCCAAATATAGTTTTGGCTAAGATAATATGAAAGCAAGTCAAGGCAGCTGTTATTATTCTTTTTCTGCTGATGGGTACGGTTAGGTAACTAAAATCACAAGAGGTGTATGACTTCAGCAAGATAGGACAGGAACTTGAGCATAGATGTCTTGATGGAATGTACTTCGCCTACAAGTTATGTCATGTATAAGCTGACCTCTAAATTTGTTATCTTGGGTCTACAGGAGAAAAGTCCTTGACCCACGTTTAAGTCGATGTGTGTTGTACATTTAAATCTGGACATTCTATAGCATGTCTAAACCAAAGAGCCCATGTTAGAGTGTTGCTTGTGTCATGCAGTCTTCGGTGGATGTATCTTGTGACCTTGGTTTGACCCTCATGTAAGGAAACGCTCCAAATTTGGACTGTCAAAATTGGCAAAACTGTTCTACTGCTAGCCAAGTATTTACAATACAACATTAGCAGATTAGCAGGCCCTGCTATTTGCTTGGAGATAGTATGTTATGTATGTTATGTATCATATATAAAGAATCATGTATAAAAGTTCATCACCTGATTAAGTAACTTAGGGTTAGATTATGAGAATGTGTTATTATTCTTTTTCTGCTGATGGGTACGGTTAGGTAACTAAAATCATGAGAAGTGTATGACTTCAGCAAGATAGGGCAGGAACGTGAGCATTACGTTGTTCATGCACATCTGCATACATGTACTGTTTATCCAGCATTGTGTTTTATGTGCTCGCTAGAAAGAGAAAGAAGATTCCGATTATCACGCGTCACATCATTCGTCAACAGCGCCATCTCCTCGGCTGGTCACAGATGACCGAGGGTCCAACCGGCAGACACCGGGCATTCCAGTGGATGACCGCTCTGGGCCACCTGTGGGCCACATCAAACCCGAGGCATCTAGAAATCTGTGGTACGGAAATTCGGTTTCACCTTCACCAACTGGTAAGTCGAAGGATTGATCTGTGGTTTTGGCTCTTCAGCTTATTTCGTTTAAATTTCTATTATTGAAGTGAAAGGTGGTGAACTTTAAAGTGTAAATATACGTTTCTTTCTGTAAGGTGACTAAAATGTGGCCTGTTGGACCACGGATTATTACTTAATGATGGAGTCATAGGTAGCCGAGTACCCGCTCAGAATGGATTTGGGTACCTACAACCTGGGCTGTATGTACCAAACTTTTGACACCTCTACAAAAGAGACATTGATTCATAAACTTGGATATGCCGCCATTGCATAAAAGCTTGTTCTCTCTTGCGAAAAGGTTAAGAGTTTGATTAATATTAGTATGTTGTGCTTAATTATCCAATCTAAATATGACCTAGCCTGGTATGCTATGCTATTGGCTTTTCTGCTGTTTCTTCTGACCTTTGTTCTGTACTCTGATTATACCAGAAGAGAGTTCTCTATTTGTTGTTATGTAAGTATTTCTGTTAAACTGAACTCAGGTTGTGGCAGTGATGCTTCAGTCAAATCGACCAGTCCAAGATCGCCTCGTACTGGTAAACCTCCAACAAGTATTGCCGCCACCCACCAGACGATGACCAGCCTCCTGTCGGCCAGACCTCGTAAGGGCTGCTAATTTGTAATTATTGTAGGCCTACCTACAGGCAGAGTGTTACTTTTTGATTTTATTTGGATGATAAAGTCAAGAAATTGATTGCCTTGTTTTGAAACAACTACCAATGATTTGCTATAAATGTAACTATGCTGGTGCAGCAGAGGTTTTTGATGATAGGAGATGATACAGCAACACATGAAATGCCTGTATATGTGCTGTTAAGAACTTCTGTATGGAAGCCATTTGAGTCTAGACGCTGATAATTTTAATGACAAGTTAAAAGCTGTTTCATACTGAAAATAAGGATGATACTAATTTGTCAGTAAATGTTAAACTATGTTGATGAAAGTATAACGAACAGTATTTACAGTATCTTAGACAGTTGATATGTGGGTGCATATTTGTAAGAAACTATTTTCTAAGAAGGTGTCTGAGTTTCTGAAACAGGGTTGTCAGACAGGTTTATACAGTATGTTTTAAGGTAGGCTGAAACAGTAGTAATTCTGTGTTGAAATTGGCGCGCTGGAATGGAGACATTGCCGAGTGTATTTAGATATTTTATTCTGTTGTTGTAGAGTGATTCTGGTCTTTAAATGGTTCCTGAGCTTTGCTGTTTGCTCCAGTGGATCACTGGCTGATCCCTATTGTGTTTTGGCTGCTAAACAATACGGTGACTGGCGCATGACCTGGATGTGTACTTTCTTATGGTTATAGGCTACCAGGCAGAAAACAAGCGGTCCTCGGCTGGAAGCACCGAATCTGCCGGGTCAGTCTCTCAGACACGAGCGCCAAATGGAGCCGAAGGAAGTACCGGCAGAAGTTCCCGAATGTCGTCCGACGAGTGCGCCGACCTGGCGTCGGACATGACGTACGTCCAGCAGGCGTCGCCCATGGGGGGGATGGGTCAGCTGAACGCGGACGTGGACAGGGGGATACCGTGGGAGAAGCGGACTTCCCTGCACCCGATGGACGCCGTATATTTTTTCAGAAGAGGGGATGTCGATGCAAGAGAATGGGGCCAGGACGGCAACATGGCCGTCGTTGTAGATGAGGGATCAAAAGGAGGTTATCAGTATAGAAAAATAGCAGCTGCAGACCTACATCAGTGGCAGATGATGGCAGCGGAGGGCTCGCGGGCCAGACAGACGCCAGGGGGCCAGGCGCATCATCCGTACCGACCACCGTCGTCCTCTGGTCAGAGTTTCATGTACGAGAGAGTCGAAACGCTGTCCACTTCTCCGGGAAATTTACGACAGCCATCCGACAATCACGGCTCGATGCCGTCCAGCCAACAGTCGACGACGATGTCCGAGGGGTCGTATGCGGCATCTGTGAATCGTTATTCCGAGTCGGCACGCCGGGGCCATGCGCCGTCCGAAAATGCTGGAAGAAACCTCGGCATCCACAAGTCGTCGTCTCCACAGCCGATGGTAAAGGGCATGTATGTGCCGTTTCCACTGGAAAGAGAGATGAAATACGACGAGAAATCTTTGCCGCAAGGAGACTGCGTTGGGTCCGAGAGGTTCTCGAGCGACGACTCTAGTAGACTGAGGATCGAGCCCGTGGTAGCCGCCCGATCTCATCCGATGGAAACACTCGCACAGGACCAACAGGAGAACTCTGCCAAAGAAAAAGACATCCCAACGACGCCGTCATCTCTGCCGGGCAGCGAGAGCGGTCGCCTGATTTCCGTTGCCGAGGCGACGACATATCAATCGGGTTTGCCCCAAGAGAAAATCGATTTCATCGTTTCTGAAACGGGGCATTCGAGGTACATTGGCCAGACAAGTTCTGCGTCATCCGTCGGTCACAGCCCTGGCACGAGCAGTCTGGCGTCTGGAAACGCCGGCCGACAAGCCGATCACTCGTCCACGCAATCGTCTCAGTACGAAGCTCTCTCTGACGAAGACGTGTGGAAAGCTAGCAAGTCGTCGGGTGATAAGCAACAGCTGTAACATCTTGTGCAGAGTTCTAGGGATCCTACGGTCGTGGTTGCTTGAAGCAGCCAACAGGTTGTCACCATGGCGGCAAGTGTTTCAGAGCCCAGCAACAGCAGGTCTGTTCGAGCGTGTGAGCTGTGTCGGCGGCCTTAGTCTGCTCAGTTGCTCAGCTATCTCTGTCCTCGTTTGTTTGATTGTCCTGCAATTCAGAACATTCACCTAGCGTAGAGCTTTTAACAGATTCAACCCAGCCGTCGCTTTCATTTGAGGTGTACGACATGCGCTCAAGATGAGGCAGTTGGTGCTTACAGGAACAAATAAATTGCGAGACGAAGATGAATTTAATTGGAGGACAATTCTGCTTTTAGTAACAGCCAGAGTCGCAAAAATAAATATTGCCTGTGAAGATGTGCTATTCGGAAGCCGTTTATGTCTTAGGACAGGAGTGCATAAAGTCGCATGAAACGAGGTCAGAGTGTATTAGAAGTTTACCAAAACATCTGAGGTCATGTGCCACGGTCTGCAAAACGTTTTGCACGTGATTGATTGAAGCGAATATTGATTCTGGTGGTACGTGGATTAAGTCAATTTCTCTCGACTGATTAACTGGTGGCAGCTCTTGCTTGATTCCTGCCTCTGGTTGCCAATGACGATGGACGCATCTACAAGACAAGGGGAGGAGGAGGCCAGTGGCGAAAGCTCCGAGGAACTGTTGTGATGTCTAACATCGTGTACTTTCTGTTACTGGTTTTGTTTTTATGTACGTCGTGGACGTGTACAGATTGTGTGCAGTGTGTCGTGCTGTAAATTTGTGCTGGAAAAATTGGACGTTGGTGCAGCACCGTACGTATACTTAACATTGAGCATCAAGTTAACGAGCATATGTGGGAACACAATCCGTAGATATATATATATATATGTATGTGTGTATGCATATATATATATATATAATATATATATGTATGCATGTATATATATATAGGCCACACATATGTTGTATTTTAAGCATTGCATCTATCATTGTTTCACTCACTACATAGTCCAAAGGAAGCTACTCCTTGAATGTCAAGAATTAAAGCAATTGTCTGCTGTGTGGAGTAGGAATTTTATATTTGGTATTTATGATGTACGCGTGATGTATATACGTACAGTGAACTGATGAACTAGATTTGAAAGGTTTGCGTTTGAAGGCGACCGCATTTGTACGCCGGAGACAATTTTATCTTAGGAACAACGTTGTTTTTGTCTCTCTGCAATAGACATATCCTGTAGTTCATGTAAAAACATCAAGAGGACACTTGATTTCGGGTTAAAGTGCGTCTGCTTGCTTTTAGAAATTGAAAACAGATGAAAAATGAGTGTAGATGCAAGTTTTGTTGTATGTTTGTGTTCTTTAAATTGCCTTGTTACAGGTTCTTGTGCTGCACAGTTGATGAGTGGCTTAAACTGAGCTGGCTATGAAAACTTGTATGTTTATGAGCAAGTGCTAACGAACGACTAGGTCCGGTTTTTTGGTTTTTTAATGTTGATTTTAACCGATTAAATATTGGCATTCATTCCACAGGTATTCTGATGTCTGTTTCAGTTGCTCGGTTCATCTGCGGGTGTAGTACCCGTTTCTTATCCTCTACGTAAATGTAACTGATTTTATATGGCGACCATATGGCCGTGACCTGTTCATTTTTAAAGGAATTGAGTGGGCAAGATCATTCACCACAACTGCCCATTTGAATAGGCGCCACACCATTTGCAAGGACCATGGTAGCCCGAGATTTTAAATCTCTGAAATAAGCCACCTTTGGGAGGTGAACCACGATCTGCACGCTCTCTTACACAGAGGACTATGGGATGCAGTCTATGCTCTAACAAGTGTAGCTAACTGGTGTGGCAGGTTGACAAACTGTATAGCTGTAGGTGCACTTTGAGTGCACTTGTACTTAGTTCTTTTTGATGTGATGTACCCAGTAATTATTGTGGTGATATCGCTGACAATAATTACATCGGTCAATATATTTAATAGCAACAGATAACATTAACTATGTCCTGTGTAATATATTCATAGTATATGAAGGTTCTAGGCAGTCAAGGTCCACAAAACTAAAATAATTTTACACAAGTAATAGTTGTTTCTGATGCTGACACTTATGTCAATCGCAAGACCGTATTTAGAGGGTGTTTTGGGTGTTTAAACACCCCTGAAATTAAATAATGTAAAAATGATATAATGCATTTACTAACACACGGTGTAAGAACTAAGTGCACTCGTGTGAACTTTAGATGATGCAGCTGTACAGCGCTTTGGTGGCAGCTGCTCACACAGCGCCTGTGTAATAGGTGCTACTTAGTTACTTTACTTGGATGCATAATATTCGGGCTGACATTCATTCACAGACTGGGCTAAATGTTTACGTTTAGAATGTAACTGAAATGACGTTGCCGC
This sequence comes from Aporrectodea caliginosa, assembly GCA_020284085.1. Classification (NCBI taxonomy): domain Eukaryota; kingdom Metazoa; phylum Annelida; class Clitellata; order Crassiclitellata; family Lumbricidae; genus Aporrectodea; species Aporrectodea caliginosa. Next base: position 105,298 of record JACEVL010000566.1, read on the forward strand.
GTTCAGAATTGTAGGTTTTAAAACTACAGTATTTCCTCAATTAATCTAGGCGATTAAGCATGTATTTTGCAGACTGAACAGCCAGTATTATAACAGATTTGTTTAATTAAATTTTTACACTGCGTACGCAATCATGGATGACTACCGACGGAAGCAACTCCATCAGTCCACAGTGTCAGCCTTTTTCACAACGGTTCTGAGAATGTATAGTGAAATTGACGAAGTTGCCAGTACTGTCAGCGATGAAAGTTATGAAACTGCCGATGCAAGTACTAGTACTGATAATGAGAACGCTGTTTATAGCTGATGTACCACCGTTACCTCAGTCTCTAGGCATTAATGAAGATTATGAAAGTGCTGTAAGAAGTGTAATTCAAGAAACTGAAAGTAAACAGACTGAAATGATCACTGCTTAAAAATCCACAACCATAAGTGACTACAACATAGCATTTGAATGTACCCAGTGCAGACGTTGATGACCGTTTAAAGTTAAATTTCATTACAAATCCTTGGATTCCCGAGACTATTTAGTTTTCCAGTAGAATGAAAGAGCAGGCTAGGCCTACGTTTCCAAATGCAGGGTCTGAACCAGAGTCCATTCTGGACAGACTGAGCCATTAGTTTTGAAGTTCTTATATCTATGTGACATACTACTCACTCATTACCAGGCCCGTCCCTAGGAATACGCTGAATACGCAACCGCGTAGGGCCCGGCGATTCCGCAGAAAGTTAGGGCCCCAAATACCATTTATGACGGCGACGGCAGTGGAGATAGTGGCGACTGCGGTGAAGGTTGGTGGCGACTGCGGGGACGGTGGAGGCGACGGCGGGGACGGTGGAGGCAACGACGGTGACGGTGGAGGCGACGGCGGTGACGGTGGACGCGAATGCGGTGACGGTGGAGGCGACGGCGGGGACGGTGGAGGCAACGACGGGGACGGTGGATGCGACGGCGGGGACGGTGGATGCGACGGCGGGGACGGTGGAGGCGAAAGCGGGGACGGTGGAGGCGACGGCGGGGACGGTGGAGGCGACGGCGGTGACGGTGGAGGCGACGGCGGGGACGGTGGATGCGACGGCGGGGACGGTGGAGGCGAAAGCGGGCACGGTGGAGGAAACTGCGGGGACGGTGGAGGCGAAGGCGGGGACGGTGGAGGCGACGGCGGGGACGGTGGAGGCAACGACGGGGACGGTGGAGGCAACGGCGGTGACGGTGGAGGCGACGGCGGTGACGGTGGATGCGACGGCGGGGACGGTGGAGGCGAAAGCGGGGACGGTGGAGGAGACTGCGGGGACGGTGGAGGCGACGGCGGTGACGGTGGAGGCGACGGCGGGGACGGTGGATGCGACGGCGGGGACGGTGGAGGCGAAAGCGGGGACGGTGGAGGCGACGGCGGGGACGGTGGAGGCGACGGCGGTGACGGTGGAGGCGACGGCGGATGCGACGGCGGGGACGGTGGAGGCGAAAGCGGGGACGGTGGAGGAGACTGCGGGGACGGTGGAGGCGAAGGCGGGGACGGTGGAGGCGACGGCGGGGACGGTGGAGGCAACGACGGGGACGGTGGAGGCAACGGCGGTGACGGTGGGGGCGACGGCGGTGACGGTGGAGGCGACGGCGGGGACGGTGGATGCGACGGCGGGGACGGTGGAGGCGAAAGCGGGGACGGTGGAGGAGACTGCGGGGACGGTGGAGGCGAAGGCGGGGACGGTGGAGACGACGGCGGTGACGGTGGAGGCGACGGCGGTGACGGTGGAGGCGACGGCGGATGCGACGGCGGGGACGGTGGAGGCGAAAGCGGGGACGGTGGAGGAGACTGCGGGGACGGTGGAGGCGAAGGCGGGGACGGTGGAGGCGAAGGCGGGGACGGTGGAGGCAACGACGGGGACGGTGGAGGCAACGGCGGTGACGGTGGAGGCGACGGCGGTGACGGTGGAGGCGACGGCGGGGACGGTGGATGCGACGGCGGGGACGGTGGAGGCGAAAGCGGGGACGGTGGAGGAGACTGCGGGGACGGTGGAGGCGAAGGCGGGGACGGTGGAGACGACGGCGGTGACGGTGGAGGCGAAGGCGGGGACGGTGGAGGCGACGGCGGGGACGGTGGATGCGACGGCGGGGACGGTGGATGTGACGGCGGGGACGGTGGAGGCGAAAGCGGGGACGGTGGATGCGACGGCGGTGACGGTGGAGGCGAAGGCGGGGACGGTGGAGGCGACGGCGGTGACGGTGGAGGCGAAGGCGGGGACGGTGGAGGCGAAGGCGGGGACGGTGGAGGCGACGGCGGGGACGGTGGATGCGACGGCGGTGACGGTGGAGGCGAAGGCGGGGACGGTGGAGGCGACGGCGGTGACGGTGGAGGCGAAGGCGGGGACGGTGGAGGCGAAGGCGGGGACGGTGGAGGCGACGGCGGGGACGGTGGATGCGACGGCGGGGACGGTGGAGGCAACGGCGGTGACGGTGGATGCGACGGCGGGGACGGTGGATGCGACGGCGGGGACGGTGGAGGCAACGGCGGTGACGGTAGATGCGACGACGGGGACGGTGGATGCGACGGCGGGGACGGTGGAGGCGACGGCGGGGACGGTGGACGCGAATGCGGTGACGGTGGGGCGACGGCGGTGACGGTGGAGGCGACGGCGGGGACGGTGGATGCGACGGCGGGGACGGTGGAGGCGAAAGCGGGGACGGTGGAGGCGACGGCGGGGACGGTGGAGGCGACGGCGGTGACGGTGGAGGCGACGGCGGATGCGACGGCGGGGACGGTGGAGGCGAAAGCGGGGACGGTGGAGGAGACTGCGGGGACGGTGGAGGCGAAGGCGGGGACGGTGGAGGCGACGGCGGGGACGGTGGAGGCAACGACGGGGACGGTGGAGGCAACGGCGGTGACGGTGGGGGCGACGGCGGTGACGGTGGAGGCGACGGCGGGGACGGTGGATGCGACGGCGGGGACGGTGGAGGCGAAAGCGGGGACGGTGGAGGAGACTGCGGGGACGGTGGAGGCGAAGGCGGGGACGGTGGAGACGACGGCGGTGACGGTGGAGGCGACGGCGGTGACGGTGGAGGCGACGGCGGATGCGACGGCGGGGACGGTGGAGGCGAAAGCGGGGACGGTGGAGGAGACTGCGGGGACGGTGGAGGCGAAGGCGGGGACGGTGGAGGCGAAGGCGGGGACGGTGGAGGCAACGGCGGGGACGGTGGAGGCAACGGCGGTGACGGTGGAGGCGACGGCGGTGACGGTGGAGGCGACGGCGGGGACGGTGGATGCGACGGCGGGGACGGTGGAGGCGAAAGCGGGGACGGTGGAGGAGACTGCGGGGACGGTGGAGGCGAAGGCGGGGACGGTGGAGACGACGGCGGTGACGGTGGAGGCGAAGGCGGGGACGGTGGAGGCGACGGCGGGGACGGTGGATGCGACGGCGGGGACGGTGGATGTGACGGCGGGGACGGTGGAGGCGAAAGCGGGGACGGTGGATGCGACGGCGGTGACGGTGGAGGCGAAGGCGGGGACGGTGGAGGCGACGGCGGTGACGGTGGAGGCGAAGGCGGGGACGGTGGAGGCGAAGGCGGGGACGGTGGAGGCGACGGCGGGAACGGTGGATGCGACGGCGGGGACGGTGGAGGCAACGGCGGTGACGGTGGATGCGACGGCGGGGACGGTGGATGCGACGGCGGGGACGGTGGAGGCAACGGCGGTGACGGTAGATGCGACGACGGGGACGGTGGATGCGACGGCGGGGACGGTGGAGGCGACGGCGGGGACGGTGGACGCGAATGCGGTGACGGTGGGGCGACGGCGGTGACGGTGGAGGCGACGGCGGGGACGGTGGATGCGACGGCGGGGACGGTGGAGGCGAAAGCGGGGACGGTGGAGGCGACGGCGGGGACGGTGGAGGCGACGGCGGTGACGGTGGAGGCGACGGCGGATGTGACGGCGGGGACGGTGGAGGCGAAAGCGGGGACGGTGGAGGAGACTGCGGGGACGGTGGAGGCGAAGGCGGGGACGGTGGAGGCGACGGCGGGGACGGTGGAGGCAACGACGGGGACGGTGGAGGCAACGGCGGTGACGGTGGGGGCGACGGCGGTGACGGTGGAGGCGACGGCGGGGACGGTGGATGCGACGGCGGGGACGGTGGAGGCGAAAGCGGGGACGGTGGAGGAGACTGCGGGGACGGTGGAGGCGAAGGCGGGGACGGTGGAGACGACGGCGGTGACGGTGGAGGCGACGGCGGTGACGGTGGAGGCGACGGCGGATGCGACGGCGGGGACGGTGGAGGCGAAAGCGGGGACGGTGGAGGAGACTGCGGGGACGGTGGAGGCGAAGGCGGGGACGGTGGAGGCGACGGCGGGGACGGTGGAGGCAACGGCGGGGACGGTGGAGGCAACGGCGGTGACGGTGGAGGCGACGGCGGTGACGGTGGAGGCGACGGCGGGGACGGTGGATGCGACGGCGGGGACGGTGGAGGCGAAAGCGGGGACGGTGGAGGAGACTGCGGGGACGGTGGAGGCGAAGGCGGGGACGGTAGAGACGACGGCGGTGACGGTGGAGGCGAAGGCGGGGACGGTGGAGGCGACGGCGGGGACGGTGGATGCGACGGCGGGGACGGTGGATGTGACGGCGGGGACGGTGGAGGCGAAAGCGGGGACGGTGGATGCGACGGCGGTGACGGTGGATGCGACGGCGGGGACGGTGGATGCGACGGCGGGGACGGTGGAGGCAACGGCGGTGACGGTGGATGCGACGGCGGGGACGGTGGATGCGACGGCGGGGACGGTGGAGGCGACGGCGGGGACGGTGGACGCGAATGCGGTGACGGTTGGGGCGACGGCGGTGAAGGCGTGGTGGCGACGGCCGTGGACGCTGGCCCATCCCTAGGAATACGCTGAATACGCAACCGCGTAGGGCCCCGGCGATTCCGCGGAAAGTTATAAGATTTAGGAAAAATAATAATAATAATAATAATGACATTACACGCCGCATAAGTCTAAAATTAAGTGCAAAGTAAAAAATGCGTAAATTATTTCAATTAAATATATTGTTTGTGAGGTCAGTCGGGAAAACAAGTCAGAAATAGGAAACCTATAAAATTCTGTACAATATTAAATTATATTATTAATATAATTATTATAGGCCTACTGACACTGCCTTACAGTAGTAAACCTATGGTATTAAGATTATATTAATTTTGTTCATAATGGTCCGTAAAGCTACATATTAACTAACTCAGGCCAGAGGAGTCTACTTTCTTAGGCACAATGTTTATGACGTATTCCAATACCCAATGGGGTAGGGCACCAAAATAAAACATGTGAAGGGCCCCAGATATAATTGGGACGAGTCTGATCATTACAATGCAATTCTGTTCTATATAGTTATTCTAGTCGATTTACGGACTTATAATGCGCCTCTGGTAGTATAACAAGAGGCGCTTCCAGTGCGAAGGACCCCTCAAACAAGAACGGGCAGAAACAGCCGTGCCCCAGATAAGATCGCAGCACGAGTTGTAGTAGGAAGGTCAGTCCACAGCAAAAGGCCAACAGAGTTACAGAGGCATAGCCGCATAGGCACGATGCGGTGCTGTGGCAGTCCGAGACCGAGGTAAACACCCCCGAAACAAAATCCTGGCTACGGCCTTGGTGGCATTTACACTGTGCTTTTGCAGCAACTGGTGAAGAAACTTCCAAGGGCTTTTCCAGTAGTTGCTGCATGTGGCCTATCAAATCCCGATGAATTGCAGTTAACTGGTGACAAGTTCAATTAAACATTGGGAATGAAGTTACAACAAAATCAACAGAGAGTCTTGATTATCACCGCGATCAATCAAAGTACAGTATGAAGATACTACCTTTTGTCATCATAAACGTCTAGAGAAAAGAAATACTTTGCGTAAGGCCAAGTTCATTCTTTGGATAACATGTTCCTAGCCACATGAAGAACAGCCATCCTATCCTGTTCCAGTGCAACAAAATGAATGCTAGATTTCGCCAAACAGTCTGTTTCTCGGGCTGCAAAATTACAAATGCCTGTGGCACACCCATAACGATGCCCTTAGGTAATTTTATAATAAAGGCTTTAAAACTGAAAGAAAAAGAAGGCAGTTCAATTATTATAATTATATTACATTGTATCAACCACAGTAAAGTCAATTATGCAACTGGACTTGACTTTAAGAACTTTAAAATTTACAAACGCGTGTCGCACAAAACTGAAAATCAGATTTAAGTCGTAACTTCTAAGCCCAATAAGCAGAACAATTGTGAATTTAAAACTCAACAGAAAATCACGAGACAAAAATTGTAATAAGGTGCAAGTGTAGGTGTTTATTTAGATGCATACATTTCCTAGTTCAACTGGTCAAGAAGTTTATTATGCGTGGTATTTTATGCCAATAAACAAACAATAGGACAATCTTGCTTGCAAGATGTGCTGCATCTAAAATCAATAATTATTATCTGGAATAACAATAAATAACATGCATTATAACCAGTAACGTTAAGTGTGCAGAGACTTACTTTAACCATCAGTTATACATTAACCCATTATATTATTAGTTGTAAGTAATGGCAACATTTTAGCATTGTCAGTAGCAAGCTACTCTTTGGGTGCTTCACAATGTCGTTTGTCAACTCTAGAAACGCAGCTACCCACAACCACATATGGTGCTATGCTCCCTGCTGGATTTTATCAAGTCGATCACATTGAACCTAACTCAAGTTCAGATACTGACTGATGTTATCAAAATAGCATTCATCAATCAGTGTTAGCAGTTGGCAACCGACTCATTTTGAGTTCAAACTCAGCATCACGAGAAAATAACCCGCTGTAAAACACGAGGTCAACCAGGTACTGTTTTACATTTGCACTTGGAGCAGAGTATCAGACGAACAACAGCAAGACAACTGCCTATGGAAGAGTCATCCATTATATCAATCGACCCAGCCGGAACATGCTGTCATGGAAGTTACTTGAGAAGAGAATCGAAATACATTAGAAAACAAAATGAAGCAAAACAATTATCAATAAATCAATCGAGTCATGAATCTATGATGAGTCAGCAACATGCTTCCTAAACGCATTGCATCACACTACATACGTCTACAACAGCAGCAGTAGTAGTCAGTTCTACGTAATTATTATAATACACGAAACACTAGATGTAAAACATTTCTCAAAATTCTTCCAATACACTTAAATTAGGAAATGCGACAACTAAAATTACATCCAACATATAATGTCACAGACGGATGAAGAGACAGTTACGATAAAAACGGGCTCATAAATCATTTGAACTGGAAAGAAAATTTGCCCAGAATCCAGACCATAATGCAGAGAAACTGCTAAACAAGCTAGCCAAGTACATGCACATTTAAAATCAACTGAACAGGTAGTATGCCATTTAACATGAGCAAGAGATTCTGTATCGTACAGATCAAGGTTGGTGCATCTGGAAAGACTTAAATCAATCCCAGCAATCTTCATTCACAAAGCAAATTCCACTAATCGAAGAAAGGCTGCAAAGATGCCTTTCACTACGTTCCAACAAAAGCCTTGAAGGACAAAGTTAACCAGAAAATGTGCATATTTATAAACTACCTATAATCACCCATCACAGATATATATGTGCCTAATCATATTGCCATGGATTCCAACTAAAAGCTCAGCCCAGATTTCAATTGTAACACAACACAAGTCACCATAAACATTAAACAGTGAATTCCTTGTGCACAAAGTTAAACAAATTCCTCAATTCAGGGAACAAGTACTGTCACATATCTAAAGCAGCATTAATCTACATGCCAGTCAGCAGTAAGAAAGTTGGATAAGACATTTTTGGTCTAACGTTCTTCCTAAATAAAAATGCTAGTTTCCAGACCCTCAGGAACTAAATAATAATAACAAAATGCAATGTGGAAAAGCACATGTTAGAACATGGATTTGGAATGTCCCTAAGAAGTTTGACCATGTGGGAAAACTGGAGAACAGCCAGCATTTGGAAGAACTGCTCTTGTCATATAACCAGTCAGACATGTGAAGTATCAGTATATCTTGTCCCATCACATTAAACGTAACCAAGACACGACTACACAACATACAGAATGTACACACATATATCAAAATTTAACAGTGTCTAAGAACCTTTTAAAAGCACTATGGACATGATACTATTACTATCATTCAAACTTCAACTTTACTTGCATACAACCGGATACATGGAATAAGCTGCTATTTGAAGTACTTACAAGTTAAGTTAATGATGGTTTTCATTTACAGCTTTGTTTAAAGCTTTTTTCAGAGTACAGACATAATCTTCAGACGACTGCAGACTGGATTAGAAACATGATGGGTACAGTGGCGTAACGAGGGGGCAGCCGCCCCCGGGCGCAGCACCAGAGGGGCGCAAAATTAGCTTTCAGTGGTACACAGTACTATGACAAAATCGATTAAAAGTCAACAAGAAAATTAAAAGGGGGCGCAGTCATCAACCCTTGCCCCTGGGCGCTGAAACCCTTCGTTATGCCACTGATTGGGTATGACAGACTACACATAAGCGGGAGGAAGTTCATTGTTAAGTCAAAGTTTAAGACTACAGACTCTTCCGTTCTTATCTATTCAATGCACAATCATCCGCACATACAATTTATTGGCACAAAGTGAGATTAGAACACCTAATGAAAAATCTTCGTTAGGTTGTGCTTTCTCACAGTGGGAAACTCCACCGCTTGAAAACGTATTAAATAAAGACTTCACAGCTTTGCCTAGTATACACTTAACAAAATCCATTGCAGGTGTCAGGGCTTAATGAGAAAAACAATCAGACCATCATGTTTGGGGTAAATACATTACATACCTCAATCCGCCACTGTTTAACAAGGAAGCATACCACATTACGTTACCTTACTTCACAGATCATCTATAAGATGCTGTGCAAGCCCTCATAGACTGAAGTACTTGCATTGTTCAGCCTAAAACCAAAAACAATGACGAGCTTGTTACACAAGATCCACAGCAGGAACTCTGAATGGCTGAAACCAGTCAACACCATCATTCTGAATAGTAAAACCGAAAAAAAAAACAGAAACCAAAAACCGCAAGAAAAGTATCATCAGACTAGCATCTGTGCCTTCCTCTCTGCACCCAGGCCTCCTTCCCTCCAGCTCCGACCAACTCCCTCCTGCGTCGCTTCCATTCCTACTTTCCAGTTCGTCAGTTTCCTTCCATTCCACTCTCCATCTTGCCTCCATCAGCGGCAGTCGAACAAAACAATCCCTCTAACAGAATTGCTCCACCACATCGTTCGTTCAATCGACGAAAGGCCGAAAGCAGTCAGCAGAGGAAGCAGCACTGCAGTGACGTCAGATCGAGACTGGTTCCCTTACAGCTTACACAGACAGAAGAGCAGTGGAATGAACGCTCCAACAGCGACTATCAGAGGCAGCATCATGCTGCCCGTGTCGTCTGCTGCATATGGATCGATGACCTTAGGTTCCACCGTTGTGTGCCGGCGTTTCAACCGTTTGGAATCTTCGTCGTCTGGCTCCTCTTCCTCTTCTTCCCCTCGCTCCTTCTGCTCCATACCCGGCAGTGGCGGCAGGCGAGGGACATCTACAACAGAGCATTAACACATAAGCTGATTGGTTAGAGTGGTCGGCCTGTGACGCGGAGAGTACGGGTTCGATCCTTGTTTATTCATAACTAGCTGTCAAAACACAGCTACTAACAACAATGGCTTATTGTACCCCAGTATCTTCTCTGCTCAGTTGTTCCTCCCTTCGATCCTCTGCCCGTGGTCACTTGGTTGTCCCGCGGGTGCGTACTTCAACGGCCCAGTCTAGCAGTTTCGCTAATATTGTAGGTTCCAATAGCTGGAACCAGTTACCTCAGGGCGACTTTTTCTCTATTTCTTTTCACTAGTTCCAACAAAACACAGGTCTAAAAACCTCTCTCTTTACCAGTGAAGACACTGGCCCGGGTCGGGAGCGCCTCTGTTTTCGAGTGGCACTATATATTTTTGTGGGGCGCGGTGGTGTAGGGGTATGTTCAGTGCCTTGCAGCCGAAGGGTTGCGGGTTCGAATCCACCTCAAGCCGCCGCGTAGGGACCCTGGGCAAGTCCTTCACTCGCAATTGCTCATGCGCTTCGGCGTGAAACTCCGATTCAGTGTCCGCGCTATAGTCGGGAGCGCCTCTGAGTAGAAATCTTGAAGGGGCGCTATAACAAGTGCTCATACATACATACATACATATAAATACTAGATTACGATTATGATTGCATGATTATACAGTTATAGTATTAGAGACTAGACTATTGTAGCTATAGATGCTGCACTGTTCAGCATTACAGGTATAGTTCTAATAGGGCTAATTGGATTAGTTTACAAAGTTGAGAGTGAGACTGGGCAAGATTCCAGAAAGAAGTCAAGTAAGTAGTAAGTAAGTAAGCTATTTATTAACAGAGCACCAACACCATTAGATCACAATAACAGTAGGCAGTACAAAAAAACTTCCAGTATGATACAAAAGTCAAAAAGGTCACATGGGACCTGTTGAGGCTGGATTGACCTTTTCTGGATAATATTTGGCAGTACAAAGTAACAGTACGAAAATTAAATGCACTGCATGAGTGTATAGTACACAACTGAAACAAACTAAACATGACTGATTACACTTTTAAGCCTTAATACACTGTTCAAATCAAACAGGTTTTAGGTTTTTTCGTAACCAGAATAGTTTAACTTGTTAAGTTAATTAGTCACTGAAAAAGCTTGTCAATTTATCATGAACATTATGAAAATCAATCACTGCATTATGAAACTATAAATCACTTTTAGGTACAGCGTGAGTGCTTTACATTAATAACCATTATAGAAACATTCAGTGACTATTTTCAGAGCAGCACACTGCTTCTCAAGCCAGGCTACACAAGCAAGACCCTAGGACTTAAAAGCTAATGGCCTGCAAGAGACTGGACTCTAAATTGTTACACATGCAATACCCTAAGGACTTATAAGCCTTAATGGCTGGTGTCTTAATTGTTGGGTATCTTAAATTTATTACAAATCACTAAAATAACATGTATGCAAGTACATATAGTGTGGACTCATTTATGTGCTGCAGCTGCTGCTAGTTAACATGCCATCCTACTTAACACTTTAACGACAAGCCACATTGGTTTCCCAGTCACTATTAGTACACTCTCGTTGTTAAAGTGTTAAAGCAAACTGGTTTTATGTCCCCCAAAGTTATTAACTTAACATGCTGTATTAGTTAACATGCGATACAAAAACTGTAAATATCGACTTTTTCAGCATTATTCCTTATTACGTGCAGCCTGCTTTACATGCTTTATCATAAGGCATGTCAACACACAACTTCACGTTATCAAGTCTACACAGACATTTACATATGCTCTTCTGTGGTAAATTTACAACCTTAAAGTTGTTTCAAATGTCTAGTTTACAATCTTACCATCAACACTACTTCACGTTACCAAGTCCACACAGACAGTATATACATCTGCTCTTGTATGGTAAATTTACTCCATAAATTAATTGTCAAGTTTACCATCTTACCATCAACAGTTCCTCTCATGACATAGATGGCGTTGACTTTCGGATTGTCCTTCTCAAGCTGCCAACAGAAACAGACATGGCAATTCAAATGAAATGATTTCAAAACAAACAGAAGAAACTCAGGTCAGGAATGGGGCAATAATTTAATTGAAGTTATTTAAATTATGTAATTTAAATTACAATTACAATTGGTAATTGTTGCTCTGGATCTACGTACTTTCCAATTTGTTATTGAATTACACTTGTTCATGTAATATGTAATTAAAAGTATACACAGTACCAAAAAAATACTCGCACTCCTTTAATATGTTGAAATTCTTTTAATCAAAATTCCCACTACCGATTTTATAAATAAAATAGCAGAGAACCAACGTGGCAGTGTTAAAGTTTAGGCCAAAGGAAACACTTGACATGGCCTGGTATATAGGCCTCTTATCGCAAGCTCATTCATTCTGATTGTATCAGAAAATCAATAATAGCAAAGTACCTAGTCATTTGTAATCATAATCATAAATTAAAAATGTCTAAAACGCTACTCCAAAGCCAAGTGCAGGGCACCAGTTTATCCACAAGCACTGCATCATGTCAGAGGGATTGTAGAGAAGGGAAGATCCAAGTCCGGTTGCCAGAGACCAGATAGAGGAGGTAGAGGAACAGCAAAGTAGTTTTGTTGAAAATATTCCAAAGCCAGTATTGTACAATGAAGTTCTTACAGTAGTCCGTAATTTGCAAGTAATTACATTTTTCTATTTAAATTTGTTCATACCTTGTTAAAATACATTATAACAATTAAAATCATTCATGGAACAAAACTTTCAAAAGATAAATCTTGTGTTCCTGTTGTTCAGAATAGTATAGACTAAGCAATTTGTTCAAACTGAGAGAGTTGCTTAAACTAAATACGACGAATTACTGAAAAACACCATTTTTTCATGGCTATAACTTAAATCTTTTTCTTCAAAGTGAAAGTCATCAGAACTCTGAAAATTGTAAACATTACTTGGATTCCACTAAATATTTATGTCAGCAAAATGGTTGGAAAATATTAGTAGTGATTTCTATAATCAATAGTTCCTTAATAACAGCAGTTGGCAGCTATGCTACATACCTTGACAAATTCTATAAGCAGCTTTCCATTCAGTGAAGTTGTCTCATCCCTGACTCGAAGAATTCCATTTTTAATGGTGAAAGGAATTATTTCGTCGTGGGCGACACCTCGCCCAACTTTAGCAAAAATGTCCAAGCCATCAATGATCGTGATCTGCCCATTTAACGTTACGTCAAAAACCTAAAATACATAAACATGACGAGTTAAAGGAAACTACACACTCTAAACAGGATATGTGCAATTGTAAATTATATTGTGCTATGCCGTTTATTATATCTCAGTTACTAAACTAAATAAGCCGAAACTTGTTTGTAAGTCTATTCAAAACATTAACAAGACTGTATGCATGCAAGCATTTGAATATTTGCCTAGCACATTTTAGAACTTCTAAAAATGCTATATAAACATTCAGCTACATACAAACAAAAGACATACTGGACATGGTCTACGCCCTCACGCTCATGATCGAGAAATACCCTCAGCATACTGCCTTGCCACAAAAACCTTTATATATAGGATGATTTATCAAAGATAAATAACAGTCATCAAACATAAATAACATGCGATGAAAACAATTTATAGACTGTATACATAGTTAAATCCAGAAATAGAGAAAGCAATCCTTAAAACTCTCAGTAAGCCAACATGCGGTTTGCAATTGCTCCTACAATAAAGAATATTCTAATCTATTCTATTAAAACTGTCTCAGAATTCCAGTATAACATAAGGATAAATCTTCTGCGGCGGAAAATTCTGCCTCAGAAGTAACATTTTCAACACAATTCTGCGGTGGAAGACCTTTGCGCATGTGCAACCTTCGGCGCATGCGCACTGTTAAAAATGCGTTACTTCCTAAATTGGCGTCGTGAGGGTCGGTTAGGGTCAGGTTAGGCCTCGGGAGTGTCGGTAAGGGTCAGGGTTAGGGTTAGAGCCGTTTTTAGATAAAATGTGAAAAAATTTCCGCTGCAGAAGTAAGTTTTCGCGGGCTGCGTGGCGGCATTTTCCGCCGCAGAAGCACCACGCATAACAAAAACATATCTAAGGGCAATGCATACATACCTTCTGATTCGGTTCCGTAAACCAAACTTCGCAGAACTTGACAACAAGCACATACTCTCCGTCTCTATTAATGGGTACTTCGTAGGCAAAGTTCGTCGTGTGGTATCGCTCGGTCTGGTAGACAATCTGGTCCTGAGGAAGGACCCTCTGGATCATCTGAAGGCTGCGTCCATAGTCGGACGCCACGCCCACTCTCAGCAGATCCTTCTGGTACGTGATACCCTGAATGTCGGTGTGTGCCTCTCCTCCGCAGTTCACCGCCCAGATGACCTCTCCCAGGCCATACCCCAAGTCCAGAAAAACACCCACGATGAGCATACAACTGAGCACAGCCAGCCTCAGTGTCTCGTTGACGTCCATTATCGCCGCCTTTGAAACTAGTCTCTGCACGCGAACTCGCCGTCAGCCGAGGTAATCTGATAAATAAGCCACGTAACGACCTGCACCTTCACATATGTTCACCGATAACGGGCGACATTTTCCTCGTCAACCCTCAGCTCCTCATCGCCAGATGTTTAACTCGCAGTCGCCCTTTTGGCCACCCAGCCGACGCTTTTAAATGCTACGAGAACCGGAAACACGACGAACAAAGAGATTAGATTACAATGAACATTTCATTCACTATATACAAAAAAGACGAATACCGCCATTACCGAGTCAGGTACATCCAGTCCCTATCCGCTTCATTACGTAAGTAAGTACATGAAGTGCGCTTTATCGAATAACCGTAATCTACAGATTTCCCTACTACCCAAAGAAAGCTAAATCGCAGAACCAGCTTATTCAAGTCCGGGTCAACTAGTTAATTGAATTAGTCAAAAAGGAAGAATGTCAGTATGCAGGGCTTCAGCTAACTGATAATCATTCTATAATCGACTCAACGATGCACGATTATGAACTCGCCAGCAAGGACTCGAATCACAGAAACTCTAAATTCTCCCCAGACATCCACGTTCACTGATTGTACTGCACACTTGCATTTGGCCTCCTGTAGTTAGCTATGGGCTCAACATGGGTCCAATGTTTGTGGCGCCTTTGTTGAATTTACGGTGGAATAGTTTGATTCTACTCAACAGAACAGCATTGTGCATATGCTTGATTCTGACTTAAGGTAAAACAGGAACACAGGGTCGACATTAACTTGCATGTTGAACTAGAGAATACAAAAACATATGTAGGACTACTGATGCGTGGTCAGTGACACATATGGAAACAAACTCTTAACAGAAAACTCTGCTACCAGCAAACACTCATTAATAGGCCTACTCAGATGCAATTATTGTTATGTCAGAGATGTAAACTGGTGATACAATGTAAAAGTTGAAATTCACTAGGCCACAGAAGCTCATTTTGTAATTGTAATTTTGGTAATCGTAACTGAACTCTCAAGATTTTACTGCACCCGAGAAATTGAAGCTGTGGGAACCAGCTTTTCATGGGCACAATGACACAAGAACTAGGCCAACTAGTTACAAGAAAACAGAACAATGAAGTTGATTGTCATTAACTGGAAAAGTTCTATCACATCTGAAATTTCAAATTACATACATTTAATTAAATATATTTATAATCAGAAAAAGTCATTTAATATCTCCACATCTCTCAAGTGTAAGGACGTCATCTACCATAATAAATTAAATGAACATTTAACTGTTAGCAAACATCACAGAAATTTTATAAACATTACTTGATAGTCAATCTAACTAAGAATTTCCCTACAGATCAAATATTAATTAACAAATTGGTTATAGCTATCAGTTAACAAGATGACGAAGTCGGGCATTAAGTTCTTTTTCCTGTTGAAGAAGTCCTTGCGAGTGCTTTTTGTAGGCTTCAAATTCCTGAATAATGCCAAACAACCCAGTAATTTCAGCAGTGTTAAACAGAAAATCAATCACTAATTAACTTGTCATTCTCAAATAATAGCTTTTTCTATTAAACAAAAGATGAACATAGTACTAAGCATTCGAAAGACTAGCTCATAAAAATAATGAATCATCAGCAATTTTTATAAATATTACTATTGCCAAGCGTTTTAGTAGAGAGTGCTGTTTCAGTTTTATCTGAATACGGAATAGCGATTATTAGTAATAGATTAGCCAGAAAGACTTAGGTTTTAGCTTTGCAGAAATTTGGAGATCCGTCACTCCTGGATGACAGATTTAACCGCTGTTGTCCCTATCCCAAAAGACACCACAGGCAGGTTCTCTTACTCTCTTTTTCTCCCTCTCCCACAGTAGAACATAGTGGGCCACTCGTTTTAATTTCAAGGCTTCTGAGCTGGTGAACGTAAATTCTGTATACATTAATCAGCTCACAGCCACGTTCACTGGGCAAAAACAGTGATCTGGCAGAATGCACCTGAAAGCATGCCTCATAGACCAATGAATCTACGACACACTGTTTGCTTCATAGCTGATCTTACAATGATATGAATTATGATTCATGATTATCTGTACAACTGCCATCAGAGCATACCAACAACAACCATATATTTTTCTACCTTGGTTCAATCAGTGGAGCTATCCAGCTCACCATGATCGTCATGGCTGATGATTATGGTGAGCTGGACAGCAACTGATTTGTGATTCATCTACCCCTAATCATCAGCCATAATGTGTACCCCATGATTCCCTTACCCATAATCATCAGCTAAAATTCAAGATTCATTTACCACAATCATCAACCATTGCTCATGATTTATTCGCCCCTAATAATCAGCCACCATTCATAAATAATTTACTCCTCATCATCAACCATTACCCATGATTTATTCAGAACCATAATCATCAGCCTTTATTCATGATTCAATTACCACAATCATCATTCACCATTCATGATTCATTACCCCATTCATCAGCCACATGTGAAAGACAAGCATCATGACTGACCATGAGGGCTGTGTCATGCTTTGCTTCAAGTTCATCAAGAGTTCGGCGTAAACGGTTGACCTGATGATCAACACTGACGAGAGCAGCATCACGCCTGTAAAACGATATCAAAATTTACATGTATTGTGTGCATGTATGCATGCCTATGTATGTATGTATGTATGTATGTATGAATGTATGCATGTATGTATGTATGTATGTATGTATATCGTACGTACGTATGTATGTATGCACGTCGTACGTACGTACGTACGTCTATCCATCCATCCATCCATCCATCCATCCATCCATCCATCCATCCATCCATCCATCCATCCATCCATCCATCCATCCATCCATCCATCCATCCATCCATCCATCCATCCATCCATCTATCTATCTATCAGACATGTATGTCTGTATGTGTGTATGTATAATTATGCATGTATGTGTGTGTGTACATGCATGTATGTATTCATCAATGTATGTATATATGTAATTGTGAGTGCATGTATGAATGCAGTATTTATGTATATGCATGTCTGAATGTGTGTATGTACATGTGTGTACACAAGTCAGCATAAGTATGTATGTATGTATATGTATATTTATATGGTGTCTTTAAACCTCTGTTGTAGGACTAATTATTCAACAAAGACACCAATTCACATTTCCTGAATACAGGGAAAGTGTTTGTCATTCTTTGATTCTAATACACCGTTTATCTTTGGTTTTCTTCTTTCCTTAGTCAAAATACAATTTTCTTCTTTCCTTTGTCAGAATACAATTCTATCTCTGTTTTTCGAATAAAATACATGACAGAAACAAATACCGAAAGAAAAAACAATATTAAATCCTTCCAAGCCCAGCAAAAACAGAATCTTCTCACTCAAACTTTGCTTTCATTTCTTGCATTGATCTTTCAACGGCTTCAACTTTCTGCATCATTTGCTTGCATTCTGCCTGCTTCTCCTAAAAGTAAAGTTTCCTCCACTTTTTACCAACTTAATAATGCAGATTAAATAATGACAGAATAACAAACAAAAAGAAATAAGCAAAACGAAAAATTAACTTCAGTTTATGCAGGCACATGTGCTTAAAAACGTGCTTAAAATGTGCAATGTGAAGATGAAATAGTGAGAAATTCAGACAGAAAAAAGGGTAAACCATCTGCACTAACTAAGTAACATCGAACTCCTACAAGTGCAGTTGAATACTAATGGCAAAATATAAAATGAATTTTGTGAAATTTTTCAGGTAGGTTTGATGATGAGAAATAGCAAAGTTCATTTAACACATATAACCTACATGTTAACGTATTTCTCCCAATAAAGTGTTAACCATCTATAGAGTAAAACTCTAATTCAAAGTTTTTAGGGTGATGTCCTTTAAAAAAAAATGTCTTTTATTTTGATCTTCACTTATTCTTTTTATCCAAGAAATCAAATCTCGAATTGTCAACTTTTCTGACAGCTAAGGAAACAGAAGGGTGAAAGAAAACGAATTAGAAAGTGAGCAAAATAAAACCAGAATTGGGTGTTCATATCTAAAAATAAAAGCTATTTTTCAACAACTCATATATGAATCACATGCATCTACATCACCTACTTTTCAGAGTCTATCTTTTCCAAGATGCTAGTAGTCACGAATGAACAGACATAAACAGTTTTAACGCTGGAATATAACAATCATGTCTAACTTCTTAATAATACAAGAAAATTAAATGTAGCACAGTTATAGAGCAAGGTTAGCCGGGTAAAACATGTCGAAAGGCACATTGTCATCATAATAATGTTGTCTATGTATGCAAGTATCAAGACACTAGATATACATAGCTCTCGGTAAGTACTACTAGATGCCTTGCTGGCCTTTCTCCAGACCATTTTTACAATTTCAATTTATAGCATAAGTTTGTCACTAAAAGATTTGCATAGTTTAAAGTAACAGTACAGTTTAACAGATTGGAACATGATACCTTAAATCATTCTGCATCACATTACTTTTTCAATATTATTATTATTAGTAGTAGTAGTAGTAGCATTAGTATTATTATTAGTAGTATTATTATTAATTATTATTATTATTATTCTTATTTTAGGGATTTATTAAGTGCCAATATCTCATCAACAAGCATCAATTGATGGTGCAATTGTGAGTGAAGGACTAGCCCAAAGTCCCTACACAGTAACTCTCTCCAGGAGAGGCTCAAACTCATAGTCTTTGCTTTACAAGGTGAGCACTCTGACCAATCAGTCACCGTGTCTCACAATTGGATACCACAGCCCATAACATAATATTATGTGACCCAAAATGAGTCGCTTGTCGGAAATTTTAGAATATGAGTATTTTACATATTCTTAAAGACCACATTGTTTGCTTTAAAATGACACCAAAAGTTTGGTTTTACCTTTTTTTGACAACGTTACGAATGATTATGTGTTTTTTTCTTGATAATTTTTTCATTTATTTTAATATATAATCACAAAAAATAAAAGTATTCTCTGTAAAAATTCTGAAAATACACATTAAAACAATGAATTTCATCAAATGTGAGAAATCAGAAATGTAAAAAAAAAATTTTCAGCCATTTTAATTAAAATCTGAAAATAAGAAAAAGTGATCATATTATGCTGTTTTCCTAGGAATATAAATTGCCGACATCCGACTCATTTTGATCCCTTGGGTCACATATATTATAAGCAAAAAGACCCATAATTTAAAAGTGAAAGCAATGACAAGGATAAAAATGTACCAGCATACAAAATCTAGCAGTTGAACATTTTTTATTTCATATATGTATTTCTTTGTACTATTAGTTATTCAAGACCAGTAATAACCTGTATTAGCTTTCCACGAGATATGGATAGCTGAAGTAATTCGTCTTTTTCTTTAGTAAGTTTCTGAACTGTCATTTGCATTTCAGCAGAAGACGAAGCAGAAGTTGTTTCCCTTTCTAGCAGTTGCGTTGTCATGGCTGGTTTGAAATCAACACAAACTTATCATTTCTGAAAGCTTTCAATAAAGGGCTTCAGCAACTATTGTTTAATCAGTTTCGCTTTGCAAACTTCCCCCTACCTTGCAGAAACTTAGTTATTAAATTTCATTTATTTTCTTCTATTTATAGAATGCACAAGTAAATTTAAACATATGTACATGTATGTGTGTGACTCTTTTTTTAATTGAGTGCCACAGATCTTGGTTGGTCACCAAATAAAATAATTTGATTTGATGTATGTGTATATAATACTATATATGTATGTATGTTTGGATGCATGTATATAGCTAACACGTTTGTACGTACTTATGTAGCAAGACATTTATATAGCCTTCCCTCACTGTTTCATCCGTCATATATAAATATACAAGCTTCTTCAAAAGTTAAAGACCCTTATTTCAAAGATTTAACTTTAAATATGCTACTCAGTATGCATGAAATATAAAAATGTTAATAAAACGCAAATTTTACCTTCAAGATGTTTCTGCGTCATGTTCAGCTTTTCTCTGGCATCACTCAGGTATGCCTCGTATCGTTCTTCCGTTTCTTTCCTTGACTTTTCACTCCGACTTAAAAAGCAAAAAATAAAGAACCATATGGAATAGTACTATTGCTTGTGGTAGGCCTATAGACAAATGTAAGGTAGAATTGACAATATTATAATGATGGTGCAACTGAACACTGATCTAGCCAACAGATAGCTCCATGTTTAGAAAACAATGCTCAGAAATGATAAGTAAACAAGTTAACATATAAACAGTTCAATGGTTTCAAACATCAGTTCAATAGTTCCATCCAATTGTAAATGAGGAAGGGATGATTCATGAAATCTTAAAATCGTATCCACTACAATGTGGAAGACATTGCAAAATAAAAAAAATGTGTTTAAACACTAATTCAGTGTGTTTTACTCGAACAGCTACGTCATCATCCAATTCAAGTTCTTATTTAACTGATAAGACTGAACATTAACAGAAACAGGCAGCTAAAGTTAAACCAAATATTTAATCCTTTAACGACAAGCTGCATTGGTTTCCCAGTCACTTTCAGTACATTCAATTCAATTTCAATTTGTTTTTTGATCCCAATAACAAGAACAAAACAAATAATATTTCACAGTAGTTAAACACAAAGCATAATCATTTTGATATACATTTATCACTGTATACATAAGGGAGCAATAGGCTCACCTAAAGGGAATAATCCCACTGAATGGGGGCCTAATTACAAAATTATATTAACAAGTCTTAGTAGTGACAAGTACTTAACACAGTGGCAGTAGCTTGGGAGCCCAGAAATAATTGTGTCGAGGTAGCACTATGTTAACTTGTTTACATGCTCATCATTAAAGAGTTAAAGACCAGAGCTTAAGATCACGGCTACCCAAAACAGCTAATTCTGTCTTACTCAAGTCTTTCTTTCGTGGCATCATATTGCTGAATCACTTCAGCATATCTTTGCTGTAACTCTGTTATCTGATTGTCACGTTCCAAGATGGCTTCGGAAAATAGACGTTTGTTTTCATCACTCAGTCGGAAATTTTCGTTTACTAACTCTGCATTTCTTGTTTTATATTCGTCTTTTATCTGTATTCAAATATAAATACCAAATATACTGGTAATTAAATATGGAACCTGTCTGAGTGCTAGCTAGAATGATCCATACTGTTTCATAAGCTATAAGATGAAAATTATGATTAACTAAATCTTCAAAACCAAATTATTTTTGCTGGCAAGATAGTGTATAATTATTATTACAAACTTTTTATAATTCACAAGTTACACAGAAATGTGAATCTGAGGCATGGTTAGCCAGTCACCTTTGCGTCTAATACGTCTCTTCATGCAACTAAAAAAACTGTGCCTACATTATACAAAGCCACCTTTACTTTGTCTTATTCTCTTCCAGCCTCTCCAAAACTTTAACTTCTTTGTTCACAGTTGAACAATAGTTTACATTTCACACAGTGGCGTAACGAAGGGTTTCAGCGCCCGGGGCAAGAGTTGATGACTGCGCCCATTTTTTATTTTCTTGTTGACTTTTAATCGTTCTTGTCAAAAGTACTGTTTACAACTGAAAGCAAATTTTGTGCCCCCGATGTGCTGCACTCTGGGTGGTTGCCCCCTCTCTACCCCTTCATAACACCCCTGATTTCACATGGTTTTACTTTCATGTGGTTTTTTACAACAAATTTTAAGATTAAGACAAACCTTAATCATTTCTTGATGATTAGCTGCTAGTTCATAAAATCTCCTGTCTAGCATATCACACTGCTGAGAGCTCCTTTTCAGTTCCTCTTCAACACGGCTCTTATGGAGTACGAGCTTTGCATTGCTGCTTTCATAGTTGTTTCTAGCTTCTATAGCCTCATCCGCTCTTCTCTTTAGGATCATGATCAGCTGTGATTGTTCATCAATCCGTGAACGCAGAAGAGCATTCTCCATCTTATCATCCATTGTCAGGTTATGGAGCTTGTTATATACTTTAAAATCAGGAAGCGCATCACCGGCATCCTAAAAATATTACATAAATAAATACTTTAATATACATGCAAGCAGAGCTTAGAGTTCATACCATTATGTTAGCTTTAGGTACATGTAGACGTTTTATTAAGTATACTTACCTTAAAACATAAAATTATTTTACGTACTGAATAGTCTCTATTGGTAGAATGAAAACACATAACCTGAAAAAACACTCTTGTTTGACTTTGTGATGTGCCAACAAGAGATTTGAATGGTTCCAAAACAAACGAATTGTTTCTGGCTTCGTTTACAGTAAGCCTAGCTTAAAAGGTTACTACGCACATACAGAATATGCACATAAGGACGTTTTTAGGCATAATTAGTGCGCCAAATAACGCTGAAGCAAGCCTTTACATAGCACGTTTCTAGGTGCCCAGTTCTATTCTGCTGTAGTTCTACGACAACTGAGAATAGTTAACAATGTAAATGTTAATGCTAATGATTTGAGTGTGTCAACCTGGATCGGTGAGTTTATAGTTGTGCGTTTAATGGATGACGGCCGACTATTCGGTTCTGGCTCAATGGATCGTTCTACGTTCTTGTTATTAGTCGCCATTTGTAAACAAATCGCTCTTCCATAGAGAACCAAAGACTAATAATTTTGAAGGAGGATAAGGTACAAAATTAGTGCGTTTTTCATCTTGTGGATAAAAGCACTGAACTGTTCTAGCTTCAAGAACAACATATTTTAAACTTTTCAGCCAACAGCAACACTTAATTCAAGCGGGGACATAATAAAATAGATTAGGCGAAAGTATAGCGCGGTCGTGGGATCGAGTATCTGGAATGGGCTTCATCTGGAATCTTCACCTGCATTTTATACCTCTCTGAAAGCTATTCTTTTCAGCCGAGGTTGGGCCTCTGAGTAGATATTATCTAGAAGGGGCGCTATATCAAGTTTCTTTGATTGATTGATTGCGGGATGCATGATCCCTTCTGGGCCTCCGTATATGTAGCCAGTAGGCCTACATGTCAAACCGTTGCCTTTATATTGTTTCATTTGTTCTTTTTCTCTTGTGATGGTTTCATAAATAAATGATTGATTATATTGAAAACATGAATAAAATGCACATGTTTCAGACCATTAAAGTTCAATGGATAATCGCTGCACAGCACAAAACTATACGGAGACATGATCTTTTATAAACATACATTTTGAAACCTAATTTAGACCACACGTGTCACGTGTGTGGCATTGATGCACTACCATCCAATGTTTCTGTTGTCAAAAAATAGCTGCATGGGGAGGGTATTGCTTTTGACTAAACATCCCTCATTAAGATTAATAAAGATGTTTTCTCCAAAGATGTTAAGGCCACGTAAGTGTTAGCACAGTATAAATAATTATTTATACTGTGGTGTTAGTTCAAATCTACCATTTCTTCAAGTTGAGAATACAATTAATTCTACTCCAAATATCCCACAAATCTGAGCGATAACAATAACCTACAGTTTTTGTTGATCCACGTGACTCGGTGATTGGGGTCTTGCACCAATGGCATTTCAGATACAATGATTTCAAATATAACAGCGAAGACCATTGGCCAATAAATCTGCATACTCAAAGCTCATTAAATTCGACCCAATTATTGGGAGTAGGTCAAGGTCCGAAAAAAATTACAAGGTCTGCCAACGGCTTCCAACGCTACGACGTGTCGAATGCAGCTGGGGCTGGGAACATCTAGAATAAATAAGCTAATGAATGAATCGCATTCTGTTGAACAGAAAGGTGTGAATTTTAATTAAATAGAGCATCATTTATTTGCCCAACTTCGATGTGCGATGCGTCATTAATAAAGTGTTCATTAATCGTTGGATGTAATAGTTCAGATTTTGACCCATGCCTTGTAACATGAGATAGTGTTACGTCGGTTGTTCAGAAGACTAAATCGGCATACTTATAGTATCGGGGGCTACAGGATTTATATAGTATCTTTGGGCATGCTGCGCGGACGCCGGACGATACCAGGTTTTCTAATGACACTAACCCTGACCCTAACCGACCCTCACGACGTCTAACCCTGACCCTAACCGACTCTCAAGACGCCAGTAAACTTACGCACTGTATCCTTCAGCCCCGATACTATAAGCTTGCCCAGTTTATGTCTATGTTTGGTGCTAGTGATGAGAATCATACCCATAATACTACTTTCCAGTTACAATCTTGTGGCTTCAATTATGTCTTTTCTATGTTTTCTTCTTTGCAGTTCCGCTAGTCTACATACTTTTGCATTTACATGTAGGTCAGATTCTTATAACCCCAATCATGTTTTAAATAGCTCTCATCTGCACTTCCTTTAGTCCTGTTGAGTCATGTGCAGATGTGTTCCATACTTAGGCCTACTTGTAATATGATTCATTAGTTTCTGATCACACTAATTGAATACCTGTATAGTGTGAAGAGTTGATTGAAGACAAAGTGGCTTGACATAACAAAGACTCAATTATTTGATTGTTCTGGACAGTGTAGCAAACATCTATGACAGACTATTATTTTGGGCCATATGCAAAATGCATGGCAGTGGCATAACGAAGGGGTGGAAGAGGAGGGCAGTCATCATTCATCAACCCTTGCCCCTGGGCGCTGAAACCCTTTGTTACGCCACTGGCATGGCAGTAGAGTCAGTTTAATCATTGATAGCTATTTATGTTCAGTGCATTTTATTTCCAGATGATGAAGAAATTACTGGTTGCTTTTGATTTTGATGACACGTTGATTGATGCCAACAGTGACTTGTACATCCGCAAGCTGGTTCCTAACGGCAAGCAAATTCCAGAAGGCATCTCAAAGCTCTACTCGACCACCAACTGGACGCAGTACATGGGAGGAGTATTCAAGTTCTTACACGAGAACGGGATCCAGCGAGAAGGCCTCCTCAGCTGCATCGACGAGATCGGTTTTGTACCCGGAATGAAGGAGTTGCTTGCTTTCATCGCCACGAACAACTGTGATTCCATCATCATCTCCGATTCCAATTCCGTTTTCATAGATCAGCTCCTGCAGAAACACAGCCTGAGGAACATGATTCAGAGCGTCTACACAAACCCGGCCGTCTTTGACCGCAGTGGTTGTCTCCAGATCGAACATTTCCACACCCAGGACTGGTGTAACCTTAGTACAATAAACCTCTGCAAAGGTCACATACTAGACATGCACATCTCTGACCAGAAGAAACTCGGCGTTTCCTATGAAACGGTTGCATACGTTGGTGATGGCACAAACGACCTTTGCCCCACGTTGCGACTCAAGTCGAAAGATCTTGTCTTCCCACGTACAGGATTTCGCCTTCTAGCCAAAATTAATTCTTTGAGCTTTCAGGTAGATGCCAAAGTGAAACCTTGGGAAACAGGATTTGAAATCATGAAGGAGCTCCAGCTACTCTTCTAACAACTGCCAAAACTGTATTGTGAGTTGCAAGTACTTTTGAGTTATACAGTTAAACAGAGAAAACTACGAAAGTCGTTAAACAAAAAGAGGCGATAGAACGAATACGGAAATGTATTGTTGAACAATACATTTATCTAATGTATTTAATTTGAGCTACAGTTTGATATGTTTTGATAATATGTGATTATCACTGCCAAAAGTAGCAATCTCCATAATTAATTCACTCCTCTCGACGGTCCTACATTGTTGCTGTTTGCTGAGGATGGTTTGAGTTTTGAGAAATCATTTGCTGTTTGGTGTTAACTGGATAAGTGATTAGTCGTTCTGATTGATCTCAAACGCCTCTGTAACTTTGACCATCGTTGTTAAAAACGTAAAAACTGAATAAGAAAGGGAAAAAATGTCGTTTTTTCAAAAAAATAAAAAATTGAAAAAAGAAAATAATTTGACTTTTCAAAGAAATAAAAATGAGAAAAAAACGAAAAAAGAAAATAATTTGACTTTGTTACATCTTGTAATGCATTTCAAAATTAAAAGCATTGTTTAATTTATTTTTAATCAGTAAATAACACAACTTCATTAGTTAGCGCTAATTAACTTTAATCTACAACAATTATTTTTTTATAAGTTTGGTTTAATAAGAAGAAATATTGAAATCTTTTCAAATTTAAGTTAATCAGATTGTACCACTCGAGTAAACTTTCTCACAGTATAATGCATTTCAATTTAGCCAATGCTGAGTTTTTGTCTTTCTCGTTTATCAAAGTAATGTGAATCAATTCCGCATCCTTTTCTTTTGACATTTTGGATAACTTAGAATTCAAATAACTTTAAAAATTTTTATTTCTTGTATGGTGCTATTTATTTCTCAAATGATGACATTAAATAGTGGTGTAAATTAGCTGAAACCTTGAAGTACGCAGACAATGTAAGGGACATCAGACAAAAATAAAATTAAACAAAATAATAACCGACAGTAAATAAATAAAAACAGTTAAATAAAAAAATAAAAGACAGAAAAAACGTGATGAAAAATAAAAAACGAAAAAACCAGAGTTTTTGGAACAAAATAAAGACCAAAACACAATGATTTTAACAACTGAGTGTAACTGTGTATTTATTA
Source organism: Aporrectodea caliginosa (assembly GCA_020284085.1). NCBI lineage: Eukaryota > Metazoa > Annelida > Clitellata > Crassiclitellata > Lumbricidae > Aporrectodea > Aporrectodea caliginosa. Next base: position 131,930 of record JACEVL010000566.1, read on the forward strand.
GCCTCATAGTTAATACTTTATTTGTCTTTCAGTCGATTTGGACTAATATTCATGTTTAGATGCAGTAGTTAGTTACGACTGCTACAAATTTACTTTGAGATGATGTCTGATTTTGTGAACCTGACACTGTTCTCTCATATCATAATCACAAGCGTATAATAGATGGTTCTTGTTAAGGCCTCTTAGAAGTTATGAAATTGCCAGTCAGTATTTAATCAGGTTTGGTTGTGTTATGTATGTCTTAATAAAACTCATTCAAACTGGTGAATAAATGTGTTATCACAGAAATATTCTGTGTATGAAAATTATTTAATCCTTTGCTAATAATTTCATATGGTTTATATTTATCAATACATGCCCATTATTTCTGCTATACTCTTGTCTGCAGAAAAAGAGAATAAATTGCATACATTGCCAGTGCATATTTTAACTGTATAACTACTGGGACAAATGTCTCAGTAGTTGGGACAATGTCTCAGTAGTTTTAAGATTTGTCCCAGTAGTTTTGATGATATTTCCCAGGTAATCTACTTTCAATGTTATTTCATTGAAAGTAGAGTAGCAGACTTTGTCCCAGTAGTACAAATCCCTTAAAATATGCACTGGACATTACTCATAATTTACTTCCCCTTGCCTTTGTAGGTTATTTTCTACTATATCTGACCTCACTATACTAGATTGCGGGGTGATTATCGAGGAAGTTTTGATCGCACCAACTCTCGACTGTTTTCGATTAAATGTGTTGGACTTTGGACTAATATCCCGGAATATTCTTGGTTTGCCTAATTTGTCATTGTTTAAATATTCAATGCATGTATGCCTAATTGATCAAAAGATAATTGCTTTATGATATTCTGCTTTACTAGTGTTGGTTTTTGTCATTCTTTTACATTATTGTTCGGTTCTGGCTCTGTTGACTAATACAGGACAATCATCATTTGTCATTCTACATTTATTGTGTGATACATGGGCGACCTTAATAAACAGGTCCTTGGTCCCTTCTTGGTCTTCCTGTTGCGTCCCAACTGTTACTGTTTATTGTTACATGCTGGTTGTACTGGGAAAGACAGAAAAAATAAAACAAATATAAAATAATGTTCCTAGGACTAGGACTGCCTTGGCTCAATGCCGGGCATTTGCTGTGGTTGGTCCCTCTACTTGGAATGACCTTCCCCTTCATTAAGGGCTAAACTATATGACTAGTTTTTCCTCTTTGGTCTCTCGTTCTTTAAAGACGTTTCTTTCCCCCCGGGGTTTTCGTGCTGAAAGCGCTTCTGAATAGTTATTCTGAGAGAAGCACTATATAAATCTTTAGATACAATACAATACAATAAACGAATGGTTATGGATATGGTTACTGCATCTGTAGTTGGACATCTTTGACATTTTCATGAATTGTCAGGTGCAGCTTGAGTTCTCTGATGACCTTTATTAGCATGTTAGCATCATCTTGTGACATCGACATACCAGTCTCATTCAGTGTCACGAATGCAAGTCATTCTGGCTGCTGCTGTTGATGATGATGTGATGATGATGCAGCTTGCGTGACAATTCTGCGTCCGTAACCGTGGCTTCCAATTCCTTCCCATTGTCTGGTGATTGAATTGATATCCTGGTTATTGTTGAGTATTTGTTGTACGATGCCCAACGAATCCTTGGCGTACAGATTGCGTTATAAGAACTGCCATCCACAAGAGACTCTTCCTGTCAGTGGTAGATCGTGTTGTCTCCATTTCCTTTTATTTAATATTCCTTGGCTGCTCCAGCCACTGTAGGGTACTGGTACATACTTATTACAGTGCTTGTTGTGCGTGTGTTGGTGCTCGTGTAAATTTACATAAGTAATCGAGACCTTGTCTAAAGGTTTGTCCATTAAGGATATCTGGACAGAAGGGAAGGCAGAGGTCATCCAAATCTGGACAAAGGACATTGCTGGATAGTTACTTTTCAGAAGTAACTAGTTACCCTAAAAGTTACCGCAAAATAGTAACTAGTTACACGTAGTGTGGTAACCCACAACACTCATAAGTAACGTTGGAATACAACAGGAAGACCGAGAAGGGACCAAGGTCCTGTTTATTAAGGTCGCCCATGTATCATACAACTCATAAGGATCATATACTGTAACTTTGCTGGAAGGAAGGACCATCACCAATGATTTCTACCATGCTGTATCCCCAGCCTGACCCTGCCTCGGAATTCATTCATTCGTTCCGAGCATTTATATAGCGCCCCTTCAAGGAACCTACTCAGAGGCGAATCTAAACTGGATACTGATGAAACAACCCTGGTGCATTTAATGTGGAATAATGCCAGTGAATATTAAAGCTGGTCTCCCTGACATGGTTTCTGTGTGGTGATGAGGAATTTAGGAGGTTTACAAATGCAGTTTAAGATCTGATAGCTTTACAATGCTTTGTATAAGTTTCACTGACTACCAAGTTTCAATAGTCCAATGCCTATTGAGGCAAGACTGGTTTTCTTATCTGCGGTCATGATACTGGGGCTGGATGCTAGAAGACAGCAACCATTATAATCATTAATATAATTAATTACATTAATGTAATAATCATAATTATTAGCCATTACTGATAATTATGAAATGGTCCTTGTCTCCTGATAACGTAGAGTACGGAGTACCTTTGCCCAAAATGAGTACTAATGTACCCCACACTGTAGCACAGTTAAATTGTGCTGAGTGTGGACGTCCACCAATGGGGAATGGGGATGAAAGGATGATGCCAAATGGGGACAATGCTGGAGGATAGGTTCTGAAGTAGGTCATTGCTTTTATATGCCCCTTGCGAGTGTGGGGTTTCTCACAAGAAATATCCCCCACAAGCATGGGCGTAGCCAGGAAAAAATTTCGGAGGGGGTTTTAAGGTTTCGGGGGAGGGGTTTCCATTGGAGATGGTCGTAAAAACTAACGTTTTTTTGGGTACTTCCCATGTAAAAGCATAGAAAAAAGTTTGGGGAAACTTATTTGGGCGGGGGGTTGAACCCGTAAAACCACCCCCTAAATACGCCCATGCCCACAAACCTTGGTATAATACGTATGTACAGCAGAAGACTAAGGTTTGACAACTGCACACGTACTGTGATCATCATGTGATGCAATGTTAAGAAGACATAGTTTGAACACTCCCAAGTTTTCTGACAAAATTTAATATCAACTCACAGATTAACATTAATTTAATATCAACCTGTCTCTTTACCAGTGAAGACACTGGCCCAGGTCGGGGCGCCTCTGATTTGAGTGGCGCTATATAAATGCTCGATTACGAATTTACGATTACAGGGCTTGTAGCCATGACTTGGCTTAATGCTCTCTAGAAAAGGTGATGGTATACACTAAGTCTTGTTCAACACAGTACACTGTAGCGTAGCGTATTCGTATAGTAATCGTAAACTCTAGAAATAGGCCTATCGAGTTTACGATTACGATAGTAGGCCTATCTAATAATTATATAGGCCTAAAGCACTTCTCGCAGAAATAACTATTCAGATGCGCTCTGAGCATGGACACCCCGGGAAAAGAAACGCATTTAAAGAGCGAGAGACCGATGAGGAGAACCAGTCATTAGTTTAGCCCTTAGTTAGCCAGTGGGGGGAGGTAGGCCCTAATTCTAAATGGAGGGACCCACCACAGGTCCACAGCAAACGCCCGGTGTTGGGCCAGAGCAGTCATAGTTCTAGGAACAAAGAGATCAAGGCGATCTGAACAGCGCATATGACACCGTCTTACCTCCGAACATCGGTACACATTAAATTTTAGCACATAAGGGATGGAGGTCTGAGTTGGTCCACAAAGAATGGGGTTGCATAGATTGGTCATGCGTCCAAGTTCCAGCTACGCTTAATGATTAGGCCTACGTAGGCCTATAGCCTACACATTGTAAATTGATCATAACATGAACAAATATAATTGACAAGCAACTTCTTATTCTGCCGTCATGCGGGTTCAAACGTGCGATGACCCCACTCAATATAGCCACTTAAATAACTAAAGATTAATCGATTCACAACACTATGCTTTCTATGATTGCATTTTATCAACGTAGGCCTACATGATTCAAGTTGTTTCCTAAACAATTATGGCTTGTCCATTAGACTATTATATAAACAATATAAACGTGGAGTACAATACAATACAATACAATACAACGCAACACAATACAACTGGGGCGCGGTGGTATAGGGGCAGGGGCGCAACCACGGTCCAGAAGTTGGGGGGGACCAACTATAATGTCTGAGTGGCGGGGGGATTGCGAGCGCCGAAGGCGCGATGCTGCGATTGCCGAAGGCAAGAAGCCCCTAACGACTAGGGGTATGGGGGAGCGTCGTAAGCTCCCCCATCGGGGTCTGGGGCGGAGCCCCAGAAGCTGACGCAATTTTGAGCATTTGATGCCAAAATGGAGTGCATCTTGGGCTTTAATTTACCTCAAATTTTTCAACGATGATTTCGATATAAAAGTGCCTAAACCATCTAGATCTGTGAAAATATGACTTTATTATATGAATAAACTGGAAGTGACAATTAAGGGTTTAAGAGAATTGAACGGAAAAGAGTAGAATCAGCTCTAGAATAGTGTTAGTCAAAACTTGGATAATCGGCAGGGAGGAAGCCTGAACGGGTCAATTTTCTCAGAATACCGTTAAGGCGTTTATATGTTCCCCTACAGTGGCAAATCCCCAACAAACAGGGAAGGCATAAAGTAGCCATGCGAGGGTAGTAGGCTAGTAGCTCTGACAACCGTACGTCAAAGAGACGTTGACCGTGGTGACCGTGGGCGACCAAAACACGTAGCGTGAACATGGATTGTCGGGCTTTGCAGCATATTTTGTGAATGTGTGCCCCAAAGCCAATCCTATCTCTATCTGAGATGGTGACACCCAAAATAACCCGGCATCTCCTGGACCCACTCGATGCCAGAGATGAGAGGAAGGAGGGCAATAGGTTTAGACCGGGCATTCGGTCGTCTGACAACCATTTCTCTGGTCTTAGCATGGTTTAATTTAAGATTGCTAATTGATGCCCACTTAGAGATATTATTATGGTCAAGTTCAGAAAGAGTGCTGTCAATGCAGGAAGCAGGGACCAACAAGCAGCATATTTAGGGAGACGGTGTCCACTGTATTTAGGTTTAAGGCTAGAAATAGCTTTGACAAAATCAGTAGGTCCAAGGCCAGAGCTCTGTAGGCATACTATACTAGCATTAATGGTACAGAGGGGAGAGACTGCGGCAGCCAAGAAGCTCCTAAAGACTAGAGGGTATGGGGAGCGTCGTAAGTTCCCCCATCGGGGTCTGGGGCGGAGCCCCAGAAGCTGACGCAATTTTGAGCATTTGATACCAAATGGAGTGCATTTTTGGCTCTTGTTTGCCTCACAATTTTCAAAGGTTGGACGGGACCGTCCCAACCTGTTCGAAAGTTGGGGGGACGCGTCCATGGCCGTCCCAACCTGTTCGAAAGTTGGGGGGACGCGTCCCACGGGTCCCATAGGGTGGTTGCGCCTATGTATAGGGGTATGTTCGGTGCCTTGCAGCCGGAGGGTTGCGGGTTCGAATCCACCTCAAGTCGCCGCGTAGGGACCCTGGGCAATAGGGCATAGTGACCAGAACAGATTATGTATGGCATATATTAATTTGTTGCTCCTATGCATAGGATAGTGTCTGGTATAGATATTATGTGTTTAGTGTGCTGCCTAACTTTGCCGCCATGGCTCTGAAGTTATTCCAATATACCGCACAATGCGACTATTGAGGTACCGATATAACACCGTTGAAATTTGATTATTTTAGTAACTGAAGTAGTAGGCTAATTATAGGAATATTGTAAGCTGGATTTTATAGAACAGGTTAATTTCTTTGACAATTCTGACATTAATGAGATGCAAGCAATACAATATTCGAATATAAGACTTAATACATGGAATAATCCGTTAAGGTAAAAAAGTTGTAATCCTTAATTACGTTTACTTCACAAAAAGTTCATAAGCACACAATACGTTTCACTTACATTATGATTTCCAATCACTTTTTGTGGTATATTTGGCCATGTTTTTGCGGGATTCACGCTTTGCTCGAATGTAGCCTTCTCTATATACGTTCTTTCCACAAACTGACCTTGCTGCATTCGTAACAACTTGACGTGGCTCTCTACTGCTTGCGTGTGGCAAGGCTATTTTCCAGTTCTGACATACTGCCAGTTTCAATGGCTTCCCCACGGTCATTTTCCGTAAATTTGCAAGTTATAGGAGGTTCACATCTGTGAAAATCCAACCACTTTACTAGCTCATAGTAGTCAGTGGCTTCAAAACTGAGATTCGGCATTGTGAATTTTCTAACATCACCAGAACTGGTATGGTGACAATGATCAGCTTCCCTTTCTACTTTAATTCTTGTGGCTGCCAGATCTCGTATGTGTTTTCTCTCATCAAATATCATATTCTGTAACACATGTTTCTGGGTGACCAATGACCATAGAAGCCATTCTGATGAATACATTTATCAACGACCTCTCTTTCTCAATGGATGGCAAGAACGTGATAAATGAATAGCTTCTAATAAATGAGTAGCGCCATCATAACACTGGGGCTTCAGCTTTATTTCAATCCAAATAGGACCATATACTTTGATAATGTATTCTGCTAATGTAAAATGTAAAAAAATGAACTTTGGGATGGTTGGCATGTCGATTCATAAAGGCGTAATAACATTAGCAGTAGTAAGCCAATGACTGTGGGCTATCTTTCCGTTCTCTCTGCTACTTAAACTTTCTGAAATCGATCCACTTTCAGCTGCCAAACACATTTCATAGAGGAATCTTTGATCTTTACTCAAACTCTGAAAACCTGTAATTTCTGGCAAATCTCAATGAATTCGTTTTAAACTTAGGACATCAAGCAACTGACAAGAGGGAAGAGCTTTTCCTAAACAATTTCGAGCTATTCACTCTGAGCTCTTTAATGCCTGTTTCTTTATTTTCTCCTTTCTTTTTCATCCCATTCCTCATTTCTTTATGCAAATCTTCCAACTTGTGTTCCGTGGATATTAAGCTGATAGTGGGAATTCCAGCTTTAATTCAGACATCAATGACATTTGTAGCAACTTCCTTCGCAATTTTGACGCCGGAGTTGTTTTTGAATGTTTCGATTTTCTAATTCGAACTGGCTACGGTACCGTCCGGACGGTAGCGTTATTTCTTTTCTACGGTACCGTCCGCAAATAATCTATGGGCGATTGCACATATCTATGGCGTGTACATCCGGTTGAAATAAATATTGGCAAAAGCCTGTCACGTTAAGTTGTTGTCTTCGCGTCGAATTTTTCTATGGCCGACAACTTGAGGGTCGGTTAGTATTCGTGTGGTCGTTTAGTGTCAAATTAGGCGTCGTGAGGGTCGTTTAGGGTCAGGGTTAGGGTTAGTTTCGTTCATCTCTTAACTACTGCGCTATTGATGGTTAGGCTTTCACGCCATAGATATGTGCAATCGGCCATAGATTATTTGCGGACGGTACCGTAGAAAAGAAATAACGGTACCGTCCGGACGGTACCGTAGCCAGTGCCTTTCTAATTATGTAAAACTGCATAACATTTGCAATTACAGGTAGCTGATTTTTCTGCAACTCGGAAGCACACCCATATACGGGGCAGGAATTTTCTTTATAGTATTTTACGCCATTTTTAATAAGGTATTTCCACAATACATGTCTTTTTTGCCATGGTTTTCAACAGCGAAAGTAGACGAAACTTTGGTTGCTCGGCGGCAAAGTTAGATGCCATAAATTTGATGCAATCTTTCTTTAATACTTATGTTTAGGGACAGGAGCAACCTTTCTGATAGTGCCAAAGTTAATTTTTAACAAAAACATATTTCTTGCTATGCCCTACTGGGCAAGTCCTTCACTCGCAATTGCTCATGCGCTTCGGCGTGAAACTCCGATTCAGCGTCCGCGCAGTAGTCGGGAGCGCCTCTGAATGGGCAATCTGGTAGGGGCGCTATAACAAGTGTTCAAATACAATACAATACAATACAATACTATTAAAGGCTATAAAAATCCTTGTAGGGTATAAAAAGGACAAACAATTAGACCTAATCTTAGATTTTTCTCGCGTCTGTCTTTGTGAGATTGCCAATGATCACACACGTGATCCAGGTCAATTTCTGCCCAGAATTTACAAGGCTCTTAATTCTTATTAGACAGTCTAGGTGGTCAATTTAACAGCAAGTAGGCCTATATACAACTCTATCAATGAAAACTTTCACCTTTTCTGGCTTTGATGTATTTCCTGCGCTAACTCGATCCAATTTTTTGCTGGTTCATTCCTTGAACATCTTCAAAATGCCTCAATCTTTATGTTTAAGTTTTGTAACGGAATCGACGTGGCCTACATGTTTTTTGTGTCTCATATGTGTAGCTTTAAATAAATCCAACTTCGTCCCATCGTTTACCAGTAGTGTTGGCTGTGTGATAATTTTCGTTCATACATTATATTTAAAAGCAGAAGATAGGTGCGCGTTAACAGCTATCCAGTCAAGGATTGGCTATGAAGTCAACTGGCTAATTAGCGACTGTAATATGAACTTGAAGGACTGCTTTCACAGCTGGCCGAGTATCATGAAGCCTGAAGACTGCATTCATATGTAGTATACAGGCCACATGACTCTGTAGAAAGAGACAGACAGAGGCAGAGGCAGGCTGAAACAGAGACAGAGGCATACCGAGAGAAAATGAGAGAGAGACAGAGACAGAGACAGAGACAGAGACAGAGAGCGACAGAGACAGAGACAGAGACAGAGAGACAGAGACAGACAGACAGACAGACAGACAGAGAAACGGACAAGTCAGAAACTATATCGGGGCAGACGTTGACCCACGGTCATGGGTCAGTGCCGAGTGATCTACCTTTAACTCTGACACATCGGTCAACCTAGACAGACACCCCACATATACCTATCATGTATCGTGAAGCGACTATCATATAATATAGGCTAGAGTTCTGACTGCATGCAGCGAGGCTGACACCAACGCGGGCAGACATTTCTTAACACAATCCTTGTCTGGTCTTTTGAACTCGTCTGGAACAACGGGCAAAATTTTACTTCGACAAAAAATTAAAGTTCGCAAAATTTTGTGTGCTAGCGCGCAGCTTAGAGGGAACATTGCCTAGTAGAAAGAGGTATCGGGACTTGTTCTGTGACTCTCTCTTATTGAGAAATCGAACCCGGACCGCTTAGATTGACAATAATAGCACTAACCACTAAACACATTGTCTGACTGCGCCAATCTGAAGACCATTAAGAACCGCGTGTAAAGAGATTGAGCAATTATTTATTTATTAGCGAGTGAATCAACGAGACAATAGAACACCAGATGAAACGCTTCGAAAGCCAAAACTCAGTCGCCTTATATATCTTCATCTTTCCCTAGATCGGAAAACCGGAAGAGGACTTCGAACCCTTTCCGGTGCAGGGCACGCAGTCAGGGCAGTTCCTGTCCGCTCGGACGAGCAGCTCCGTTTCGACGTCGGAACAGGAGCAGTCACCATACTGAGCGCTCTTGGAAGGCAACCCACTGGCTTCCACACCCGCGGTGCTCGAGAAGGACAGCCGGCGGCAGAGCGAGGCGGCAAGGTCACGCTCGGCTGACTTACGCCGCGGTCCGTGTGCGACGGTCAGCAGTGCTAAGGGACAGTCGTCTGAGGTGGGAGGGGAGGAGGAGGCCGAGGGATAGGGGACGCAGTCGGTGAAGGGGGAAGAGGCGGACGTGGTCGACGCGATGAGGGGGTGTCCGTAGCGGGATCGAGGGTGGCGGTGGTGATGAGGATGGGGGTGGTGATGAGGTGGAGGATGATGATAGCGGAAGTCGAAGCAGTCGGAAGAGGAGGAGAGATGAGGAGAGGACCGGTCGCCGGATGCGGAAGGTGAGGCAGCAGCAGCAGCTGATGATGCGGTCATTGGACACGTCATCACGATGTGGTCGCTGTAGCCGGATGCTGAGCTCGAACCTCGAATCCTGAATCATTTGAACACACACATATACATGTACACAACCTGTATAGAGAGACGCACGCAATCGTACATCTAAGCAATGCACGCAAATCTATCTATAGATACACGCGACCATTGAATTGTACCACATGTGCTCACTGCTTAGTCTGCTTGCCGTGTATGTACATGTACACAGCCCTATATATTCACATCTATGAATATGGTATTGTATTGTATTGTATTGTATTGTATTGTATTTGACCATTTATAAAGCGCTTCTCATAGCATAAGCCTTTCAGAGCGCTTCCAGTGCGAGGTACTCCGAGGAAAAAGGAAGGTTTTAAGGCCTAACATCGTCCACGCTGTTGGCTAAAAGCGACGCGTACAGTGCATAATTATATTCGTGCACATTATTCATTCATTCATTCATTAATTCATTCATTCATTTGTTCAAGTATTTATATAGCACCCCTTCAAGGAAACTACTCAGAGGTGCTCCCGACTCCAGCACGGTCGAAAAGAACAGTTTTCAAATAAATATATATGTCTATATGTATGTATATATATATATATATATATATATATATATATATATATATATATATATATATATATACATACTGCATACATTTCGAAGGCTATACAATGATACTAGGTTTGAGGTATTGTGGTCCATTTCCACGTGACCTCTCTCGGATTTAGTCATATTTTGTCCCTCCGTCTCAGCAGATCTTCGTTGACTAACGGTGCGTGCAACTAGTCACGATCGTCAGCATACAATAGACTATTATTAGCAAAAACAGTGAAAGATGAAGAAGAAGAGGAAGAGAACGGAAGGAGGAGGAAGACTAAGACAGGAAGGAAAATGGGGAGGAGCAGGAGGAGGAGGAGGAGAAGGAGGAGGAGGTGGAGGAGCAGGAGGTGGAGTAAGTAGTAAATGAGGAGGAGAAAAGCTGGTCGAGGAAGATACACAGGAGTTACAAGTGGAGGAGCAGAGCAGATATAGAGGACGAGAAATAGGGCAAGGAGGAGGAGGAGGAGGAGGAGAAGGAGAAGGAGGAGGAGGAGGCGGAGGAGCAGAAGGAGCAGGAGGAGCAGGAGGAGCAGGAGAAGGAGGTGGAGGAGGAGAAGAAGAAAGAGGAGGAGGAGAAGGAGGAGGAGAAGGAGGAGTTGGAGGAGAAGGAGGAGGAGGTGGTGGAGGAGAGGGAGGAGGAGGAGGAGAAGGAGGTGGAAGAGGAGGATGAGAAGAAGAAGAAGGAGGAGGAAGAAGAGGAGGAGGAGGAGGAGGTGGTGGTGGAATAAATATTAAATGAGGAGGAGAAAAGATGGTGGAGGAAAATACGCAGGAGCAACAAGTGGAGGAGGAGAAACAGAGGACGCAAAAATAGGGCAAGGAGGAGTAGGAGGAGGAGGAGGAGGAGTAAGTAGTAAATGAGGAGGAGAAAGCTGGCGGAGGATACACAGGAGTGACAAGTGGAGGAGGAGATATAGAGGACGAGATATAGGTCAAGGAGGAGGAGGGTGGAGGAGGAGGAGGAGAGAAGCACGAGCAGCTAAAAGAGGAATCATCAATATCTTGTGAGCTGATTCCGGAAACAGCCTACACGCATGCGCAAAATCTTTGTCTGCGATGGACGCCTGCTTGGCTTCTCTAACACGACGCAGAGGCTTTTAAGATCAGAGCACGATTCACATAGGAAATGGGGAAACGTCCCTTCCCTCGTTCACATAATCCTACTATCGTCATCCTCGGTTATATGTCATTTACTACGCTTCTACCCACTGGTTTTTCTTCCCCACACTGCCTCCAACCACAACATGCACCCTAGAAAAGACCGGTACTCACTCAATAGGATGCCATTGAATTGTGCTTTCTGCTCAGCGTGTATAGTGTGTTACGCATGGCAAATCTCAGATAATAGTTGTAGTAGTTTCAGTTTAACGACACTGTGTGATTACGAAGATCATTAGCGTCGCCCTCCTCCTTCATCCAGGCTTGGGACTGGCACTGCCAGAGTACGAGCAGTGGCGGAGTTTTCAGATAATAGACCAATTATGACCGACAACATAGACAATAAGGATAATCGGCTCCAAATATGCAGTTATTAGACTTTTTCGTCAATTAAGTATATAGTTGTAGCCTAATAATTAATATATAGCTTTTTAGCTTAGTCGAACTTGGCTGAGAAGGCCTTACGTACGATAAGTGTTGTTGAAAATATTGACACTGGACACATTGTAGTAAATAGATTAAATTAATATTGAAAATATAAGTCAATTCTGTACAACAATTACAGCAAATCCTATCTACCTATAGTGGCGTATTTAATCTACAATAAATAGATTATTATGAGGCTTATCTGATTCCCCATTACAAGTGCACGTGGATCCCATGTCGAAGTTATCGTAGAAGAATTCTTGGATTGGTCTCACGTAGTCGTAGATACTCGAGGTTCAATCGCTGGTCTCGAATACGTACATCACTTCTCCGTCTTTGAAAGTCAAGGTAGCGTAGAAATATCCGAATCCACACGTAGGAAGATAGTCTCACGCTTTAAATTCCTCGCAACTAACCGTCCACTTGGCTCGCAGTTGACTCCGAATGACGATCGCTCCCAAACAACCTCGCAACAGTAATCCCAGTTGAATGTTAGTCTTTCCAAGCTTACGCCGGAACGAATGACTTAGCAATCCCACTGTTTTACTCCGTTACACATCCACTTTCTCTCAACAGTAACTACAGCAGAATGACAGTCTTTCCTAACTTACGCAGGAACGATTGACTTCAAATCTCGCCGTCTTACTTCATCGAATAATGTCGTGGCAACGTTTCACTACCACCGACACTCGCAAGATTAAAGTTCGCTCGAACTCCACTTCGATCGAAACACTTTAAATCCTGGATTCACCGTGATCGCTCCTAATAAAGTCGATCCACGTATATCTCCGCAACTCAAACGATGCTGCCGTTTCCTTCCATTCTCGGCAATTCTTTTCACCACTCTCATCACTTGAACTTACAACGTCTCAACTGTTATTACCGGTCTTTAACCGTCCCTGTATTTCTATCCACCTAGCGTCATTGGTCGCTTAGCAACATAGCACATCACGTGACATTTAAATTACGTTTAAAAGCCTCTTACCTAGTCTAATATTATATTTATTTATCGCCACTACATCTTTTATATATCGCCACTGTAATTGACTAGCTTATACTAGTATTATATTAATTAATTAGTTAAACATGGCATTTGATAAGATTTAATCGCTACAAATAGGCCCCCTCTTAAAAAGACTGTTTACAGGCTTTCTATCTCTAACCTACTTATCAAATGACTTGTCATTCACTAATTTAAACAAGAATACTATTTAAACATACTTACAAACAAACTATCTCATCTAAACTTAACATATTTCTACTTATTCTATATACATCTATATATCTTACTTTCTTACCTATCTTAATAAATCTTAATTCTAAACTGATCCTCTACTCAAATAATCAGATATCACATTGTTACATCCTTTGATATAATTGATTTTGAAGCAATAATTCTGTAATGCAAGACTCCACCTCATCACTCTAGCATTCTTCATTCTCCCTTCCTTCATGTATTGCAATCCGCAATGATCTGTTTCAATCACAAACTGTTTGCCAAATAGATATCTATCAAACTTCTCAATGCCCCACATTATGGCTAAACATTCTCTTTCTTCCACTGAATATCTTCTTTCTCTATCTAGTAACTTCCTACTTGCGTATGCAATAGGGTGATTTACATCCTCGTATTTCTGCATTAACACACAACCTATTCCTATACCAGATGCATCCGTCTGAATCGTAAATTCCTTACTTAAGTCAGGTAACCTCACTATAGGTTTACTTGCTAACGCCTCCTTCAGCTTTACAAAGGATTTCTCCAGTATTGGTGTCCAATCTACTACGTTTGGTGACTGTTTCTTAGTCAAGTCAGATAATGGTGCCATTAATTCAGCACAATGAGGAATGAACTTCCTATAATAATTCACTGCGCCTAAGAAACTTCTCACCTGTTTCTTATTCTGTGGCCTCGGCATATCCACTATTTTATCTATCGATTCTACCTTAGGACTTATTTCACTACCTTTGAGTGTGTGCCCCAGAAAATCTACCTTCCCGTACCCTAATGAACATTTCTTTGGTTTCAAAGTAAGTTTAGCCTTCCTTACTCGTTTGAAAAATTCTCTTAACACATTCATGTGATCATCCCATTCCACCGTATGCGCTAGTATGTCATCTACATAACTTTCCAGATTCTTTGTTCCATATAGGACCTTTCTTATCATCCTATTATAACTTGAAGCACTGTTTATTAAGCCGAATGGCATGACTTTGAATTTAAACATTCCATTGGCGCAAATAAAAGTCGTATAATCCTGTGAGTTTTCTGCCATTGGTATTTGCCAGTAACCTTTGCAAAAATCGAATTTACTGTATATCTTGCTCCCACTCAATTTATTAAAAACCTCTTCGTTCGACATCATGGGTTCCGGATCAAATACTGTTATCTTGTTTAACTGTTTGTAGTTACAACAGAGTCTATTCGACCCATCTGATTTCTTCACTACTACTAGTGGTGCAGCATATGCTGATTCAGATCTCTCTATTATCCCATTGTTCAACATTAACTCTATCTCTTTATCTATTTCTTTCTGTAAATGATATGGAGTTGGGTATGCTTTTGATCGAGTTGGTTCTGTACTAGTTAACTTAATCTCATGTTCAACAAGATCTGTCTTCCCTGGTACATCAGAAAATATATCGCTATATTCTTCTAATAATCTCATCATATCTCCTTTTTGTTTTTCACTCAAGTCTGGGTTTATATCAACATCCTTATAATTCTCCTTTTGTTTACTGTTATATAACTCTAGGATCTCTTCCTCTCCATCTATTCCTATTTCTCCATCATGTACTACCGCTGACACATAAGCAACTACTTCTGCTTCACCTGTTCTATCTTTTTCAACATTTGCTTTCTCCTCTAACATGTCTCTCCTGTCTATGTATTTCTTTAGCATGTTGATGTGGTATGTCTTAATCCTTCCATTCTTATCTTCAACTCTATAATCATACTCTCCTACTTTGTCTCGTACGATTAATGGACCTTGCCATTGCATAAGTAACTTGTTATTACTGTTTGGCAACAACAGTAATACTTTGTCTCCAATTTCTAATTTCCGATTCCTTGATTTCTTATTAGAATGTCCCTTTTTATTTATTTGAGCTCGACTCATCGCTATTTTACTCACAATTCGTTGACACGTGTCACAACTCATTACAAATTGTCTCACATCACTTCTCATTCCTTCCCAATAAAATTCACTCGTTGTCTTATTGAGTGTGTCTCTCGCATTGTTATGTATTGTTAATGATTGACAATGTGTCATCTCCAATACTCGTTTCTTCATAGCTTCTGGAATAACTAATCTCAGTTTGTCTTCCTCTGTTGAGATCCCTTTATCATATTTATATATTAAATCATTTCTTAAGACAAACTCCATTTTGCCTGATTGTCTTTTCTCATCAGTCTCTTGATTTGCTACTTCCCTACATCTCCTCAAACTTTCATCTCCTATTTGTAGTTTCTTTATTTCTTCTTGTGAAACTTTAATGTCTGGCAATTTAATAATTTCCAGAGGCCAACATTTCTCAACCTTAACGCTTGACACTCGCGTTTCCATAACAGCCGTCATTTGCCGCTGTTTACATATATCAGTGACGTCATTCGCTGTAGTGACATCACTTTCTATGCGTAGATCTGCGTCTCTATTGCTCACTGTATGTGTGCGTATCTCTGAGTATTTGTTTTGACCTGTGTTTGGTTCAATGTCAACCTCGTCTCTATTACACATATCACTCTTCAAATTTACTTCTACCGTTTTATCTTTTCCTAGTAAATACCTTACTCCATTTATCTTCCCTATTATAACAGGTTTTACAGGATCTTCCATTACAAGGGCTTCTATTTGTCCGGTGAAATATTCTCCCTCGATTATAACATTTGCTGTGGGAAATAACTTGGTACTTCCATCAATTAGTGTGCATAATGTTTCTTTACCCGTCAATGCTGAATTGTCTATCAGGCTTCTCTTGACAACACAACACGTAGCACCTGAATCGTATAAACACTCTGATTCTATTCCATTCAGTTTGACCCAGTGCTGTGAATTGACATTACTTGACCTATGCAGATCATGACAATCCATATCCATGACAAAAGCACTTGTTACTTTCTCACTTGCTTCACTTGTCCTAATCTGTGGAATCCTCCAATTATCTGATTCTGATCTACACATTACACCACATCTACCTCGACTATTCATTATCTTATGTCTGCTATTCTCAAACACTTGAATAGCTGCAGCTGTATGCTTAACATGTCCTTTGAATTTATTTGGGCAGTTGTATGCCTTGTGACCAGCTATTTTACAGACATAACAGACAATTCCCTTCTCATTGCTCTGTGTTCCTTCTTTGTGAAAATCTCTGTTATTTACCCTACTCCTATTGGTTTCACCATGCCATTCATTAGCAGCTTTGAACCTATTTGTTGCATTGGTAAATTTATCCTTGGTTCTTTCTTCAAATACTTTATGTTGGTCTCTGTCAAATGTGAACCTTGGTTTTACTCTCATACTGGTATCACCATGTTTGTACCCGTGAGCTTCAATGTATGCCTCCGCATGAGTTAACATGTCCTTGAGTTTAATCTTACCTTTCTCCTTAATAAAGATCTTCAATTCTGGTGAGCAGGTTGTGAAGAATTGTTCCTTCAATATTAAACTCTCTAACCCTTCAAATGTTTCCTCATATCCTGCTAAGGCCATCCACTGTCTAAGGTATCTCCTCAATCTTTCCAAAAATTGAGAACAATTCTCTCCAATTTCAATTCGACTTTCTCTAAATTTTTGTCTGTAACCGCCTTCTGTCAATCTAAACCTCTTGAGCAATTGTTCTTTAAGACATTCATAATTTTGTGCCTCTCTAGAAGATAATCTCTGGTAGACTTCTAAGGCTTTCCCTTCTAGATGTCTAGCTAGTATTAAGGACCAAAGTTTTTGCGGAATCTCGTACGCCTCCACTGTCCTTTCAAATCTTAATAAATATGCGTCTAAGCAATCCTTGTTTTCATTAAAATTGGGAAATTTAATGTCTCTCATTCCCCTTCCATTATTTCCACTATTTCCTTCTTCATTATCATTTACAAACATTACATTACTGCCTCCATTTTGTTGACGATCAGCAGTCGCCCTTGCTTCAATCTCCTTGATTTTAATTTCTGCCTCAATTTTCTTTAATTCCAAATCCATCTGGCGCTTAGCCCGTTCATCCTCTGCTTGCCGCTTAGCTTCTTCTAATTCCATTTGGCGCTTAGCACGCTCATCCTCTGCTTGCCGCTTAGCTTCTTCTAATTCCATTTGGCGCTTAGCACGCTCATCCTCTGCTTGCCGCTTAGCTTCTTCTAATTCCATTTGGCGCTTAGCACGCTCATCCTCTGCTTGCCGCTTAGCTCTCTCTTCTTCTAATCGCTCAGTAGCCTTTTTATCTTCTCTCTCTCTGGCTCTCTCT
Source organism: Aporrectodea caliginosa (assembly GCA_020284085.1). Classification (NCBI taxonomy): domain Eukaryota; kingdom Metazoa; phylum Annelida; class Clitellata; order Crassiclitellata; family Lumbricidae; genus Aporrectodea; species Aporrectodea caliginosa. The sequence continues at coordinate 149,535 of JACEVL010000566.1, forward strand.
TCTCTCAGTTCAGCCTGTTTCTCTCGTACAAAAATTTTCAATTCCTCTCCTTCCATTCCGAGATCTTGGCCCATCTGTAACCACTGTTGGTAGTCAGTAACGGACATCTTACTTGCTTACTTTTGTTTCGGCTAAGTAATAAATCAAAAGCTTTGTGCTATATAAAATCCTCGAATACTAATGACGCTCTATATGTAACCTCTTATTTATATGTACTCTATGGCTATGACGTAACACTTAATTTAACATCTAATCGCACCGTTTCAAATGACCTACAGATGCGTACCGTTATAATTCAAATTAAACTAATCAATCTACTACTATCCTAATGCAAATTAACTAACGGTTTACTTAAGCATAATAAAGTCTCTCAAATCCTGGACTATGAGCTCCCAAAGTTGTAGCCTAATAATTAATATATAGCTTTTTAGCTTAGTCGAACTTGGCTGAGAAGGCCTTACGTACG
>JACEVL010000566.1:155000-162500 GCA_020284085.1 Aporrectodea caliginosa
AGCCAGAGGAAAAGGCCTGGTGAAAAAGCCTTAGCCCTGGTCGTTGCATTCCCACAAGGCTGCTAGAATTGTTGCCTTGCCGAGAATTTATTTGGGGCATAAATCGCCCCCTGCACAGGTTACTTGTATGACTGCCCTGGCTATGCCCTGGTTACAAAAGATGTCTATAGGGCCGCTTCATCGAAGTCTCTAATAAAATAATACGTCTTAGGTCTACTTAGCCTACTGCTCGCTCACTCACGAGCGCTGCTGAATGGCCTCGGCTGTGAACGGCGCTATATAAATTACTAATTACATTACGTTATAAGATCCTCTTTCTAGTCTCAAAGGCGCAACTGAGCAGTGCCCCAAAGTATCTTTCTGACTACATGCGAAAGCCGTTATCTGCGACCTCATCTCGTTCCTTGCGCTCTGCTGATTGGCTAGATCTTTTTGTTCCTAGGACTAGGACTGCCTTGGCTCAACGCCGGGCATTTGCTGTGGTTGGTCCCTCTACTTGGAATTACCTTCCCCCTCATTAAGGGCTAAACTCATGACTAGTTTTTCCTCTTTGGTCTCTTGTGTTCCTTAAAGACGTTTATTTTTCCCCGGGGTTTTCGTGCTGAGAGCGCTTCTGAATAGTTATTCTGAGAGAGGCGCTATGTAAATCTTTAGATACAATACAATACAATTAATTACATTAATGCTCGCTAACTTACTTTCTTTCTCACCTACATAATAATAGTCGCTGGTCCTACCAAGTTTAGTTGAGCAATTTCCGACGTAGCCATGCCAACCGCGTTCGCTGCAGACGAGCCGCCACGATTGGTCACTGTCCCTACAGGTCACTTTGGCCGTCGATCGGTCAGCCGAATACTGGGTCATCATGTCCAGCGGTGTCTGGACATCTGGACAGCCTACAACTGACCAACGGACGAAAGTTAAACAACGCTACGCTAAGATATGAGACTATATATACCTATGTTCAATGTGAATAGCGCTCGTGAATAAGCTGGTGCCCTGCGCTTTGCTTTCGAGTGGCGCTTTAGAAGTTAGGAGATTACGATTACGATGCAACTTAACCCATGTGTTTTGTCGTCAATAGCCGCGCTACTTAGCAGAAGTTTGGATAAAGTGTATAACTCGGTCATAAGCCATTCATCACGAGGATAATAATAATAATCTTCGTTTAATGTTTCAAACTGACAAGTACGCAGTATGATTACAATTCATAGTATGAACGGATGATCACAAGTTATTACAGGAGTCGAATTTAACTGTTTGGCAGCCATGCAAGACGCCCATCACGTCCTACCATTCATTTTTTCAACGCCACCTAGCGAATGAAAAAGCTGAGTCGACCTTAGGGAGGGTACCCGGAAGCGACCCTGGGTCCGTTGCCTCTACGCGTCAGAGTGTTACCATTATCCTAAACTCCCTATATACCCCATGTATATCCGCGCTGTTCCGAGGTCGTTAAATTTTACAATTTGTGTAAAAAATGATGAAAAGACAAAGTCTACAAAGCCTGCTTGCATAGCTATTCTTTCAAAACTTGGCTTATCATTTGACAGTTTGAACACAAAATCCAATTCGCACGACGCATTCATCATGATTATTCCATAATAAATTTTAGAGACAGTTAATAATTTTCAATAAATTTTGGTGGTTGCTTTTGAGTTTACTGTTGCGGCTCTTGGCTTCAAGAATAATTTCTCTCGGGCCCACGGTATCAAAAAGGTTGGACAACACTGACGTAGCGCCCATGAAAGGTTGCTACTCAGGAGCGTTCCCGACCCAACTTCGGCTAAAGAAGACGGTTTTAAGATTCGTAGTGGACCAGATTCGTAGTGGATCCGTTCACGCCCCGGGCGTTAGCGGAACCCCAGTACTACATTCACGCCCGTCGCGTTATTGGTCAAAGCATGTCACGTGAACTTGCTTACTTCCCTTGCAATTTGAAATGGCGGACATCTTGAGGGTCGGTTAGGGTCAGGTTATGCGTAGTGAGAGTCGGTTAGAGTCAGGTTAGGCGTCGTGAGGGTCGGTTAGGGTCATGGTTAGGGTTAGTTTCGTCATTAGAAAACATGGTGAAGAATCTTCCACCGCATTCTGGAGAGTTTATCGGTCGGCTCCTTGCACGTGCACAAAATCATGTGACGTGCATTGACCAATAGAGTAGCGGGCGTAATTCTAGTCCCAGGTATTAGGATCATGTCGGGCGTGAGCCGCGTGACTGTATCCACGACCTTTAAGATTGCAACAGAACGTGTCGGATGGGACCCTGGGCTTGGACATAAGGACGCAATGAGTGCCATGTCTGCATGTAAATGTATATGTAATTAATCATTATAACTTCTATAGCGCCGTTGTCCAATACACAAAGCATCAACCGATGGCGCACCAAAACGAAGTCGTCATCAGGTCAGTATCCAGGAGATCGGTCCGTGAGAGAGAGAGAGAGAGAGAGAGAGAGAGAGAGAGAGAGAGAGAGAGAGAGAGAGAGAGAGAGAGAGAGAGAGAGAGAGAGAGAGAGAGAGAGAGAGAGAGAGAGAGAGAGAGAGAGAGAGAGAGAGAGAGAGAGAGACAGACAGACAGACAGACAGACAGACAGACAGACAGACAGAGACAGACAGAGACAGAGACAGAGACAGAGACAGAGACAGAGACAGAGACAGAGACAGAGACAGAGACAGAGACAGAGACAGAGACAGAGACAGAGACAGAGACAGAGACAGAGACAGAGACAGAGACAGAGACAGAGACAGAGAGGCAGAAGTCTATTCTAAGATGTTCGAGTTAAACACTCAGCCATTCGTTTGCATAGCACTCAGTTATATCCAGAAGACGCGATGCGCGAGAAAGCAGATAAGGATAAGCCAATTTATCTATTTATGCCCTACAGTGTCTCTGAAAGCCAATTTATCAGTCTATAGCGTCTGTGAAAGCTTCATTAATCTTTTGTCTTGTTAGTCCATTCTCCGTATTATCTCCACTGCCAGTTTCTCCAGATATCATTTTTACTTTCTTCTCCTTTCTTCTGGTTAATCAACTCCACTTCTTCCTGAACATCGAAACCATTCTCCACTTCTTTCCACCTAATCCATATTTCTCTTCTCCACATAGGCGCGTTAGATAGTCCAGTAGTTAGCGTGTTGAACCGACGATCGATTGTCTGGGGTTCACATGCCATCTAGTGCAGACATTTATTTCGATATCTCAGCTTCACCTGCGCTTCTTTGGCCAACTCAGAAGATCAGCTATAATGAATACACTGGCCGGCGGGAAGATCAGACGGCGAGGGAGAGGACTGGCCACTCGAAAATAGATACCGAGGCTAAGAAAAATGGCTGCCTCTCAGGGCTGGCTCATTTCCTACAGTCGGTGGCTCTTCAATCTTAGACTACCGACCGACATGCGACGAGTGCCTTTCCTGCGTATTCCTTGTGTCTCGACGGCTAGCCGGACGTGCACCATCTTCCACCAGTGAGTGACTGCTCGTCGGCAGCGTCATCGTGTGTGCGAACGCTGTCACCTGTCACCGTGGGCCCACCATTGGTGACTCTTTCAGCTTACTGTGCATAGTTTTCTAACGGATGTAATAGGCCCTATATTCGTTCGCAATGACATTTAGCATCATATAGGCAAGCGCAGAGAGCGCATCTGAGCAGATACCAAAAGGATATATTTTTATGTTACCCGATTTCTGTTTCGTGGTTGTGTTGCATTAGGCCCTATTTATATAGCGCCTTTTAAACTCCTCCAAATACCTATACGTGTTCCGTATACCTGTGTAAAGCGTGTATCGCTGACCTACCTGAGAAGACGAGCAGATATCCATGTCTGCTCTGACCAGTCAGAACGACATCTACGCTACTGGTCAGCGTCGTATGGACGTGGCTCTCCCTGATGGTCATCGGTCCAGCGCAGATGTCCAGCGGTACAGTAACGGCCCCGGCCGAGAGCGGAGAGGCCGCCGCCTGTTCCCAGAGTCGACCGTACGACCGACAAGGTCTCGTCGACTGTCGCTCCACCCAGAGCTCACCCGCTCCTGCAGGCGAAGACATCGGAGGAGGCCTCTGAGCCCCCGGTCCCGTCGCTGATGCTGCGGAGGATGGAGCGGATGCGGATGATGCGGCAGCTGGGAACTCGTAGAGAGTGATGTTGATGCGTTGACCTGCGGGAACCTTCATTACCCAAGGAGACGCTTCGGTGCCACAAGCGAAGGCACCGACGCGAGGAAGAACCGTAGGACGCCGCTGGACGATCGTCACCTCACAGCTATCCAAGACGGCGTCGGCCACTGCGCGTTGGACAACAACAACAACATCGATTACAGTCATATTTATATATTCATATTAATATAATATATATTAATATATACATATACAGGCATATATATACACATTTAATACACTGGAACCTCTTTACATGTATAACGTAGCCTACACTTCGTTATAGCACGGATTCTGGTTGAGATATAGTTCTCAGATAGTTAAACTATTCGTCACTTCACAGTTGTTCAAGACGGCGTCGGCCACTACTTATGACAATAGCATCAAATATAGATATATATGAAATTATGCATACATATATTTATTTATCTGTATATTTATAAATGTGCATATACATATGCATAATATACCGGAGTCAGTTTATATGGCGCGCTTCGATCGTTATAGCACGGATTCTGGTATAATGCATTCGAGACATGACTCTCAAATATAGGAAATAGAGTCGTTATAAGACACGCCCCACCCTGAATGCAGTCCCAAAAGAGAGCATTATGAGGTGTTTTTCCTGGTGTATTACCAAAGGCAACAAACACCACCACATCACTTCTCCTGTCCTCAAATAACTTCACTTGCTTAAAATTCCTTAGCGAATAGAAATTAAAGTCGTATCACTCATCCAAAACACATTTCAATCCACCCAACCCTCCTATCATTATATTTAATCTTATCTAAACATTGCCCTAATCTAATATTCAAACATCCATTAGGACCTTAGTTTATCAAATAAGTTTATGCATAAGTTGCGTACTTGTCAGCTTATTTTAAAAAAACAAATATTGATTGATTGATTGATTGATTGATTGATTATCTCCATCCGTTGTTCATTTCGCTCAACCCGCTCCTCTTCCGCCCTAACACTTCTCTGCCCTTCCGTCACTAAATTTGCAAATCGCTCCATAGCCATAGCTCAGTGCTGTCCAGCCTTTTTGATACCGTGGGCCCCGAATAAATTATTCTTGAAGCCGAGGGCCGCAACAGTAAAGTCAAAGGCAACGACTAAATTTATTGAAAATTGTTAACTGTACTAAAATTTATTATGGAATAATCATGATGAATGCGTCGTGAGATTTTTTTGTTTTCACATTGTCAAATGATAAGCCAAGTTATGAAAGAAATAGCTATGTGGAAGCAGGCCAGTAACTTGGTCTTTTCATCATTTTTACACAAATTGAAAAATTGAACGACCTCGGAAGGGCCACTTAAAATCATCCCGTGGGCCGCATGCGGCTCGCGAGCAGCATGTTGGACAGCGTGGCCATATATCTGTTCCGCCTCTTCGGAACAAACTCCCGCCTGCAGTATTACGACAAATATCCGATCCATCCCACCAAAACCTCATCTCTTGTTATCTCACCACAGGTCTTTCACTCAAAATTGAAAACACTGCTTTTTCACAAGTCCCATCCTGATTCCTCATCTTCCCCTCACTCCCCTCGCCGTTTCAACTCTAAGCACCACCAACCTTACCCGTCTGACTGTCTGTCTGTCTGACCCCTTTATACCTTGACCTGAAACCGCTTTCACCTCCTCTTCGCCTATCGATTACATTTTGATTAAGCGTCCGTGAATAAGCTGATTCCCGCGACTTCGCTTTTTTGGGCGCTGTATAAATTTTGAGATTACGACTACGATAGATGCATGCCCACGTAAATGCATATTACTATAGTCGGAAATAAATAGGACATTGTCTCCATCTAACTTTCGCCTGGGGATTGAAGCAACATGGAGGGAGAGGGAAGTTGAAACTATAAACGCGACCGGGATTTTCTTGAGCTGCCCCGAGCAGCCATCCATCCATCAGTGGCTTATCTTTGTCCAACAGTTTCAGGGATATAAATAGGCGAGATATTCCGGTGGATGGGACCTTCTTGTACGGAAGGTCGAGCGTCCTGTTGAATGCATGTTCATACGGGCGACCTCCTCCTATCCATACAAGATCTCCTGGAATTCACATAAAGTGCACAGTCATGATAGCGCGCCATCGCTTTGCCAATCATCCGTTTGGCCTTTATAGGGTTTGCGTGACTTCCGATACGGACGCCGTATAAATTGGCGGATGGGGAGGGGTTGGTTGGTCTATGGCTGCGTTTGGGGTTCGAATCACGGCGATAATATGTGAATGATAATTCGAGATATGAAGATTTCAGTTGAAGAAGATGAAGAAGAGCAGTCCCTTAAGCAGACATGAATATGAAGTGTTTGCGACTTCATTTTCTTAGCCTCGGTATATGAGGGCGGGTGATCGGTCCTTTTCCCTCGCTGTCTCATCTTCCAAACGACAGTGTGCAGTCAGTGTACTCATTATGGCTGAGTTGGCTAGGGGTGCAGAAACCTCGAACCAAATTTCTGCCCAGGCGGGGATTTGAACCCCCGACCCCTCGGTTGACAGCCCAGGATGCTAACCACTACATTATCGAGCATCACCAGTTAGTGTTGTTTTAGTTTTGCCTTGAGTTTTAGTTTTAGTTATTATTAGTTTTACATGCTAGGTGTTTTAGTTATTATTAGTTTTAGTTATTTCGCCAAGTTTTAGTTTGAGTTATTATTAGTTTTAGCCTACATGCTAGGGGTTTTAGTTATTATTAGTTTTAGTTATTTCACAGAATCTGGCAATATTTTTTCCGCATATAGCTTTTACACCAAAAAGGATTCAATTGATACACTCTGTTTCAAATCGATACTTAAAATGGTCACATACTCCACTAATTTTAGGTCTACCACCTAAATTTAGTTCGGACATCTTATAAAATTCTAAAGATCGGAAGATTACCGAACGAAGTGCTGATTATAAAACGCGTATATCCAAAAACTTTGAATATCCTAAGACGATAGGTTTTCGTTATGTGTTTTCGTTGCGGTTTTCGTTAAGTTTTTTCCTTATTATTAGTTTTCGACTGGTTTAGTTTTAGTTTTTATTTCGTTATCGTTATTCCTCTAGTTTTCGTTTTAGTTTTAGTTTTAGTTAACTAAAACCTTTTGTTTTCGTTAACGAAGGTTTTCGTTTTAGTTTTCGTTAACGAAAACAACACTATCACCAGTTGATAAAAGCATTATTAGTTTATGAAATATCTTTTGCTTCGACTCCAAAGGCGAAAGATCGTCAACGTCGTAACACGACGCCTTCTAGTTATTACTATTTTTTAAATTTATTTATCATTTTTTGCTCGAGGTACTTCTGACCCATCAGGATTTCAAAAACAGAGATAGCAATATGCTGGGATGGATG
>JACEVL010000566.1:167500-337500 GCA_020284085.1 Aporrectodea caliginosa
CTAGAAAGCCAGTGTTTGACGCGTAGTGCAATGTGGAGTCGGATTGGGGAGCGGTGTAGGGTGACGAGAGGGGGCTTATTCATTATTTAGGGGAATCGTTTCAGAAGAAGATCTATTCAGGAATTGGGAGGTCAGAGGCAGCGAGGGTGTTGTTGGCTGCCATTTGGCTCATCTGCATATTTCATGCCACTCCTAATCCAACGACGACGAACAACGGTCGCCATTTCGACCAGAAGGCATCCATTCGCAGGTCAATTGCCCATTGGATAGAACAGTCAAACACTGTGTCAATGGCCACAACAACAACAGAAGCCAACGCGCAGCTGTAGGACAGCACCAGACAAAGAGAAGCACAGCCATACAGAAGGATGGACGGATAGCAGCATAGTTGTAAAAAAACGGTAGAAACAAAATAAAAAACGGAAAAAACGGAAAAGAAAATAATTTGACTTTGTTACAACTTTTACTGCATTTTAAAATTAAAAACCTTGTTTACACAATGTAATTTTAATCAGCAAATAACATAACTTTATTAATAAACACCAAGTAACATTAATCTACAACAATTATTTTCTTTTTCATACGTTTGTTTTAAAATGAAATTGAGAAATTAAAAATATTGAAATCTTTTCAAATTTAAATTGGAAACGTAAGTCCACATGCTGATAGTCCATGCTGACATAAACAATTAAAAACTAAACTTTTAAGTATAGAATGTACATAATTAAAAATTGTACTTACAATATTGACTTATACAAGAACTATTATATTATGGAGTAATATCAGTCAGTTTATCAGTCAATCGGCTATTACTGGGTACAAAGACAACATTTCGCATTTTGGATAACTTACAAATTGAAATAACTGCTATAAATTTTATTTCCGGTACTGTGCTATTTATTTCTCAACTGATGACATTAAATAGTGACGTAAATTAGATGAATCCTTAAAAGGACGGAGACAACGTAAGGAATATCAGACAAGAATTAAATTAACAACTAATAAGAGACAGTAAATAAATAAATAAAGTTACATACAAAAAATAAAAACGGAAAAAAGTGACGAAAAATAAAAAACGAAAAGAACGACGTTTTTTGGAAAAAATAAAAAACGAACTATGGATAGTAGAGATACGCAAAGACGAACGGACAAACAGACAATCATCAACATCACCGTCATAGTCATCATCATCGTCATCGTCGTCGTCGTCGTCGTCGTCGTCGTCGTCATCGTCATCGTCATCGTCGTCATCATCATCATCATCATCATCATCCATCATGTTCGTTGTTGCTATCATCATTATCGTCACCGTCGTCGTTGTCATATATAAATGTCATCATCATCACCATAGCTATAATTATCACTCACAACCACCACCACCACAACCACCACCACAACAACCACCATCACCACAACCACCACAACAACCACCATCACCACCACCATCATCATTATTGAAAGAAAGAAAAAACACGAAAGAATAAAAGAAACAAGAAAGAGAGAATTTATGAATGAAAGAAATGAATGTCAAGGATACGGTAAGGTCAACTAAGGTTATTCCAAAGTAAGGTTGCTTGCTTGTTTACTGTTTAACGACCACTGTGTGATAATAAAGACCATTAGCGTCGCCCTCCTCCTCCAAAGGTCACGCTGAGGTCGTTGTAAAGTAAGGTCAGCTACAGTGGCGCAGGCACGCGGACGCAATAGACGCATTTGCATCTACTTTTTGGCTAAACAATGAAATATTAATGGCACAAATGAGAACCTCTAAATATTGACCTCTAAATGCCGTCGCATTGCATTAGCATTTCGGCGTGGCCAGCGGAGACAGTGATTGTTAGTAACCAAATCATTCAAATGGCATGATGAAAGTTTCACATATGACCGCTTGATACTGCGTTGTCAGCGCTGATACTGAGTTTAAATTCATTCATTCATTCATTTCAGATATTTATATAGCGCCCCTTCAAGATTTCTACTCAGAGGCGTTCCAGACTACAGCGCGGACACTGAATCGGAGTGAAGGACTTGCCCAGGGTCCCTACGCGGCGGCTTGAGGTGGATTCGAACCCTCAACCCTCCGGCTGCAAGGCACCGAACATACCCCTACACCACCGCGCCCCACACACCACCGCGCCCCACACACCACCGCGCCCCACAAATGTTTAAATGTTTGAAGACTTGAAGTGTTTTCGTCTATGTAGCGTTAGGCCTGTGTAGGCTAATATTCAGTTATGCTTCATTATCACATGAATGATGACAACAACTGATTGACCAAAATGACTGGCAATGTTTTATGTCTTAAATATGTCGGCGATTTTGCATCCACTTTCTTGGCGTCTGACCAGTGACGCTGAGTGTAAATTTTAAGACTTGAAGTGTTTTCGTCTATGTAGCGTTAGGCCTATGTAATGACTCACTGGTCAACTAAGGTCGTTGTCAGGTAGGCTAAGTTCAGCTAAGGTCCTTGTCAAGTCATGTCACGTCTTTGCGTATTGTGATATTCGTCTACTGCACTAGGCCTAATGCTTTATCCGGCCACTTGACATTATATGATTTGCTGACGCACTAGCCTACTGTTCTGTTGGGTAACGTCCATTTTCTTCTTTTACTGAAACGGGGGCCTAACTTAGCGGGACCTAGGTTCCTTTTAGGTCTTCTATGTTGACCCATGCATCTCTCCTAAACTAACTGAGATTCTTCAATGCATCTACATTTGCTTCTGACTGAATTATCTTCGGTTGATGTGGACATACTACTTATATTCTCATAATCATCTGTACTAGCAGTGCATATTTTAACCGATTTAGACTACTGGGACAAAGTCTGCTACACTACTTTCAATGTTATTGGAAACTAACATTGAAAGTAGAGTATTATCTGGGAAAATCACCAAAACTACTGGGACAAATCCTAAAACTACTGGGGCATTTCCTAAAACTGCTGGGACATTTGCCCCAGTAGTTATACAGTTAAAATATGCACTAATCTGTAGCCTAATTGTTCTGGATTATGGATATATCAATAGATGATTTGATTTGATTTGATTTAAGAATCGTTGTCCTTCAATATTTATCGCAAAGACGACGCCATGAAAGTCAAGCGAAGAGAGACAATGATGGCTAACGATCTGTTAATACCCAGAGCACGACACTCGGGGTTCGAACCCGAAGCTGGACGGAACAGCGCAGCTGCCGTCCATTAACGAAGATCCAATGAACGATGCTTAGCATGAAAATCTTTCTGAATTTGCTGTCACGGCGAATCCACTCTACAGCGAATGATCAGCCACTCGTATTCGTTCGATCGACTAGAGCGACCGAAATTTCATCTCGTCCACGTTATTATTGCTTCGCCGCGAATGAAATGACACTCGCCACGGAATGAACACTCGTCCGAAACCCGCTAATAGCGAGACCGATAACGCAGAACCAGAGTTCCTTCGTACGTGCAGTACCAGAGCTGAGACAAGCGTTGGTCGTGGAGGCGCTAAACGCAGACGCGTCAATGCATGGACTGCAAGACAGGCGTGGAATGAAAGCACTTGTCTGTTCCATGCGCTCAAGTAAGCAGCACCCGTTGAACTCGACGGTCGTTTGTGCGGTAAACAGATAAACGATCCGCCTGCAGTCCAGCTGAGCGCTCGCCGAGTTGCAAAGCGACAGATAAGAAGAGGAAGAAGGCTGGTCAGGTTGATTTGCTGTAAATCGCCGCCTAATGCAATTGATTTCCACGAGAAATCAATCAACGTTATTCGGAAACAATGCAAAGAATTACGCCGCTGTTATTGCGAATATTAGTGTCGCTAAAATTCAGCGGAGCACCGGGTGAACCCGATGACCAGACGTTATATTTTCGACATAACTTCGGCGAAAGCGAAATTAGGGGCAAAATATAATGCCCGGCCCAGAGCAAGCGATCGGAGGGAAACGTAGCTGGATGACACTCATAAAGCATCTTTGATGAGCATCTGGAACACTATATGCCCTTACTTGGAAGTTGGAACTGAGCAACCACAGTAAATCACATGGGGAAAGACGGCGACTGCCCCAAAGCTTTGCCTGTGGCCTATCTATCTCTCCCCCAAAATGCAAAACATCCGGCCCCCGAAAAGATCTGTCCCGCAAAGTAATGTATACATAGATTTTCGCCTCTGAGCAACCCACGAGGTGTCCACCTGCTTGGACTCATCTATACGGAGTAAACTTTCCTCATCGAACCATGTTAACTATAAATATTATGCTCAACCTCAATAACCAGTGATACTTTCTTCTAGACTAGTTTAAAAAAACAGGGCCCATATATCTCGAAGTTGGACGTCATTTTAAAAAGCGATCTTTCATTTAAAAATAGGCCTAGGATTAGTACAACCTGCCGTTGCTAGAATTCTTGCCTCGCATAATGAATGTAAAATAGTGTAGCGGTTAGCGTGCTGGACTCTCAAGTGAGAAGTATGGAGTTTAAATCCTAAATTGGACAGAAATTTGTTTTGCGATTTCTGCTCGACTTGACCCTTAGTCAACTCAGCTATGTCGAGTGACTGCACAGTGTCGGTGGGAAGATCAAACAGCGAGGGAGAGGACTGGTCAGCCGCCCTCATACGACGTGGCTAGGAAAATGAAGTCGCTAACGTACAAGGGTGTACGTTAGCGACTTCATTTTCTTTGTCCCTTATGGGACTGTTCTTCGTCTTCTTACCTCGCACGGTGCACTATGTATTGTATTGTATTGTATTGTATTTGAACACTTGTTATAGCGCCTCTACCAGATTTCCTATTCAGAGGCGCTCCCGACTACTGCTGTAGTCGGAGTTTCACGCCGAAACGCATGAGCAATTGCGAGTGAAGGACTTGCCCAGGGTCCCTACGCGACAGCTTTGAGGTGGATTCGAACCCGCAACCCTCCAGCTGCAAGGCACCGAACATACCCCCAAACCACCGCGCCCCAGTATATTGTGTTGTGTTGTGTGTTGTATTGTACTCCACGTTTATAATGCGACCGAGCCACCCGCAGTAAAGATCCGAGAAATTAATCTCTGATAAACCGACCCCACCGGGAAGCGAACCCGGGGCGCCGGCGCGGGGAGCGGGCACCAACCCACTCGGCCACTCAGGATCCCTATGGGCACTATGTGCATTAATGCAGCTCTTAAAAATGCTCGCAAATGGCATATATTATGTGGGAAGAAGAGCTGGTTGTTCGAACAGACAGGAAACTCTTCTAGAAAATTGCAGTTTTCCGGCAACAGCTTTTATATGCTCTTGACACCTCTTCTCAAAGACAATAATATTCCCTTTCAAGGAAATGCCGTCCTGATAATGTTGCTACTGTTACAGCTAGACTGTTTTAAAATAGTTTTGTAGCTCATTATATATTTAGTCATATTTTATTGTGCAGATATATCCATGTTATTTGCTTGCGCTGTAGTTTATTCTAAATATGTATATAGTTGTTCTGTATCCGGTGCAATAGATGTGTGCTTGTCAGATACAAATAGAGTCTACTTAATACTTACTTTTATATAGATAAATCAATCTGTCAAACAAGATATAATTTCGAGAAAACATTGTCAAGAATAGAAAGAGAAGTGTATGGTGCCCAGCAAAACAAAACTTCATAATCCTACCGAGCATGGCTCAGTCAATTCCAACAATCAGCCAGTCATTCAGTAAGTCAGTCATTCAGTCAATCAGTCAGTCTGTCAGTCAATCGGTAAGTAAGTCTGTCAGTCAGTCTGTCACTCAATCATTCATTCATTCGTTCGTTCATTCATTCAGTCAGTCAGTCAGTCAATCAGCCAATCAGTCAATCAGTCAATCAGCCAATCAGTCAATCAGTCAATCAGTCAATCAGTCAGTCATTCAGTTTTTCAGTCAGTCAGTCAGTCAATCAATCAGTCATTCAGTCAATCAATCAATCATATTAGCCATTCAGTCAGTCAGCCACTCATCCAACCAGTCAATCAGTCAAACAGTCATTCAGTCAATCAATCAGTCATTCAGTCATCAGCCAGCCAGTCAACCAATCATTTGCGCAGTCCTTGATTTCGTGTACAGTCGTTCAGCTGTTCAGTCTACTGCTCGGTCATTTTGCCATACGGGTTGAAGGGCGGCTGAGAGGTCATTAGATAGTTTGGCCATCGCAAGGTCAGTCTCTTCATCGCAAAGTCTATCACTGCGCTGGTTCGTTTTTGCAATAAGTAATAATCGTCTCATTAGCTGAGAGAATCAATACAAGGAACAGTTTCTAATGGACTGTCGGACCCAAATGCACGACGTCAGTTGCGCAATGTCCATTCGAATTAGGCAATGACCATGCCATTAGCAATACTATTCTGTCAGCTTATATTCTGCGGAAGAAGAATGACCACAACTGACCATCTTATTCGCTGGCCACAGACCAGCAGCTGCACAATGAACGTAGTACAGCTATTGTCTGCTGATAGTTCGTAACGCCGCTACACACAGCTCCCTCAGTCAGTAATGCAACCAACTCTTATTAATCCACCAGTGAAAACTAATGCAACCATTCCTAACCTTGTCTTCATTTACCTCGACTTACCTTACCGTCTCATCTGTTCTTACCATACCCTACCGTATCTCATTCTGCTGCGCTTTACCCTGCATTATCTTAGTACGTTACTTTACTATGAATGTTGCTTATTATTCTTGTCTACTGTTATACTGCCCTTACCTTACCTAACGAGTTTGTGTTTGTCGTATTATTATCTTGCCTTAACTTATTTAGATTATTTTACCTTATATTACAATCTCTTACATCACCATTATCTTAACACGACTTACCCTAACCTGCATTACCATTCCTTGCTTCTGCCGTACCTTGCCTTATCTCTGAGAGGAGTGGCGTGTGACTGACTGACTCACTGATTGACAGATTGACTGACTAAATGACTGACGGCTTGACAGGCAGGCTGAATGACTGACTGACTGACCGACGGACTGACCGACGGACTGACCGACGGACTGACTGACTGACTGACTGACTGAATTACAGGCTGGCTGAATGACTGACTGATTGACTGACCAGGCAGGCAGACGTATTCCGCTTCCAGGTAGCTCTTCAGTTCAACATTACAAGGTCGTATGTCTTCGAAGTTGGGTTCGATGACTTCCACGTCGCAGCTGCGTCGTCCGGAGCAGAGCCGATCCATGTATTCGAGGACGTTGGAGTAGCACCCGATGAATCCGAAGTTCGTCCTGACACACCGTCCTAGGCTCTTTCGACCGTAGAAGGCCTTCTGCATGAGGACGACCTCCCCAGCCGGACAGTCCGCTCGAAACGTCTCAAAGTGACAATACTCTCGAGTTGTCTCGCCTGCATTACAAACGCAACAGCAGACATATTGTAATTGTAAGTACGACGATTTGTATAGCAAGCTACTTATAGGATGCATTACAAAACTGTCTACAGTCAGCGCAAATGTAATACAATGGCTATGTTTTGTTATGAAATTCAATGTAACTTATTCATTTCAGATATTTATATAGTGCCCCTTCAAGATTTCTACTCAGAGGCGCTCCCGACTACAGCGCGGACACTGAATCGGAGGTTCACGCCGAAGTATGCATCGTTGGTAAGAAGCTACTTCTAGGATGTTTCACAAAACTGTCTACTGTCAGCGCAAGTGTAATACAATGGCGATGTTTTCTTATGAAATTCAATGTATTGTATTTTATTGTATTTGATCATTTATAAAGCGCTTCTCATAGCATAAGCCTTTCAGAAGCGCTCCCAGTGCGAGGTACTCCGAGGGAAAAGGAAGGTTTTAAGGTGAGAGAAAGAGGTAGAGATGCTACTAGAGAGGATTGTAGAACGTAGAGAAGGAGGAGGAATATGTATATGGATCATTGTCTTCATCTCTCTCTCTCTCTCTCTCTCTCTCTCTCTCTCTCTCTCTCTCTCTCTCTCTCTCTCTCTTTTTATGACTCTGTCTCTGTTGTAGCCTGCCTCTTACTTTGTCTCTGTCAGAGTCTGTCTGTCTGTCTGTCTGTCTGTCTGTCTGTCTGTCTGTCTGTCTCTCTCTCTCTCTCTCTCTTCTCAAAGCCTATTTTTTCTCTCGGGGTTCTCGCACCGGGAGCGCTGCTGAATTTGACTGTGAGCGGCACTATATAAATAACTAATTTCAGTACATTATATAAGGTAATGTAAGGTTACATTACGCAGTGTGGCGTAGTTCTTTAGTGTATATAGGGCTTGCTAGTGTACAGTATCGTATAGTGCAGGGTAGCTGCTCCTGGAATCGAAGCACAGAAGTATGGTACCGCTGATTGTAGAAAGAAATATCGTTCAATTAGAAGCAATATTGGTCCATTTCAAATGGCTATAATCCAACCATTAAAAATTAGTCAATAACAATTAGTACAAATTATGGTAAAAAATAAATAAAATACTTAATTGAAGTGGAATGCTGAAATGGTTGATTTGGCATGAAACCCGCTAAAATGTCTTAATTTAAAAACGACTTAGATGACTATGAATATCGTGTCGCCTCACAGAGGTTAGTTATATAGGTAACCGATCTCTTATTAATTTTGAATAAATGAACAGTTCTTTCGTTTTAAGAAACTCGCGAATATCAAACCTCTTTCAACCGTGCTAATTACCGCCACCACCTGTTCAAGACCCTGGATCAGACGGCTTAAGACCCCCAACCATTTCCTGAGAAGCTCTTTAAGACGCTTCAATCCCGGCCAAAGGCGATAGTAACACGATAGCGATAAATCAGAGAGTGGAAGTGAGGAGATCCAGGTCTCAATCAAGACCGACTGATTCGGGAGATGGCGATTAGTGGCCGTCTATTAAACGATGGCGCTTCTCATTGGAGACGCTATCCCTCACCACTGAGAAGGATTTCGTCTGGTTTAAGCGGCTTCAGTTTGGCATGATGTCGATTAATAGGCTACTCGCTGTAGGTCTATGTATGTATGTATTATGTATGTATTATGTATGTGTGTATGTATAATTGTATATGTGTATGTATGTATGTATAATTGTATATATGTATGTATAAATGTGTACACGCATATATTTATGTATGTATGCATGAATGTATGATTGTATGTATATATGTATGCATGCATGTATGTATATATGAATGTTTGTATGCATATATGTATAAATGTGTATATGTATGTATGTATGTATGAATGTATGAATGTATGTATGTATATGTGTATGTATGTATGTATATATGTATGCATAAATGTGTATATGAATGTATGTATGTATGTATGTATGTATTTACGTATGTATAAATGTGTATAGGCATGTATGTATGTATATAGAATCATAGATATGCATTTCTGTATGTATGTATGAATTCATGTATTGTATATGTATGCATGCATGCATGTATGTATATACTATGAATGCATGTGTGTTTAAGTAAAATGTATATATGTATCTATGTATGTAATCTACTCTAATCTAACCTGAACATTTGTAAAGCGCTTCTAACAGCAGAGCTATTCAGAAGCGCTCTCAGCGTGACAGGCCCGTTAAAAGAGGAAAGTCTTTAAGCAGCAAAGAGATGCCGATGAAATCCCCTCCAGAATCCCGCTACGAATTTCGGGGGAAGGTCATTCCCTATAGTGAGGGACCCTCACAAGCGAAAGCCCGGAGCTTGGTTATTGACGATCGCGACCGAGGTATACGAAGAGATCAAGCCGGTCAGTAGAACGAAGAGGGCGAGAAGAACGTGCAGAGAGCGGCTTACACATCAAGTCACAGAGGTACTTATAAGCGCTAAACCCTGCTGGGACTTAGTTACTAGGAGCAGGACATGTAAGCTTATGTATAAATGTGTGTGTGTTTTATGTATAAATATATAATAAATGCATGTTTGTATGGTATGTGGAGCTGTTGTAGAATCTGTATCATAATAAGAGCAAAACGAAAGAACAAGTAGAGATGAAACTCCACCACTGATCGTACTCTGGCAGTGCCAGTCACAAGCCTGGATGAAGGACGAGGGCGACGCTAATGATCTTTGTTATCACACAGTGTCGTTAAACTGAAACTACTACTACTACTACTAATAGAGATGAGGGGTAGTAACTAGTAACTCGTTAGCGAAGTGTTTCAAATAGACTCCATTCATTATAGGATTAATAATATGCATATATGTATGCATGTATGGTATCCGTGTATGAATGTGGTGCTGTTGTAGAATTTGTTTCATAATAAGAGCGAAACGAAAGAACTATAGTAGAGACGAGGAGTAGTAACTCGTTAACGAAGTGTTTCTATTCATTTCATGAGACGCAATAAAGAGAATAAAGCGGATGAAGAGAGAGTTAATAATATAATTAATCATTGGATTCACATGAAAACAACCCTGCATTAATAAGTATAGTTGGTCGGTTGAGAATTTGGTCAAGCGATCAAGCGGTCATTTAGGCAGTTGGTTGGTCAGTTGGCCAGATTGACAGTTTGGTCATTTGGTTATTTGGCCAGTTGGTCATTTGGTCATTTAAGAAGTTGGCCATATGGCCATTTGGTCACTTCGTCAGTTGGTCATTTGGTCAGTTTGCAATTGATCATTTGGTCATTTGGTCATTTGATCATTTGGAAAGAGCGTATGGTCTCACCCATCGGTCTCTCAGCAACCGATTACCGATGCTGTCATCATCATCATCATCATCATCATCATCATCATCGTCATCGTCATCGTCATCGTCGTCGTCGTCGTCGTCGTCGTCGTCGTCGTCGTCATATTCATAGTCATCGTTATCTCACCATAGCTGTTATTCGCCATCGCTTCATCGAATGAAGCAATGGCGATTATGATTGATGACAAGAATCAAGGAGGATGAGGAGGAAAAATTGCATATATGTATGTATCATTTATATTCGTCATTATGTCCTGTTCACAGATGCATATAATACATATTTGTCCTGCTGGAAGAGAAGGAATAAGAGGAGGAGGAGGAGGAACAGTAAGAGGAGGCGGAACAATAATAGGAGGAGGAACAATAATAGGAGGAGGAACATTAACAGGAGGAACAATAATAGCTGTAGGCGGAGGAACAGTAAGAGGACGAGGAACAATAATAGGAGGAGGAGGAGGAACAATAAGACAATTATGATGATGATGTTGTAGCTGTTTTTGCTTAAGACGATGATGATGACGACGACGACGATAATGATGATGAAGAGGAAGAAGAGGAGGCTAAGGAGAAATAGGAAATAGACTACAAGCATTACTTCTAATATGAAAACTAATGTAAGGATGTATGTATGAGCACTTGTTATAGCGCCCCTTCAACATTTCTACTCAGAGGCGCTCCCGATTACAGCGCGGACACTGAATCGGAGTTTCACACCGAAGCGCATGAGCAATTGCGAGTGAAGGACTTGCCCAGGGTCTCTACGCGGTGGCTTGAGGTGGATTCGAACCCGCAACCCTCCGGCTGCAAGGCACCGAACATACCCCTACACCACCGCGCCCCACTGTTCACGTAACCAGTAATGTAAGGATGATGCTAGAGAAGATTTGTAACAGTAAAGTTTGAACATTTTGTGTAACACAGCTGTAGCCCCCTAGCGAGATACTGACAGCCTCTTTACGCTTCTAATCAAGCCAAGCGTTGGAGGAAGCTTCGTTAACTGTGGAGAACAGTTGCTCTTCGAAGGCAATCGGAACAAGCACGTGTCCCTTGGAAATGGATCGAGCCACTGGGGGCGTTACCTCGTGATTCAAAGCTAACAGTAAACCGATAACGATGGAGTGGCTTTAGAGCTGTCTCATTGGGTTTGCCAAGGGGCGGGGTTGGCACATTCGGTTTTTCTCATGGGTGATGAACGAGTTCGACGAGAGATGTTTCATGTCGGGGTGTATTATATCTATGTTATCCCTGCTGGAAGTTGTTGGGTGGCTTAAAGAAACGCTTTGAGAGTAATACGGAAGGATGATACGGATCTTATACAAGTGCTCAGGGTGCCATTCATACTCGGCAACAGCGTAGAAGGCCATTGGACAGGAGCGAAATGAAAGATGAAAATGCATCTCAGTTGGCAGATAGCCTGGTCCGGTCAGGGATCAGTTCCTTCTCCTCCTTCTCTACCTCCTCCTCCTTCTCTACCTCCTCCTCCTTCTCCTGCTTCTCTTCCTCCTCCTCCTCTCTTCCTTCTCCTCCTCTCTTCCTCCTCCTCCTGCTTCTCCTTCTCCTCCTCCTGCTCTTCCTCCTCCTCTTTTCCTGTTTACCAATAGCACTATATGCACCATTGTTATTTCAACATTGTTGTGAACAATGGTCACTGGACTTCAAATCGATTCGGCATCATTTACAACCTCAGCATCCGTATGACTCCTCCTCTCTTCTCTTCCTCTTTCTCTTCCTGTTCCTTCTCTTTCGCTTCTTCCCCTCCTGCTTCTCCTTCTCTTCCTCATCCTCTTCCTCACTCTCCTATTGTCTTTTTCCTTCTCCGCTTCCTTTCTTTTTTATAATGCTTCTTCTCTCATCCGCTTTTTCCATCTTCCTCGTTTTCTTCCCACCTCCCTAATTCCGATCTTATATAGCCCGTTCTCCTCTTCCATCTGCTCCACCTCATGTACTCCCTCGTCCTTCTCCTCCTGTTTCTCCTGTTCGCTCTGTTCTTCTTCCTCTTCCTATTTTTCCTTTCCCTCTTCCTCTTTGCCTTCGTTTTCCTCCTTTTCTTTCTCTTCTTCCTCTTCCTCCTTCTCTTCCTCCTTCTCTTCCTCTTCCTCTTCCTCCTCCTCTACTTCTCCTTCTCCTTTTCTCCTCCTCCTCTTCCTCCTTCTCCCCCTCTTCTTCCTCCTCCTCCTCCACTTCTTCTGCTTCCGCCTCTTCTGCTTCCTCCTCCTCTTCTTCCTCTTCCTCCTCCTCTTCCCCTTCCTCCTGCTCCTCTTCCTCTTCCTCCACCTCCACCTCCTCTTCTTCTCCTTCTTCTCCTTCTTCTTCCTCCTCCTCCTCTTCCTCCTTCTCCTCCTCCACCTCTTCCTCTTCTCGTCCTCTCTTATCCCACTCTCTCTTCGTCCGCTTTATTCGCTTTATTGCGTCTCATACATTTCTCCGAATCGGAATCTGCGCCCAATCAGCGAACATTACGCGTAAAGCGGCCTCAAACCCCAACCACCGGCGAAGGAGAGGGAGAAAGCGAGTTACGAGGCAGAGAAGCAGAGAGGCAGACGGACCCAGACAGGCACACGTATTATTGCCTGATAAATTAACGCCTGCTGGTGCTCCTGCTTCTGCTATCACAGCTCCTACAGCGGCGCTTGGATCTCTCCTTTACATTGATGCGGCCAGCCATACACGGACCCGTCGCATGGCCGAGCTTTACGGGATTATAACAATCGGGCGACGACGCAGCGGCGGCGCTCTGCTCGGCGGCTCCCACCGATGGGCGGGACGGATCGCGCCGATAGATGGCCGACGGTCGCCGCCGATCGAGACGTTGAAATGGGATTTATTTCCGCCACTTTGCGGAAACGAAGCGTGAAAAATCGTCCAGATCCGAGCGCAACAACACTATTTCTCCCTGAGTCGCATGCAGGAACACACAGACACAGACAGCCCTACAGGCACACATATTCAGGCATACGCGCAGGCATACTCACGCATACAAAGTCCCCTGGATTGCTGTTTCTTTCGAAAAGCATTGAATGACATTCTGGAGAAACAGCGTAAAAGCACAACTATTAAGACTCCCTCTGTTTGAAATCAGAATAATCGCTCCTCCATTATGCATACGTGCTGCGTGTTAATACGATCAGGGCATAGCGTAATTATTGTATGAAAGAAAAGCGTAGCTAATATTCAACACGTATACTATGCACGGGGCTACGTCAGGGCTCTGGCGGTGCGCGGGAAAGAAATGTGGACTCAGCGATGATGATGATGATGATGATGCATATAATGATGCAGGTGATGATACAGATAACGATGATGATGACGACGACGAAGAAGATAATGATGATAATGATTCAGACGATGTTGACGATGAATCAGGTGACGATGTTGTTGATGATGACGATGATGACGATGATGCACATGATGATGCATACTGATAAAGCAGATCTCGGTGCATAAAATAATATATAATGATGCAGATGATGATACAGATGATGCAGGTAGTGATGATGATGATGATGATGATGATGATGATGATGATGATGATGATGATGATGATACACTTGATGATTCATATGACGCTCTTTCTCATCTATCACAAGATCCACAATAACCATGAGGCGTTTGAATTCTCTTACCTTCAGGTAGTTTAAATCCGGCGACACTGGCGACAGTTAGACTGGCTGCGGCCGACCAGAGTCTCTACGCGGTGGCTTGAGGTGGATTCGAACCCGCAACCCTCCGGCTGCAAGGCACCGAACATACCCCTACACCACCGCGCCCCACTGTTCACGTAACCAGTAATGTAAGGATGATGCTAGAGAAGATTTGTAACAGTAAAGTTTGAACATTTTGTGTAACACAGCTGTAGCCCCCTAGCGAGATACTGACAGCCTCTTTACGCTTCTAATCAAGCCAAGCGTTGGAGGAAGCTTCGTTAACTGTGGAGAACAGTTGCTCTTCGAAGGCAATCGGAACAAGCACGTGTCCCTTGGAAATGGATCGAGCCACTGGGGGCGTTACCTCGTGATTCAAAGCTAACAGTAAACCGATAACGATGGAGTGGCTTTAGAGCTGTCTCATTGGGTTTGCCAAGGGGCGGGGTTGGCACATTCGGTTTTTCTCATGGGTGATGAACGAGTTCGACGAGAGATGTTTCATGTCGGGGTGTATTATATCTATGTTATCCCTGCTGGAAGTTGTTGGGTGGCTTAAAGAAACGCTTTGAGAGTAATACGGAAGGATGATACGGATCTTATACAAGTGCTCAGGGTGCCATTCATACTCGGCAACAGCGTAGAAGGCCATTGGACAGGAGCGAAATGAAAGATGAAAATGCATCCCAGTTGGCAGATAGCCTGGTCCGGTCAGGGATCAGTTCCTTCTCCTCCTTCTCTACCTCCTCCTCCTTCTCTACCTCCTCCTCCTTCTCCTGCTTCTCTTCCTCCTCCTCCTCTCTTCCTTCTCCTCCTCTCTTCCTCCTCCTCCTGCTTCTCCTTCTCCTCCTCCTGCTCTTCCTCCTCCTCTTTTCCTGTTTACCAATAGCACTATATGCACCATTGTTATTTCAACATTGTTGTGAACAATGGTCACTGGACTTCAAATCGATTCGGCATCATTTACAACCTCAGCATCCGTATGACTCCTCCTCTCTTCTCTTCCTCTTTCTCTTCCTGTTCCTTCTCTTTCGCTTCTTCCCCTCCTGCTTCTCCTTCTCTTCCTCATCCTCTTCCTCACTCTCCTATTGTCTTTTTCCTTCTCCGCTTCCTTTCTTTTTTATAATGCTTCTTCTCTCATCCGCTTTTTCCATCTTCCTCGTTTTCTTCCCACCTCCCTAATTCCGATCTTATATAGCCCGTTCTCCTCTTCCATCTGCTCCACCTCATGTACTCCCTCGTCCTTCTCCTCCTGTTTCTCCTGTTCGCTCTGTTCTTCTTCCTCTTCCTATTTTTCCTTTCCCTCTTCCTCTTTGCCTTCGTTTTCCTCCTTTTCTTTCTCTTCTTCCTCTTCCTCCTTCTCTTCCTCCTTCTCTTCCTCTTCCTCTTCCTCCTCCTCTACTTCTCCTTCTCCTTTTCTCCTCCTCCTCTTCCTCCTTCTCCCCCTCTTCTTCCTCCTCCTCCTCCACTTCTTCTGCTTCCGCCTCTTCTGCTTCCTCCTCCTCTTCTTCCTCTTCCTCCTCCTCTTCCCCTTCCTCCTGCTCCTCTTCCTCTTCCTCCACCTCCACCTCCTCTTCTTCTCCTTCTTCTCCTTCTTCTTCCTCCTCCTCCTCTTCCTCCTTCTCCTCCTCCACCTCTTCCTCTTCTCGTCCTCTCTTATCCCACTCTCTCTTCGTCCGCTTTATTCGCTTTATTGCGTCTCATACATTTCTCCGAATCGGAATCTGCGCCCAATCAGCGAACATTACGCGTAAAGCGGCCTCAAACCCCAACCACCGGCGAAGGAGAGGGAGAAAGCGAGTTACGAGGCAGAGAAGCAGAGAGGCAGACGGACCCAGACAGGCACACGTATTATTGCCTGATAAATTAACGCCTGCTGGTGCTCCTGCTTCTGCTATCACAGCTCCTACAGCGGCGCTTGGATCTCTCCTTTACATTGATGCGGCCAGCCATACACGGACCCGTCGCATGGCCGAGCTTTACGGGATTATAACAATCGGGCGACGACGCAGCGGCGGCGCTCTGCTCGGCGGCTCCCACCGATGGGCGGGACGGATCGCGCCGATAGATGGCCGACGGTCGCCGCCGATCGAGACGTTGAAATGGGATTTATTTCCGCCACTTTGCGGAAACGAAGCGTGAAAAATCGTCCAGATCCGAGCGCAACAACACTATTTCTCCCTGAGTCGCATGCAGGAACACACAGACACAGACAGCCCTACAGGCACACATATTCAGGCATACGCGCAGGCATACTCACGCATACAAAGTCCCCTGGATTGCTGTTTCTTTCGAAAAGCATTGAATGACATTCTGGAGAAACAGCGTAAAAGCACAACTATTAAGACTCCCTCTGTTTGAAATCAGAATAATCGCTCCTCCATTATGCATACGTGCTGCGTGTTAATACGATCAGGGCATAGCGTAATTATTGTATGAAAGAAAAGCGTAGCTAATATTCAACACGTATACTATGCACGGGGCTACGTCAGGGCTCTGGCGGTGCGCGGGAAAGAAATGTGGACTCAGCGATGATGATGATGATGATGATGCATATAATGATGCAGGTGATGATACAGATAACGATGATGATGACGACGACGAAGAAGATAATGATGATAATGATTCAGACGATGTTGACGATGAATCAGGTGACGATGTTGTTGATGATGACGATGATGACGATGATGCACATGATGATGCATACTGATAAAGCAGATCTCGGTGCATAAAATAATATATAATGATGCAGATGATGATACAGATGATGCAGGTAGATGATGATGATGATGATGATGATGATGATGATGATGATGATGATGATGATGATGATGATACACTTGATGATTCATATGACGCTGCAGATCTCGGTGCATATGATGATGATGATGATGGCGACGACGACGACGACGACGACGACGACGACGACGACGACGACGACGACGACGACGACGACGACGACGACGACGACGACGACGACGACGACGACGACGACGATGATGATGATGATGATGATGATGATGATGATGATGACACGTGTATAGAATGGATAGTAGTACATGGATGGCCAAATAAATAAAGATGTAAAATCGATATCAACGGACCATGAGACCATGGACATAAGGAAAGCAGAAAGCAGAAAGGAGCAAGGAAGGATGGAAGAAAGGAAAGAAGAAAGGAAAAAAGAAACGAACGAAGGAAGGAAGGAAGGAAGGAATCCGTACTTCCGATTCGCGTTTCCTTGTGGGCATTAAAAATATTTGTAATATAATGATAATAATACCTTTTTAGGCTTTTGAAACTCGTGCAGCCTTTTTCTCGGGTTACAACGCATTGCATGCTTAGGCAAATTGGCTTCATCATTAGATCCATAATGTGGGTAATTTTGTTCCGCTATCACGCATTAGGTTGCTTCCCCTACACATTTTTATTAATACATTATATAATTGCATGATAGCAAATAAATATTACATTGGGCTATATAATTAGCAACCCACATACAGTATCTGCCTTAAGCAGTATGCGAACTATACGACCGCAAAGGGCCGCCAAATTTGATGATGCCATCTATAATAAGTTTTTATTTTTATAACTGATAATTTGGCATTCAAGTGAGAATTCAATCGGCAGACAATCTAGTTTTAGTATTCTACTGTATTGTATTTGATCATTTAAAATGCGCTTCTCCTAGCATAATCCTTTCAGAAGCGCTCCCAGTGCGAGGTACTCCAAGAGAAAAGGAAGGTTTTAAAGTGAGAGAAAGAGGCAGAGATGCTACCAGAGAGGATTGTAGAGCGTAGAGAAGGAAGTCCATTCCATAGGGAGGGACCTATGCAGGCAAAGGATCTGGACTGAGCCATTTTGGTTCTAACATGGGGAGCGAAGAGGTCAAGCCGGTCAGAGGATATGAGAGGACGCAATGACATGACAGAGAGGGGCGGAGAATTTGGTGACAAAGATATTTTGGAGCAAGACCCAGTTGAGATTTGAGCACGAGAATGAGAACTTTAAATTGGATGCGCACAGAGAGAGGTAGCCAGTGAAGTTGATCAGCAATAAATGTAGAGATGTGAGAGAATCGAAGAAGGCGAGCTATAAGTCTGGCAGCAGCATTCAGTACGGACTGAAGAGGAGATAGACGAACCTTGGGTAAGCCAACAAGGAGTTTTCATGGGAGTCAAGAATTTGTCCGTTGTAGTATACAATGTCCTGAGTTGTGTTCCAACCGATCTTAAACTTTGTAATTGGACTGATTCGAAACAATAATAGTTATTAGTTGCAAACAATTGTTTTCTTTTTCGTCTAGGCCTAGATAACGCAAGAGACATGGTTTATGCATGTACCACGTTAGGATTCAATTGGCATTCATCGTGATTCGTGCTGGACACAGGCCGACAAATTTTAGTTTGCATAGGGCCGCCAACATAACATAACAACATAACACGAAAACAGAAAGCCTTAGCGACGCTAGAGTTTCTTACTTGTTACAAACAGATGCAAAGAAAGCCCCGCCGCATGAATGTTATAGCCTTATAGGGACATTTGATTTGCAACTAAAAATAGGTCTTGTTATGATTTGTAGCATTTAGTTTTGGATCCATGGATCATTTTCAAATAATTATACATAGGAAATAACACCTTTAATGTATAAAGAATCACGGTGCAAGCCATATAGTGACTCTAAGAATAGGCCTAGGCCTTCATATTGATTATTGAAGCAGATACATTTATTGGGCTTTAGCACCGGTTGGGTTATAAACGTAGACAGCGATTTCGTGAAGTCCACGCAAACAAGAGGAGAGGTGCCATATTATTGTCAAGGTAAATACGTGCAAGTAATCATAGGCGACGATAAGATAATCGGTCAACGTTGACAGGCTTTCCGTTTCTTCCGTTTCGGCAATTTTCTTAGGGTTGTCAAACACATTCGTTGCAAATGATCCTTCATCTCCATTATATCGCTTATCAAATCTTCTCAGATTCGTTTCTGAAAACCAAATGGGCTGAAGAAACTTATGGAAGTAGGTCTATTGTTAGTTGCTGTTTAACGACACTGTGTCATAACACGTCTATGTCATGACACACACCTCCTTTTGCAAGTCTTGGGACTGGCACTACCACTCTGGCAAGTAGTGGCGGAGTTGTTTGCCTATATGTAAATGCATCTGGACTTTTCGAAAGCGCTGTTTAAGAATCCCTCAAAAGCGATCTGCACGAAATCGCTGCCTGTGTTCTTAGCCTAAATGGGCGAAAGTGATAAATAATAATTCGCAGACAGCTTCAGTCGGCGGTAATGTTTCTGCACATCGACTGTCGACGAAGGTAATGACGACGATGAAGATAATGACGATAACGATGAAGACGATGAAGATGATGACGATAACGATGAAGACGATGAAGATGATGACGATGATGGCGACGAAGATGATGATGACAATTATGATGATGATGCTGACGACGACAACAACAATGACGTCGACTTCATCATGGTTGAGCTTAATGGTCTAGCTTAGTGCTTCTCAATTTGTCCTAGTGGGATTAAGCGAGAGCTAGACCAGTGCTACTCAAACATGATGTACGGGTCCGCCACTCCCGCCAGTGATTGTTTATCGGGCCGCGGAATGAGAACCGGAATTACAATCGTTATCGTATTGAAAAAATTTCATACACACGTCACGATCCTCATGTTTAACGTTTAACGATTTCCGCTGTGGGTTGTAGAACAAAAATATAAGCAGACACCAGTGTTCATACTCCTCAGAAGCGCCTTGAACATTGGCTATCTACATGTAAGAGATCCTCTGAAAAGAAGCGTTCTGGCGAATACACTAAGTCTGTCATTGGCCAGAAATAGAGTTGATTGGGCAATGCGTAGGTTTGGCACTTCTTACATCCTATTACGCAGAACAGCTAGAACATAGATTAGCTGAGCAGTGCCATCTATAGTTGGAGAATGACCGAGATGAAACTCTCGATTGGCGCAAAATATAATGGACGTCATCAACAATGCACTGAAAGGTCCTCAGCCATTTGCAATGCCACCAGGCGGCGCTTCTAGACGTCTGGCGATTAAATGCAAACGTCTAGTGAGCCATTACGGGTCACTACATTCTCGGATTTGACATGAGGGTTATCTCCCGTAGCTCGGAGCTCACCCTGAGACCATCCACTCAGCAGTTGGAGGTAGGCTCATTTAATGACAGCTTCTACTCGACCTTGTATGAACTCATAATTATACTTAGAATAAGAAGTACACAGGCGTTCATGACTCCCCGTATCATGAGGCTTTCGCATACGGATGTCTGCTTGCGGTATTTATAATGGAGATGGTTGTACCAAATGTCCTTTGGCCCACTCACTATTCACCACCTGTGGACGGAGTGTTGCAGTGCAACTCTGCATGCCAACATTACGGATAACTTAAAACACGTTAACGACGAGCTGCATTGGCTTCCCAGTCACTTTTAGTACAATCTCGTCGTTACAGTGCTAATGGAAAACAACATTAGTTGACAAGGAAGCAACTTAACACTAAGAAAAGGATCAGTAGCCTATCTAAGATCTTCGTCTGTCTTGATGGTCACATCATATATGTCGCACGTGCGTAGGCATATATATATAATTATATATATAAATATATACATATATATACAATTTATACATATAATGCACGCACCTACAGACACCTACATATACACCTTCGTGAGTTTCTTGTAGGGCGCTATATAAATGGCCATATACATACATACATACATACATACATACATACATACATACATACATACATACATACATACATACATACATACATACATACATACATACATACATACATACATACATACATACATACATACAGACAGACATACATACATACATACATACATACATACACTGTGTCCACGATAAAGTAGATCACTAGACTTTGTTAAATATCTTGGTCAATTGTACTATTATAGGTATTAAATTTGGTGCACATGAACTTCAGTCTATTCTATCTATACCCTGCAAATTTTATTACCATTGATGCAATGGTTACGAGGATATACCCTTATGAAATTGGGTGGTTCAGGAACCAAGTTACCAACACGTAAAACGCATAGAATTACGTCATTTTTCTGGCTACCGCAGGGATAGGCTGTTGTTTATAAGCGTCATTTTCGGAAACAATTAGCCTACACTACGAGACCTGTTTTACGTAACAGTAGTTGGTTGTAAAGAAATGGTTTTCAGTGCAGAGGACAAGATTTTAATCAAGGAGTTGAGAGAGACGAAGGGGTATGGCGTAGGAGACTCATTACAGAATTTCCAATGAAAAATTGGTCCCTAGCTGGTGTCAGCAAGCTGTTAAAAAGATTGCCACAACCGGATCAGTTGCAAGGAAACCACGAGACGCAAACAAAACCACGGACGCAAACAAATATCAATGCTGTTGGAGAACTGGTGCTGAGTCAGGATGATCAGCCGCGCACGCATCTGTCGATGCGTTTTACGTGTTGGTAACTTGGTTCCTGAACCACCCAATTTCACAAGGGTATATCCTCGTAACCGTTGCATCAATTGTAATAAAATTTGCAGTGTTTAGATAGAATAGACTGACGTTCATGTGCACCAAATTTAGTACCTATACTACTACAATTGACCAAGATATGTAACAAAGTCTAGTGATCTACTTTATCGTGGACACAGTGTACATACATACATACATACATACATACATACATACATACATACATACATACATACATACATACATACATACATACATACATACATACATACATACATACATACATACATACATGCATACACACACATTTGCAATCGTAAGTTCTTAGATTTCGAAAGTACCATTTTAAGCTAAATGTAGTGCACCAACTGATTCATGAGCACCGCCTTAAGATAGAGGGGTAGTGCAACGCTAGCAAGTGAAGGGCAAATCTGGTTGGCCGAAGACCAGAGAGAGGAGAGGATACGGATAGAGAGGAGCTGTTACGGTGGACTGTGTTTGGTAAGAGAGAAATTGGAAGGCGGTGGAATGGATGGATCAGAGCAAGATTTCTTGGAATGGTGGGACTCTAGTTTTGAATGGAGTGCGTCAGGAGTGGCAGATTATAAAGCCACGCATGCACAACTAAATATAGGGTCCTAACAGTTACTAAAGATGCATAAGTTAACAAAACTGCTTTTAAACAATTTAGATTTAACAAAAGACAGCACGAAAGGATGTCCTCTCTTGCGATGTAAGTACTTGTCCTCACGAAGAGGTGACAAGGGCCGATAAATGCAGTGGCCAAAGAACTGCGCAATCAGCTCTTCTGCAGTATGGATCTTCTCACATAATATTTGCCATCTACGAGCCTTTTTCTCTGAGGATCCAACTCTCTGTAGCATATCCTCGTTACTTACTGCTCGCATGGGCTAGGGCTGAATTTGCCAAGAAGTAAATTTGTCTTATATCTTATAAGAATAGGGTTGCCAGATACACGAATAACTGAAGGAGGACACAGCAAGCCGCAAAGGAGGACAAAGGAGGATGCATTGAATACTTCACTCCGGACTCCGGAGTCAGAGGGTCTACTAAGTAACCAAGAAACGAAGTCACGTTGGAAAGCTATATGGAATCAGTTGAGGCTTTTTATGATAATGTTGCAAAGTATTTATTTAAGCAATCAATTGCACCTTCCTGGATACGCCCAGTAGGTTATTTCTCTGAGGATCCAACTCTGTGCAGCATATCCTCGTTACCAATAGCATACGCATAGAACTTCTAACAAGAAACAGGCGTCATGTTGAAGCCTACTTTTGTAAGAATGATTCCATTGACAGAGTCAACAGTCTGTTCCTTTTCCTTTGTCCATTGAGCGTTGATCAAGGAGAACACTCTTTCAACGCTGCCATTGTGTCCAGGAATACAGAAGAAAAATTCGAAAATTTTAAGTACAGCATCTCCGAGACAGAACTTCCGTTTTGGCAACTTTGCGCATGTAAAGTCGTTAAAAACTGCCATGAAATAACAGCCAATAGCCCAATACAGCAAATATACAAAAAGCCGGACATTTTCCAGGTTACTTAGCTTTGCCTGCCGGGCAGCGGACATGAGGCCAAAAATTTCACACATCTGCAGATAGAGCCTACATAATTTCTTTTATTTATACAGTGACCTTTCTAAGGAATCGAATAAGACCTACGATTAAACTTAATATCTGATAAGATCAACCCTTACCATAAGCTTACGCAGCCATAACATTTTTATATTCGGCGCATAGTTGGCGTGACTCGGACTGTTTTCACGAACTAGCAAACCTTCCTTCGCCTCAATTTGCCGGATGATTGCAACATCGATTTCTATTTCAGTCGGAATTATTTCGCCGGATTTATGAAAATCAGTTATTTGGCGATAAAATTATATAGAGCTGCATTATCAGAGAGAAGCCAGACTGGAATATTGAACAGCTGTAACAACACGGATAGGACGGATGTTGTTGCGAACCATGGGAGGGTAACGTACCATCGAGGTCGCTACACGTTCGCCTGTAAAACTGTACGACTCTTAGCTCTTGGTTTGGCTGGTATTGTTTTGGAACACGGCCGAGTCCACGTTAGGCGGATGTGGAAATGAGAGCAGTTCCTCAGAGCAACTTTAGAAGCGGATAATTAGGAACTTTTCCATTTCGGTCATCCGCAGTAGATGTTGATGTTGAAGAAAAGAGAAGGAACAGAAAGAAGAAGCGGAAGAAATACAGAAGAAGAAGAAAAACAAGAGGAAGGATAGAGAGGAGGAGATAGGAGGAGGAGGAGGAGAAGGGGTGAACGAATAGAAAAAGAAGTAGAAGGTAACAGAATCTTATGAAGGATGAGGAGGATATGGAGGAAGCTGAGGAAGAAAAAGGAGAAAGAGGAGGTAGATAAAAAAGAAGAGGAGGAAGAAGGGGAGAAAGGGAAGAAGGAGGCGGAGCAGAAGGAGGATGATACAGAAGACGAGAAGGAAGAATGAGGAGAAGGATATATATAATAAGAGGAGGGACAAGGAGGAGTAGGAGGAGAAGGATGATAAAGAAGAAGAGAAGGAAGAATGAGGAGAAGGATACAGAAGAAGAGGAGGAAGGAGGAGGAGAGGGAGGAGAAGAAGAAGGATACAGAACAAGAGGAGGAAGGAAAAGAGGAGTAGGGTAGAGGGACAAGAGGACCAAACAAAGAATGGAAAGACGAAAGACAAGAAAAGAAATGAAACAATAGAAAAAGCAGAATGAAGGATGAGGAGGAGAAGTAACAGAAGG
This sequence comes from Aporrectodea caliginosa, assembly GCA_020284085.1. Classification (NCBI taxonomy): domain Eukaryota; kingdom Metazoa; phylum Annelida; class Clitellata; order Crassiclitellata; family Lumbricidae; genus Aporrectodea; species Aporrectodea caliginosa. The sequence continues at coordinate 192,053 of JACEVL010000566.1, forward strand.
ATGTCGAAAAAGAGAAAGAGGTTTGGGAGTAGGAGGAGTAGGAATGTAGAAAGTAGAAGGAAGAAGAAGAAGACGCAGAAGAATTTCGAATACGAATGAGTTCACGACACCACAGTGAAGAATTCGTTGAAAGTCGGAGGCCATTATTCGACGAAGCGGCTTAGCAGACGTATCAAGAAATGCGCGCAGACGACTCTAGCGGATTAGTCTTATCCCTAATTTGCCGCATCGCTCACTCAAGACTATGATTCATAATTGCCAAGTCAAAAACCACATCAGCTGTCTCATAAATTTCTATTTCTGTCCAAATAATCAGACTTAAGCAGCTTTTCACACGGCGATTATATGCAAAGTAGGCACAATAATGCTAAATAAATTAAACAGTGTCAGCAAAGCAAATTATTTACACTCGAATGGCAAAATTTAAGGAGAAAGAAATCGATTTAGTATTACCATAGGGCATAGGCTAATGATAATGAAATTGATTTTGCATTACAGTGGGCTAATAATAATGATATGGTGATTTAAATACTTAAATAGCCCGTTACATGCAAGCATACGCACATACACACACGTACATACATGTATACATGCATACATAAAATATACTTACCTACACACTCACACAAATCAAATCAAATCAAATCAAAATCAAATCATTTTATTTGGTGACCAACCAAGAACAGTAGCACACAAACAATGAGAAAATTGAGTCACACAGGGGACCCTAAAAGGGTCTTACGGCCCCGCTAAGTAGGGCCCCTAGGTTTGCAGTACAGCCTCATAAGGAAAGCCAAAATATTTGACTGGTCTAAAAAAATAAGCGTATCAATGAACAAAAGAAGATAAATCTTAACTAAAGACTCAACAGCAAACTTATCATGTTTAACAGTCAATTTGTGTGAGTAACTATGACACAATTTCGCTCACATTAATCTCATTTTAAAGCTGTGGAATGTATGCATGCATAGTTACACACATACAATCATACATAGTTATATACTTATATTATTTTATTATTATTTGTTTTTTGCCCGAGGTATTAATGATCTCTTAGGCGATCCAAACATTATCCGCAGATGTTACTGATGGTTATTTATTATTATTATTATATTATTATTTAGAAGTTTCTACATTACCGGTCTCTATCCATTATAAGCTACATAACTGTACTGTGTTGTATTCGATCATTTATAAAGCGCTTCTCTTTCAGAAGCGCTCCCAGTGCGAGGTACCCCGAGAGAAAAGGAAGGTTTTACGGTGAGAGAAAGAGGAACAGATGCTGCCAGAGAGGATGGTAGAACGTAGAGAAGGGGGAAAGTCCATTCCATAGAGAGGGACATTCCAGGCAAAGGATCTGGATTGAGCCATTGTAATCCTAACACGGGAAAGAAAAGGTCAAGCCGGTCAGAGGATCTGAGAGGACGCAATGACGTGGCAGAGAGGGGACGGAGAAGTATATTTTGGAGCAAGACCCAGTTGATGTTTGAGCACGAGAATGAGAACGTTGAATTGGATGCGCGCAGAGAGAGGGAGCCAATAAAGTTGATGAGTCAAAAATGCAGAGATGTCAGAGAATCGAGGAAAGAGAGCTATAAGTCTCGCGGCAGTATTCAGTACGGACTGAATGGGTGATAGACGGGCCTTGGGTAAGCCAACAAGGAGAGAATTGCAATAGTCAATTCGAGAGCAGACGAAAACATGGACAATTGAGGTGAAGGTAGAGGATGAAACAGATCTGCGAATAGCCGTTCAGTGAAGGTAACAGAATTAGCTATGGCGACAACTAAGTCACGAACACTCGATGAGAATGTGAAATGCGGAAACTTTTCAGAGACTAAGGTATAGTCGAGTTTCAGGAGTTGCTGGGAGTGCCAAACCAAATAAGTTGCGCTTTGGAGGAAGTTAAAGAAAGGCGATTAGAGGACATCCACATATGCAGATCTTGGAAAAGAGCGCCAATATGACTAGCAAGAAGGGTTGAGCAGAAGGAGGTCATTAATCAGTTTCCTAGCAATTTAAGAATTGAATGATAATTGAACTAATTTCATCGATTTTCACATAAACCGATTGGAAAATGTATAAATGTTATATCTTTGTTTGTGATTACTTATCGGAAGTATTACAAGACTTCGATTCCGCCCGATGCCGTGCGTCGGCGAGTCTGTGTATGAGTGTTTGTGAGTCTGTATGTGTGTCTTTATGTATCTGTATTTGCGTGTCTTTATGTGTGTCTATGTGTATCTATCTGTGTCTGCATGTGTTAATCAGTTTCCTAGCAATTTAAGAATTGAATGATAATTGAACTAATTTCATCGATTTTCACATAAACCGATTGGAAAATGTATAAATGTTATATCTTTGTTTGTGATTACTTATCGGAAGTATTACAAGACTTCGATTCCGCCCGATGCCGTGCGTCGGCGAGTCTGTGTATGAGTGTTTGTGAGTCTGTATGTGTGTCTTTATGTATCTGTATTTGCGTGTCTTTATGTGTGTCTATGTGTATCTATCTGTGTCTGCATGTGTTTATGTGTGTTTCTCCGTGTGACTGTGTGTGTGTCTGCGTGTGTTACCTGTGTGTTTGTGTGTGCCTTTGTATGTCTGCCTGTGTGTGTGTTCCCTGTGTGTGTTCCCTGTGTGTGTCTATGTATATCTCTGTGTGCCTGTGCGTGTCTGTATGTGCGTCTGTATGTATCTGTATGTGTGTCTGTGTGTGTCTATGTATTTCTCTGTGTGACTGTGTGTGTCTCTGTGTGTGTTCCCTGTGTGTGTTGCTAGGAAACTGATTCATTGATTTCGAGGGCTAGGGAAACAGAGGAGGACTCTTCTGCAGTAATTTTGCCTCTTCTGAAAACAATAATGTTGCATTCGATTAGCTTCGTTAAGTGCCCGACAAGAGGCAGAGATGGGACACACATCTCCACTACTCTACCTCTCTGTCAGATATCGGGTTATACAAACAGACAGAGGGACGCCAGAGGAAAGAGAAGGAAGAAGGAAAGGGACAACCACAGGAAAAATCAAAAGGATGGTAGAAAGACAGAAAGATGGACACAGAAGAACAGAGAAGCTATCTTACTAGGATCGGAGTAGATAGCTTCAACAGGAATAGTCAAATAACTCGAATCATATTTCTTGAGAGAAGAGGAAGGTCTACAGAAAGGAAGAGCTATCTTCAGATGAATGAAGGAGCTTTTCCAAGAGAAGCGAAATTATATCATACGAGACCAGAGGAGCATTCTTCAGTGCTATACCCTCAGCCTATCATCCGCGAGATGGCGCATTGGTAAAATGAGATGTGGGGCGTGATGGGCGCCTTGCATGGCTGCCGAATACAGTTAAATTCGACTCCTGTAATAACTCGTGATCATCCGTTCATACTGAATTGTAATCATCCTGCGTTATTGTTAGTTTCAATTAATAAAGAATATAATAATTAAAACCCTGACTCCTTACGCCGCTCATTTGAATCAGAAGAGAAGAATTCGACGGAACAGGAGAGGGTCGAGGCAAGAGAAGTCTAACCCCGGCACGAATTAATCATCACCTTGGATAATTATTTTAGGCAGGTTGATTACGGTAGAACGACCTACTGATATGCGCCGACTTATTGATTGTCGTGCTGCGTATAGCAGGGTACCAGCGCACTCACTCTCCTCTGGTGTCAGCGTATGGCTATTGCTGAGTAGCGCTATATAAAATGGCCGTTCATTGGCTCATTTCTGAAGCTGTAAATTGGCCAAATAACTCGAATCGCATGTGTGCCGCATTCGTGTCACGGGTCTCTGCCTGGTCCAAGTCGTGGTAGGAGGCTCGAGAGCGCTGGGGAGCAGGGACAGGAACCAGAGAGAGGCAATGGGAGGCAATGAGAAGCAAAGGGAGGCAAAAGGAGAGAAAGAGAAACACAGAATGCGGAGACAGAGTCAGTCAGGACATGGAGACATAGAGACAGAGACAGAGAGAGTCAAAGACATAGAAAGAGAAAGCCAGCATAGGAGAAAGAGAGAGAGAGCAGAGAGAGATACACAGAGAGACACAGAGAGGGACAGACAGAGACAGACAGAGACAGACAGAGAGAGAGAGAGACAAAGAGAGACAGACAGAACAATGCTAATCTGCTCTGTATTGATAGAAATAGACCGAGCAGAGAAGAGACAGACAGACAGACACACACAGAGACAGAGAGGACGGGAAGAAACACACACGGACAGACACAGACAGAAAGAGACGAACCCAGCCAGAGAGAGAGAGACACGCACAAAGAAAGAGACAAACAGAAAGAAATGAGGACCAAACGAAACAGACGGGGGCGCTCGAGTAACCATTAGCCAAGTGAATGAATGTTTGATTAACGGATGTGTGCAGAGGGAGACCGCCTCCTCGAATTTCCTTTTCTCAGCGGAGCCAGAGATACAATAAATATCTCAGGATATAATAAACAATTTCTAATCGAATTTGCTCAAATCTCGTACGTCATCCGCAACCCACAAATGCCCAGTGACCTATCCATAGCCACGGTGACCCACAACACAGACAGAGAGAGAGAGAGAGAGAGAGAGAGAGAGAGAGAGAGAGAGAGAGAGAGAGAGAGAGAGAGAGAGAGAGAGAGAGAGAGAGAGAGAGACAGAGACAGAGACAGAGACAGAGACAGAGACAGAGACAGAGACAGAGACAGAGACAGAGACAGACAGAGACAGAGACAGAGAGAGACAGAGAAAGACAGACAGAGACAGAGAGAGACAGCGAGACAGAGAGACAGAGACAGACAGAGAGACAGACAGAGAGACAGAGACAGAGAGACAGACAGACAGACAGACAGACAGACAGACAGAGAGAGACAGAGATACAGAGAGACATACAGAGAGACAGACAGACAGACAGAGACAGAGACAGAGACAGACAGAGAAAGAGAGAGACAGACACACACACAGACACACTGGGACTCACGCGCACACACATACACACACAGCCCTCTTCCTTACACTACCGGCCATACTTAGCTTTCACCCCAATCGCGCAGCGCGTTGTAGAAATTTACGAGCAACGCGTAAAGTAACGTAATGAGCGTTTATCTAGCTCATTTTTGCATCCGCTGTGAGGCGCTTTCTAAGGGGAAGTTCTCGTCAGCTGGACAAAGCGGTTGTATCGAAGGGGTAAGGAGGGGGTTGTGTCAGAGGAATAGACCGTGCCAGGTGAAGCGGAACCGACGGGAAATGAATCGTCAATGGGGTATTGTTCGGAAGAGACCGCCGTGGGAAAGACGGAAGAAAGGGCCGTGACGTCAATGGAAGGGAAGAAGGAAGAGAGGGAGCAATGGCAAACGCTCTTCCCGTAGGGAGGGAGGAAGGATTGTGGGCGAGGTGGGGAAGCAGGGAGGAAGGAATAAAGAGAGGGACGAGGGGTAACAGCAACCTTCCCCTCACTTGCCGGTCACAAGAACACACTCAACGACAGTGACAATGGTTGTAAGAAGATGGAATTGGCTGCTGATGGTGAAGGATGTTGATGCTGAAGATGGCAGAAATCTTATCATCACTAAGGCAATGTCTACAGCAATGATTTCTGGGTATAACCGTAGTTTACGTTGCAAATTATTTTATATGGTCAATTTAAAAATGAAAATAATTGCTTGCCTAAATAGAAGCTGGATTGATAAACTAATTCTTTGCTTAAATAGAAGCGGTATTGAAAGAATTGTTTCCGTAATTAGAAGCTGGATTGATGAAAATAGAAGCTGGATTGATGAAAATTGTTTCTATAAAATTAATAGAAGTTGGATTGATGAAAATTGTTTCCATAAATAGAAGCTGGATTGATGAAAATTGTTTCCATAAATAGAAGCTGGATTGATGAAAATTGTTTCCATAAATAGAAGCTGGATTGATGAAAATTGTTTCCCTAAATAGAAGTTGGATTGTTGCCGTTCATAATGACGACGGTTACAATGATGATGACAGTGGTGATAATATCCTCATTGTTGTTGTTGATGATAACGGTGATGATGATGACGATGATGGTGGTGGTTGTGGGATGTTGGTGATGATGACGACTACGTCGATGGTAATATTAGCCAAAAGAATGATAGGTATCTTGCATCAGGTAATTATGAAGCAGAACAGAGGTCTCATACCTTTTTTAATGGCGGGCCAGTGGCAATACTTTCCCGCAAGTGGCGGGCCAGGGTGTCGAAGGCTCCTGAGCAAAATGGGTAGGGATCTGGAAGGGGCTCAGTGAGATTTTTGCAAAACTAAATCTTAAACAGTGAATTTTTTAGTATAATTATGGGTAATCCTTCAGTTCAGGTCCCCAAATTATTTTGCATTGGCATATCTGATATTGTCAATTTAAAATAAAAGCTGGAACGATTACAATAATTCTTTACCTAAAATAGAACCATAGTCCATTTCTTTTAGATATTTATCGTAGTGCAGTCAAACACAACTGCAGAGCCGTGTCATTACTTCGATGAGAGCATGTCCGTAGAAGAAAGAAAACCATGTCACCCGGTTCTCTATACTTTCTTGGTTGATTACTTTGGGCGAAAGAAATTGAGTGAGTGCATGGTTTAAACGATGTCTTATTGGTGCATTGCTGTGGTCATAGTTTACCCGTATAATTATATACGCGAATGAAATTTCAGGGAGTTTTGAAGACGCGTAAAGAAGCGTCATACATCTTATCTGTCTGTTATCTATCTGTTATCTGACAGTCATCTATCAGTTATCTAACTATCTAACTATCTAACTATCTAACTATCTATCTAACTATCTATCTAACCATCCATCCATCCATCCATCCATCCATCCATCCATCCATCCATCCATCCACCCACCCACCCACCCACCCACCCACCCACCCACCCATCCATCCATCCATCCATCCATCTATCGATCAATATATCTATTTATCGATCAATATATCTTCCTACAATCAAAATAACGTTTTCCAGGTATTACAAGATAAACGTGTTAACTCCTAACTTTGCTTCCTACAACTATAGACCTGTGCTTCCCCATCTATCACAAGACGTTAAAACAGACGCATAAACTCTACCTCACTTCCTACGACCAAACACATCTTTCTCATCTATCACAAGATCCACAATAACCATGAGGCGTTTGAATTCTCTTACCTTCAGGTAGTTTAAATCCGGCGACACTGGCGACAGTTAGACTGGCTGCGGCCGACCAGAGAATCGCAACAATGCTCGCATAGAACGGGTCTATGGAAGATGGCGTCGCCATGAAACAAGTGTCTTCTTCTTCCACTGTTCTGCTTCTTCTTCGTTGGCTGCTACTGCTGTTGCTACTGCTGCTGCTCTCTAATTGATGGGACTTGCTTCTACTCATTCACCGCCAGTCTTGTTCAAAGTATCTCCAAATAGGCGCCATTTCTGAGGCAGCTGCGGATTACACTTCAGTCCTATAAACGGACCTATTCGTACACGACCTTAAGATTGGTGCTTGCAAATAAATATAGACGCTCGTAAATGTGTCGTAAATTTAAGCATGAGTTTCTCTTTGTAGCGAAACGTGTGGAAAAATAAAAACGCATTCAATACAATAAGATCCTTGAACGAACTGGTACACTGCATTGCAGTGTATACAAACGCGCATTGTCACGCTGCAGAGTGGCTCTGGAATATTATTCCATATGCAGCTGCGGATTCCGTCTGATTCCATCCGTTTTCCGTCACAGCTTTTCCAGTAATCGTCTGCCTATAACACGTGGTGTCGATCCAGTTTTGATTTATCCAGAAGCCAGATGCAGAGTCTTTAGATCCTCAAAGCCGTCGACTATAATCCTTCGAATACCTTGTAAGCCGATTATCATACTCTATCAAGACAAATATCCAGACACACAGGCTATTACACAGAAGGATATAAATATAATTAAATATATAAATATAATCCATATATCATTATATTATATCCGCATGCATGTGAATACATTTGTATATACGTGTCCACATATGCATATATATATATATGTATGTATTCAAGCATATACATATATAAATTTATACACATGTATGTGCATGTGGCTTATTCCTATAATTATATATATGTGTGTACATATATTCATCTAGTCATATATTTATATATATTTATATGCATATATATGTATACATTTATATTCCTTGATATACATAAAAAACTGTACCAACATACAAACCCATATAAATATATATATATATATAATATTATATGCATATATATATATAAATACCGACTGCTATGCCCGTCTCAACTACGTATCATCCTATAACAGGCATATAGTATAGTGTGTTACAATGATTGTTTCAAGTGACCTGCTCCCTTCCCTGCAGAGTAATCCTTCGCATTTTCCCGACCAATTCCTCTGGATTAGCTAAATTATCTCAGCCGGCGATACGTGCATTAATCACCACAACTTTCCCGTCGCCGAAGACATCGCTCGCTCGCTCCCTGCCAACGTCCGTCTTTCTAGGCCGAACAAGCCCTACTTTCCCGCCATCCTAACGCCGCTGCAGCACGCTGGACCAGGCACCGACCGAAGAAGGCATGAGACGACGTCCAAGACCGCAATGCCTCCTTCTCTTCCTTGAATCCTTGGCGCCGAACGCCGCGGTCGTCGGTGCCCGAGCCGCCTCGGATTCGATCGCGATAAAAGCGACGGCGATTGGATGACGGAGATAAGACTGCTGCTGCTCGCACGCAACAACACAACGGGCTAAATAAATCACACGCATTCAGAGGGAACTCAGAGAGAGGGAGGGACGGAGGGAGGGAGGGACGGAGGGAGGGAGGGAGGGAGGGAGGGAAAGGAGGAAGGGAGGAGAGGCACAGAGACAGAGACAGAGACAGAGACAGAGACAGACAGACAGACAAACAGACAGACAGATAGATAAACAGACAGACAGACAGACAGACAGACAAACAGAGACAGAGACAGAGACAGAGACAGAGACAGAGACAAAGAGACAGTGAGACAGAGACAGAGACAACAAGACAGGGAGAGACAGAGAGAGAGGAGCAGAGACAGAGAGACAGAGACAGAGAGAAAGAGGGAGAGACACAAAGACAGATTCAGAGACACAGACAGAGACACAGAGACAGAGAGACAGAGACAAAGACAGAGAAAGAGAGAGACAGACAGACAGACAGCCATATAGACAGACAGACAAATGAGACTGAATATCAGACTCATTAGCACGTGATTATACAACGGCCATAATTTCAAAATACTGAGGCATTGACAAATATCCAAGCAATGCCACGATGCTGTAAGAATCATAGATACACATACACAGACAGACAGATAGACAGACAAAGACAGAGACACGTGGAAAAACAAGCGGGACATCGCATTATTAGGAGCTCGCGGGGCGAAGGTTTATGCGTATCCGCTAAAATAAACGTCGAAAGTGCCAGAGCCAAAATGTATAAATGGCTGCTCGGCAAACGACGATCCGTTCGCACATCCACTCTTTCGTTCTCTGTACACATAGATCATGCATCACGTCGCACACTATGGAAGATTACAGCGCGTATGTATACGGTCTCAGTATATTCATGTAGGACATATACATCTTTTGAACAATAGGCATCTGCAGTGCTATTGTTTTGAATCTTTAAAAGATCTATTGATATAGATTGCGCAGTTTCGCGCAATAATTACCCAAGTGTGGCTGTATAAGTAGGCGTACTTACTTGTGTAAGTATGCGTTTTAGATGTAGGTATAATAAAGATTTTTCTTCGCACGTTGTTCAATTGTCTGAACACGTATATGCAAGTCGCGTTGGAACGCCAAGCGCTTAGTTCTCCATCCCTGTGGCAGCAGCAGCAGCAGCAGCTGGCTCAACCGATGTGCTGCTAGCATTCATCGATAGACGGCGCATGTGTGTAAGGACTTAATGCATCGAGATCATAGAACACAGTTTGTCAGCAACTCTTCCATTTCATATAACAGCATCTCGGTCGTTCCAATCTTTGCCCGTCTTTGAATTGTCATATATATGTATGCATACGTACATAAGTATATGCATGAGGATGGCAGTAAGGAATGGATGAAAGGAGGGATGAAAGGAGGGATGAAAGGAGGGATGAAAGGAGGGATGAAAGGAGGGATGAAAGGAGGGATGAAAGGAGAGAGGGAAGGAGGGATGAAGAGAGGGATGAAGGGAGGGATCAAAGGAAGGATGAAGAGAGGGATAAAAGGAGGGATGAAAGGAGGGATGGAGGGAGGGACGAAGAGAGGGATGAAGGGAGGGATAAAGGAAAGGATGAAGAGAGGGATAAAGGAGGGAAGAAGCGAGGGATGAAGGGATTATCATGGGAGGGATGAACGGAAGAATGAGGGTAGTTATGGAGGAATGAAGGGAGCAGGGCTTAAAGTGTGCATGGACGGTCATGGACGGCGTCCAGGCACTTATTTTCAAGGCTGGACGCCGTCCTGCCACTTATTAGGCAGCACCGCCTGGACGCCGTCCATGCAGCGTCCATGCAACAGTATAATTCCTCTACGTCACTTTCAACAGCATTTAATTTTTTAAGATTCCAATGAAATTTCATGTTGTCATTTTGATTTCTGAATGTGTTCTACCGTGTAAGTGTAACTTGTTTCTCCACCTCATTCCTGACTAGTACATTCTAGTTAACTTTTCATCAAATCGCACGTCATATACGCGCTTCCGGTTTTATCGTCTGAGTTTAAGTAGGCCCTAACAACTAGGGCCTAGTTTACGATCTACCTGACTGTCACATGACTCACATCCACTGTTAGTCTTGTCTTGACTGTTTCAAACTGAATGAACTTATCAAGTTAAATGACTTCAATACAACGCATTGATACAATACGATAGGCCTACGATTCTCCTAGACTTATATAATTATATAAAACACAAACTGTCCCAGTTTTATGTAATTCACCAGCAAGACCCAGAAACGGTTGAGAGACAACATGTAGGCCTATACGACTTCATGATCATATATTCGTTTATTGAGTTAACAACAGACAAAACGCTGTAGGTATACACAGAAAAACAAAGGCAACAAAAACAGTTCAGAAGGAAGTAATGACTTAATAAGAGTTGAAAATTGTAAATTGGAATAAAATTAATTGTTTCGTTATACAAAACTCAGCCAGCTCCGCATGACGATGCCCTTGCCCTACCAGTCACATTAAAAAAATTTGTTCCAGAGAGCATTTTCTAGGCTTAGTCTCACAATAAGTCACCTGAGGAAAACTATGTGTGCCACAGGATTGCAAAGCCTACTGAGAATATCTGCTAACAAGGTAGCGGCATCGATAGGCTATACAACTGGACAAAATGCATAGCCAATTTACAAAAACAGAAAAAATTATTTTTGAAATGGATTTTGACTGCAAAAATTAACTAGACACTTCTGAAAGAGCCGAAGGCGAAAGGTAAAGACGAAACCTGTTTCTTTTAAAATAAAACTGTGAAATTGTTGTGGTGTTAGTCTGGAAATCTGGATAAACCATGAAGTTTTCATAACTTTAGCGTTCAGAAACTGCTGGAAAACAAGAGCCTAGAACGTCTTCAATTTGTTAAAAATTGCTACAAAATGCGTTGGCTTCTGGGGCTCCGCCCCAGACCCCGCGGAGGGAGCTCACGACGCTCCCTCAGACACCCTAATTGTTAGGCATATAGCCTACGCATGGGAATTCAGCACTCACGGCTTCGTGCCTTCGGCGCTTGCAATATGAGCACCTCAGGAAACATTTTATAGTTGCGCCTCTGATTGGAGGAAGAGGGGTTGAGGAGAGGGACGAGGTAAGGGGATGGGAGTAAGGAAGGAAGGGTGTGGAGAGGGGTTGGGAAAAGGGTATTGGTGGGAGGAGGGGAGGGACAGGTAGGGGGCGTCCAGGCACTTCTTTTTTTTACACTTTAAGCACTGGAAGGGAGGGATGGAGAAAGGGATCAAGGGAGAGATGAAGGGACGGATGAAGTTAGGTCTAAAGAGAGGGATGAAACAAGGTATGAAGGGAGGGATGGAGGAAGGGATTAAGGGAGGTATGAAGGAAATTGTGGAGGGATGAATTTGCGGATAGAGGGCATTGGAGTGGGGCGGTTGCTAGCAGAACTATTGCCATAGTTTACTGTATTGTCTCATGTTTTGATATTGGGAGGAGGCCTAAGGACTGACTTCTGTCTCCAAGTGTACATGTACTTGTAGTAAGTATAACATGCTTTTACAGATGTGTTCAGATGTGTACATGTTTGTGCGCGTGTTTGTGCATGTAACGTAAACTCCTATCGTGCGCATACATGGCATCCAGCACAATAAACAGCGGATAGCGAGATTTTGGAGTTGGACAACACCCAGTCTCCATTCCTCCGATAGTTGTCTGTTTCTATGTAGCCTCCTTTCATCGACAGTTTAGGCGCTACAGAAATAGGCGTGATAAGATCACTTCCACAGATCCAGGGTTCGTAAAGGTAACTGTTGTAACTGCATTTATGCAAAGACATCCTTCACATCTTCTCATGGGCGCCCGCACATAGGCGGCAAGAGGGGGCACTAGCCCCTGGAAAATTGACACCTGGTTTTTTTAACTACTACTTTTTGGTGTTTGACAAATTTCTTTGCACTAAACATTAATGATACTAATGATACACAAAGTCAAACTGAGAAAGTTAACTTAAAGTATAAATAACTGCTTTGTGTGGATATTGTTTTAAATTTTCAAATTTTACATTTGAAAAACCTCTATGAAAAATACCCATATTCTTAATTTCCTGTTTTGCATTTTCAAGCTCTTGCTAAAAATTTAACAGTGACCATTTTGTTTTGCCCCTCCTGCAAAAATATCTGTGGGCGCCCGTGCATCTTCTAAACGGATTCCAACGTCAGCAGGATGTCGACATTTAATAGGTTCAGCTTACAATATTAATTATTGTTATGTATTTAATTAACGTCCCCTATTGTATTATGACAAGCAACTCCTTCACTGCAGGTACAGTGACCTCCTCGTGGTATTTCTGGATAATACATCTCACACGACACAGCGCTCGCGAATAAGCTGGTGCCCAGCACTTAGCTTTCGAGTAGCACTTACAGAAGGTTGAGCATTACGATTACAATAACTATAAAGGATTTGCTCAGCGTTCCTATATACATGTACAGCAACCATTTCAGAGAAGGTTCAAACTCACATTTTTGTTGATATAATTATGTCTTCTGTAATTTGTGTTCTTGTGAATTGTTTAATCGTCATAATATTATTATTATTATTATTAATTATTATTAATAATTATTATTATTATTGTTATTAATTATTTATTATTAATTATTAATTATTTCTTATTAATTATTAATTATTAATTATTAATTATTAATTATTAATTATTAATTATTAATTATTAATTATTAATTTATTATTGCTATTGCTATTGCTATTGCTATTGCTATTGCTATTGCTATTGTTATTGCTATTGTTATTGTTATTGTTATTGTTATTGTTATTGTTGTTATTGTTATTGTTATTATTATTATTATTATTATTATTATTATTATTATTATTATTATTATTATTATTATTATTAGTCAAACATGGGCCACTATGTCCAATCTCGTCACTTATGCTTTCCATTTCCACGACGTATTTTTGTGAATTTTTAGGAACCAAAACATGGACGTTCTATAATATTATGAAACTACACAACTGACGCCACAAGGCTTAGACATGCAGTCATCGATTCCATCGATTGTGGTTGGACCCATATGCACGACCATCCACAATGGTGAACATTCATACATCAGAAGTCGAAACGACAATGGAAAACCCGACGATATTATGAAAGAGTATCTCATACACTTGCCACGTGTGATGCACGGTGCAACGCAAATGACGTATAAAAATATCCAATATTATGTTTCAGATCAGCGCACGAGCACACAGATCAAATCCATCTGTAAGGGCGAACAATGGACGAACACGAAACGAACAAACATGCGGCTAATGATTACAGCGGAGATCACAAAGTCGCGTTCCAATGGAACGTTACATTTTCCAGTGGAATGTTTGTTCTGTTTGGCGAAAGTCAAACATGGACGAACACACAGACACACACACACACACACACACACACAGACACACACACACACACAGACACACACACACACAGACACACACACACACACACACACACACACACACACACACAAATGAAATACACCTGTCCTAAGGGCGAACAATCATATAATATCTTCGTTTGATATTTTCAAACCGACAACCACGCAGTATGATTACAAATCAGTATGAACGGATGATCACAAGTTATTACAGGAGTCGAATTTAACTGTATACGGCAGCCATGCAAGGCGCCCATCACGTCCTACATCTCATTTTACCAACGTGCCATCTCGCAAATTATAGGCTGAGTGGACCTTTGGGAGGTACAGGAAGCGTTTCGTGTTCATGGGCGCCGCAGATATTTTTGCAGGAGGAACCAAAACACAATTGTCACGGTTAAATTTTTAGCAAGAGCTTGAAAAATGGGAAACAGGAAATTAACAACATGGATATTTTTATAAAGGTTTTTATATGTAATATTTAAAACAATATTCAAAAAAATTTTGTTTGGATCATGTTTTGAATTAGTGCTTCAGTGCGAAGAAATTTGTTAAACACCAAAAAGGAGTATCTAAAAAAAATAGGTATCAGTTTTCTAGGGGGCAAGTGCCACCCCCTCTTGCCCCTGTGTGTGCGCGACCATGCGAACAATGGACGAACACGGACGAACAAACACGCGGCTAATGATTAAAGCAGAGATCACAAAGTCGAGTTCCAATGGAACGTTACATTTTTCCAATGGAATGTTTGTTTTGTTCGGCGCGAGTCAAGAATCATTCGCCGCTTTCCCGCCTTTCCGAGAAGGCGGGAAAGAGTCGGCCATTACTTCGTCCGGATTGCATCCATCAATCGCGTGATGGCGTGTTGCTGCAGCAGTTTCCGATTTCGAGTCGGTGACCTTGCGCTATATAAGTTCTTGCGGGTCAGGAAACGTTAGACCGGAAGCATCCAAGTGCGCATGATTCCTAATCTGTGCTCGTCACCCGCCATATAGTCTGCCACCTAGCGCCGTCGTCATAATATATGCCACTTCCGGCGGCTCCTGATACCAGACTATGTATGCCACGACTAAATGCGGAAATCGCTCGCGCGTGGTAACGTGGTAGACTGTTGGCGCGTAGACACCCAAGGAGAAAAACGCATTGGGTGGGCAAGAAACTATTGGTGCGTATTAAGTGGATACACTCACAGACCTTTGGTAGGGTTCTAAGTGTCCACGGGCATTTTCAGGGTGTGGTTTTACGGGTTAACCCCCCCCCCCCCAATAAATGCATTGTTTTTTAAATACTAAAATGTAGAAAAATACGACCATTTTCAATGGACCCCGAAAACTAAAAACCCCTACGAATTTTTTTCCTGCATACTCCTCTGAACGTGTCCATTCGAGGCTGCCAGTCAGGACCATCTTAAGACGAGCCCGCAGTTAGTTTAGAACTGACATCAGTCAGGCAAAGGGAGAAACGCCAGTGTGAGGTTCTGATGGGAGTTACTGGGCATTTAATCTTCACGGTACTTAGAGGCTTAGGTTGCCTCTGACTCACATGAACAGGGAATCGATAATGCTGGGCAGCTTGCGAATGAAGCTCTTGGTCGAAGTCTTTATGGAGTAACCATTTCAGAGGAAGTTCGAACCCTACACTCCGTATTATAAGCAGAGCGCTCTAACCTTTGAGCCACTATACTTCGATGCATAAATACATAAACACATACATAAATGAAAGTATATACATAAATACATACATACATAACATACATACATAACATACATACACACACATACATACATACATACATACATACATACATACATACATACATACATACATACATACATACATACATACATACATACATACAATGTTATAACGTTCGTTCTTCTATGGAGAAGAGCAAGTAATAAAGAAATGAAGACTTTCAAACTATTGATAACAGTATATTTGCAACATTTAGTAAATTAGAACGCTACTCATTCACCAGAACAGTGGTCAACATCTGCGCCTCTCAGTAGGTCTCTTGAAGAGGCACTATATAAATTCTCGGAATGAATGAATGAATGAATGAACATCAAGCGTCAGACTCTTGGAAAAGACGTCTGCTTACGCTAGCGATTACCACAGTCGTCATCCACATAATGTGGGAGACTAAAATTTGAGACCGAAGCAAATATAAAAGACGTGACCACTAAGGGTACGCTTTCAAAAACATGACCACTAATGGTACACATATCTGACACCAGAAGTGCGCAGTAAAACGATTCTTAATTAAAACGAGTCTGAGGTTTCAACTGAAGGGCTACTCTGTTTATACCCTTAATTCGACCCATCCCTCCTTACAACTAATCGGGGTGCGTCTTAAATGAATGCGCACGTGTGAGATGATGGTGAAATGATGGTATGGTAGGCCACTCCCAACAACATCCAAATGTTATACATACATACATACATACATACATACATACATACATACATACATACATACATACATACACATACATACATACATACATACATACATACATACATACATACATACATTACATACATACATACATACATACATACATACATACATACATACATACATACATACATACATACATACATACATACATACATACATACATACATACATACATACGTTACATAGTTTATACATACATACATACATACATGCTGCCACATACATACATACATACATACATACATACATACATACATATTATACATACATACATACATATGCATACATACATACATACATATTACATACATACATACATACATACAATTACATACATACATACATACATACATACATATACATACATTACATACATACATACATACATACATACATACATACATACATACATACATACATACATACATACATACATACATACATACATACATACATACATACATACATACATACATACATACATACATACATACATACATACATACATACATACATACATACATACATACATACATACATACATACATACATACATACATACATACATACATACATACATACATACATACATACATACATACATATACATACATAGTTATACATACATACATACATACATACATACATACATACATACATACATACATACATACATACATACATACATACATACATACATGCATACATACATAACAACATACATACCCGTTCACAAAGTTTGCTTAGGTTAGAACATAATTAACTATAAAAAATCCCAGTTTCCAATTTCTTTGTACATATTATTCACAATTTATTTACAGAGATCCCTCTTCGGTCATAACTATCAAAGACTTTAAAGCAGTCCCACGAAAATAAAATAGCATCCTAATAATATTTCACAAACGTAATACACCATCAAACAGACACCGTAATGGACTCGGGCAACCGGGGCTATAGCTCTGCTCCGCCCGTCCTCTCGCCCACCACAGAAATGACCCTTCGAAGAACTTAACTGTATATCTACCAAGGCAAAGTCAAGTCCGGCAAAACGACTCCTTTTTCCTCCGTCCGTCAAGTTAAGACTCTGCTTCCGGTTTCCGCAATTTCACTTTCGTTCTCCACTTCCGTTTTACACGTCCCAAGCACCTGGTCAGCGTATCGCCCAAACTGCTCATCTGAAATATACATAGCGAACCTCATTAACCACCTCAGTCGCGAACCTCTTTAACTCAGCATCGGGCTCTGGCTGTTTTGGGTCCCACTATGGAATGACCTTCCCCTAACATTCGTAGCAGGATTCTTGAGTGGATTTCACCTGCATCTCTTCGCTGCTTAAACATCTTTCTCTTCTCACGGGCCTGTCACGCTTTTGAATATCTCTGCTGTGAGAAGCGCTTTACAAATGTTCATATTTGATTAGATTAGGTAGCAATCGTAGACGAGTGCTCGTCATATGACTTAACAATCTCAGGTATAACAGTCAACTCAACATACGTCAAAGCAGACCTGTATTTATCGTTGCTATGAAACTAGCGAATTACTTTAAGACTTACACATTAGAAGCGTCTTGGGTTCTAACAGCAAAACACCAACGTTTGGAAACTTCAATTATAGCCTACATGTGTGTGTGTGTGCGTGTGCGTGTGTGTGTGTGTGTGTGTGTGTGTGTGTGTGTGTGTGTGTGTGTGTGTGTGTGTGTGTGTGTGTGGGTGGGTGTGTGGGTGGGTGTGTTTGTACGTACATAATATCAGTTTAAATAGCTTTAACTTACACTACACGACCTGAAACATAATCATTTATTCTGCATATCGCTGGTCTGTACAGAATGGTGTCTGCGTAGTTTGTCTGCTTCGACGAATATGCTGCGATCAAACCTAATTCTGGTGGATTGATCAACGACGTCTTTCTTCAGAATAGACTTTCTACCGAAACTTATTACGTTGACATGTCTCGAACCTGAGTAGATCAGTCATTCATTCGCGGTCCAGTTGGTCCATCTGAACCCATAGTTACCCCGACACAAGAACGCTGACCTCCGACCTTTTAACCTCTGACCCGCAGCCGAGCCAAGCGATCAGGCGTGTCGTAATTGTGACGTCATGTATGGGGTGCGAGTGGCGGATATAGTTTCTCTCCTAATGCACTTCTTAAAGCAAGAAACCAAGTTCTTTAGTCGTGGCTGGGCCGGGAGCGCTCCTTAGTAGGTTCTTGAAGGGGCGCTATATAAATGCTCTGAATGAATGAATGAATGTTCTGTTTCGTGAAGTAGGACATGGACAACGTCAACGACACTCGCAATCGTTAGATGTCGCTGAACACTGAATACTTATAGCACCAGTCTTATGCTCTATAGTAGAATAGGTTTAGTTGTCTAACGTCTAATTAGTTTTCGTGCTTTACTTGTGCTAAAATGCCAGATTGTAAAGATTACGAAGAGTATCAATTGTTAGGGATTGACGTGTTTACGCATATCCTGTCATATTAGTAGTAGTAGTGGTGGTGGTGATGAATTGACGATGACAGTAGTAATAGTAGAGGTAGCAGTAGTATTAGTAGTAGTAGTGGGCTAGTAGTGGTAATAGTAGTAGTAGAGGTAGTAGTGGTAGTAGTCTTAGTAGGCCTAATAATAGTTGTTGTAGTAGTAGTAGTAGTAGAGTAGTAGTAGTAGCAGCAGCAGCAGCAGCAGCAGCAACAGCAACAGCAACAACTACAACAACAACAACAAGCAGCAGCAGCAGCAACAGCAGCAGTAGTAGTAGTAGTAGTAGCAGTAGTAATAGTGGCAGCAGTGGTAGTTGTAGTGGTATTCGAGGTGGAAGTTGAATCTCCCGTGACTAATTGATGTTATGTCCTTGCTACATGCTCTAGGTCAAACAGACATAGGGTTACAGATATCTACGCCCTTGACCTTGACCTCTACTGGAACGGCATTCAGTTCGTTGTCCAACTAGATTCAGTATGAGAATTGTAGAAAAATAACAGGGGCGGGGGTCAGACTTTGATCCATGTGGAGTTTGGGTGTGCAATAAAGACTTTACTGTGGAGTTCCAAGAAAGACTGGGGGTTGAACCCGCCCCCGGCAATTCCCACCCTGACTAGACTTAACAAAGAACAATCATTTCCAGTTAGTGGTCTATCGGAGTGGTCTATCTATTCGTTCTACACCCGGTGCCACTTTCCTCGAAGCGCAGTCGTTGCCCCGCCCCCTAACGACGACGGCCATCTTGTTGGCGGATTTACCGTCAACGTCGTCGTTGGTGCAGCAGAGGTGTGCGCAGCTGTCGCGTACGTGATAAAACCGGCGACTAAAGAAGCAGACTGGTCGGTCATCCGATCGGCCATCGATCAGCCGATGCCGGCAGCGTACTATACGAGGCTGAGCAGCCAACAGCTAAGCAACCACCAACGGCTGAGGCAGCAGATCTATGCCTGTCATCGGATATATCGGAACAGCAGGTTCGCTTAAGGAGGGAGACGATGACGACGACGACGACGATGATGAAGAAGAAAAACACAGCGCACCATAAGATCAGAGCTGACCTCTGCCGTATACGCAGCATTGACCCGCGTTTCATGCAGCGCCTTTTTATTCTGCCGTTGGCGCCGGCGGATTGTGATTAGACGATGCTGAAGTCGGTCGATGGGTCCGAAGGGAACATTCGGCGAGCGTTAGTTGGTCTCTGTTCGTCCATTTGTCCGTCTCCATTAGTTCCTCGTTTGGGTTTTGTCGGTGGATTTGTACGCTGTTAAACGGTCCTTAAGTTCCTTCGCAGATTCGACGTCTTTACCTTAACAGTTCGTCCGTTGGTTTGGGTCCTATCTATCGGTTGATTGGCTATAGTATATGTGGCCTATCTTTCGGCTATTCGACCTGTTAGTCCTATTGTTAGACTATACGTTATTTCATCTGTTAGTAAATCCATCGGCCTCTACACGTAGCCCACGTTAGTCCATGCGTTAGACCTTCTCACAGTCCATACGTTAACCACTTCATTAATTGCTCTCTTGGTCCATCCGTTAGTCCTTTCATTAGTCCATCCGTTAGTCCTTTCATTAGTCCATCCGTTAGTCCTTTCATTAGTCCATCCGTTAGTCCTTTCACTAGTCCATCCGTTAGTCCTTTCATTAGTCCATCCGTTAGTCCTTTCATTAGTCCATCCGTTAGTCCGTCCATTAGTTCATCCGTTAGTCCTTTCATTAGTCCATCCGTTAGTCCGTCCATTAGTTCATCCGTTGGTCCATATGCCAATTGAAACGTTAAAGCATTAATTATTCAATCTAAGCAATAGTTTAATTCTTTATTATTTCTCCGCAGCTTTCCAACCACCGTCCAGTAAGTGCCTTAATTAATTGCCTAAATGACGCCGTTCAATCAAAGTCAAAGCGGCCGACGCGTTCGGCCAAAGGTAGAATAATTAACGCGACCTTCAAACAAATCGTTGTTAGCAGTGAGGGTCTCCGTAAGTTCGAGCGATCGTTAGATGAAGACTTTCGCACGATCCCACTCCGATAGGACGGAAATTAAGTAGCTTGCTTGCTTGGTTGCTGTTTAACGACACTCTGTCATAACAAAGATGAGTAGTGTCGCCCTCCTCCTTTCTCCAGGCTTGGGACTGGCACTACCACAGGTAGGGTAGTGGCGGAATTAAAATTAAGTAGTCTCGGCCAAGAGATACTTAAAAGGCAGACAGAGCGAAGGTGGCTGAATGTAGCCTGCTGCGCGCTGCCAGAACTCTGGCAGTGCAAGTCCAAAGACTGGAGAAAGAAGGAGGGAGATGTCAACGTTCTTGAGCAGCCATAAGATGTCGTTAAACATTGAAAAATTAATACTCTAGCTGTTTTAATAAAGCGGGAATCTGCACCAGGCTGAGGCGTGTAAGCGAACAGAGGCAACTCCGTAGTGTAAGGTTATAAGTGAATTCTTGTGGTGTCGAGTTACGAAATATAGGCTTACCTACTGACTAGATTCACTAGAAGGTGTAAGGGCAAACCTTAGGATAGAGCGAGGACCCGAACCGGACTCTGGGTCGAGGAGTGAGTCAGCACCGGGGTGTGTAAGTAGTTATCAATAGGACAGAGCTGGCTTAATTTGCACCATACTGACAGTTCTGGCTTAATTTTTACACTGACAGTTCTGGCTTAATTCTATATTTAGCTACCGGTATAAGCATAACATATGCCAAGTACAGGTCAAAGCTCAAACCACCACACAGCCTAAAAACAGACACCCATTAAATTTGGCCAAGGGTCCCTCTTCTTGGGTGGGGCGTGCGTGTGCCCCCTACCCCTCCCCTCCATTCTTCTTTCACTCTACACGCCTTAGCAAAGCTCAGTGAATATTCATTATTTGCATGCTGTGCATTCTATTTGGGCCTTTCACACGCATATGCGTGCAGCCAATTTTTATACAAGCAAGCTACCAATTCTTGCATGTATAGCACTCAATTTTTACTCATCATCCATCTTTGCTCAAGCATTGCAAGGCGCCCATTTTTGCAACTTTTCTTACTACAATCAAGCTGCCATTGTTTTGGCCATTTTCACATAGCTCACATTTAAGCTTGGAGTCCAACATGGCTAGGCTTTACTCTCGTAGCTGCACTTGCATTCTTTTACATGTGCATTGTTTGGCGTATAGCAATTTACACTTAGGTCAACTTTAATGGTAGAGGCCATTATAAGCAAGCATTCAATTCTTTTTGGACCATACAGCCATTTTCTCTTAGGCACGCACACATTTTTAGGCTCAAGCCTACAACTACAAACCTTGCAACTCCATCTTCGTCACCCAGCAAGGCGCGCAAGCACTTAGTGTGGAAGCCAAGGCAGCCAATGTTTGCGCTTGCATGCCATTACAGCTCTTGCCTGACCATTTAGCCTTGAATATTTAGTACTTGCACCCTTTTGAGGCACAACAGCATTTTACTCTTAGGCAGCCATTCTTTGGGCTCGCCTTGTTTTTCATGGCTGACTAAGGCCAATTTATTATTCAATAGGCTCAAATTGCAATGTTTTTGTGCGCTTGCATTGAATTAGAGCGACAACCTTTTACACTTAGACAGCAAGACATTCGTTGGGCTTGCCTTGTTTTACAAGGATGACCAACGCTTATTGAATATTCATTATCCTTAGGCCCTTTTACACTTGCACAATCATCACCTAAACTGAATTTAGCATGGTATTCAACTTTTGCAAAGCACTCAGGTGTCTTTGCTCTATTGCATTCTCCTACAGCTCACGCATTTAGTTATGCAAATCTTTCAACAAAATGAACTTAAATCTGAGAAATGTTAAACTGAAATCTCAGTTTCATTGAAATTCTCGGTTCAGTTTCGGATAGTAAGTGTCTTTTACAGATGGCGCATGAGCGAGAGAGAGAGAGAGGGAGAGAGGCGTTTTGGCAGAGCTGGAGGGAGAGAGAGAGGGAGGGAGCGAGAGAGAGAGAGATGGAGAGAGGCGTTTGGCAGAGCTGGAGGGAGAGAGAGAGAGAGGGAGGGAGCGAGAGTGAGAGAGGGAGCGAAGCGCCTTTGGCAGACAAGTAGCGTGTGAGCGAGAGAGATGCGCGGCTTATATTTCTGACCTGGTGGTTTTACAACTTTTACATTTCAGACACCTAAAACTCACACTCAAAGCTAGCTTCACAGTAGAATATTGCGAGTTTGTAGAGCAAACCTGCCAATTGTAGACGTGCGTCATTTAGAATGTGTGTATTTACTTAACAGACTTATAATTTTCTATACAGCTTGGAGACTTAAGTTGAGTGTTTATTTAGCGAACCGAGGGTTTGAGCTGTTGTATGGAGAGGTGTTTTGAGACCCTGCATAGTGCTCTTTTACGACAGTTGGCAGGCAATCAAATGTTTTTAGTTGTGTAATGCATTCCACAAATGGTTCTTAATTCTGAAAAATCTCAAATTCATTGAAATTCTAGAGTCATGGAAAAACCCCACTTGGTTAATTTTGGATAGCAGGTGACATTTACAGGGGCATGGACACAGCGATATTGAGAGAGCGAGAATGAAAGAGGCATGGAGATAGGCAGAGTTTCTCTCTACAATCTCCATTACCAGACGAAACCTGTTTTTAATAGCTCGCTTACAGACTGCAAAGCTCTCAAGTGTACACGATTAGTCATTATGGTTTACCTCTTACGGTATTTGATTGAAAGAGAGCGAGAGAGAGAGAGAGAGAGAGCGTTAGAAAGAGAGAGATGAAGCGAAGAATTTTGTGAGAGGGGCCGTGGAGGGTAGGAGGGTGAGAGAGAGAGAGAGAGAGAGAGATTTACTCTCTGTAATTGTCAATTTTAATCGCCCCGAATAAGAGCCGAATCATTATTTTCGCTTGGCGAGAAGAGCATTAAATAGTTTTTGGAGAGAGAGCAAGAGAGACGTGTAAAATGTTGGTGTTTAACAGCTGAATTTTTAATAGTGTTTAGCGGAAGAGAGGGGTAATATGAAACCAAAATCTTTAAAGTCAATGCAAGGAAGGTTAGAAAACCGAGTCGTTTGGTCGTTTCACCAAACGGCGAACCCATGCTGTATACACAGCGGTAAGTAAGTATGAAAATGCAAATCTTATACAGTTGATGAGTTGTGTAGAGTCTGCGTCGTGGCCAGGAATGAATGAAGTAGCATCACGCGTTTCGATGGAAATGCTTAAACTTCTATTCGCAAGATGCCACTTTAGAAGTTATCGCAAATTTTTAAGGTGTAAGAGCTCGTTACAACACGTGAAAAATGTAGAACACGAAATCATTGTGATATTTGTAAGCTTGGCTGACAGTACAAGACTTTGTCGTATTTTCAGTCACTTTTTCATGTTGCCATACCACGAGAGCTCAGTTGAATGAGGGAGGGGTTTTCCCCCTAGCCCGCCCGCCTACCCTATACGCTATAGACCAAAGTGGCAGTGCCACTTTGACACAGGCATTATAAAATTTTAAAAACTGCAGGTTTACACTCTGTAGAAGACGGAATCATCACACTGAAATGCATGTCGCCATAAACATGTGCTTAAATTAATCAGTTAATATTTTTCCGATTATAGGATTGAGATGTAAGCCGGCTCGAATGAAGGCATGAAATTCCAAGTTTTGTCGGCCATTGCCTGAAATTGTGGGCGTGTTTCTTTAGCAGCAGCTGCAGCTGCTGCCACTGCCGAATGTCATACTTTGAATCTAAGAGAGAGAGAATTAAGGTCGCCTTGGTGGCTTTCAATGCATGTCATTGCCACAACTCTGAGAATATTCGCAATCGACGGTTTTTTCTCACACAGCAAACGTGTTACTCGATAAAAAGTTAAACTTGTATCTGCAAATTTTGACTCTGCCTCGCATCTCCAGAAAGCTGAGAACATAAGGTTCTCAACTCTGTTCTCAACTCAGAAAGCTGAGAACCTAAGGTTCTCAACTCTGTTCTCAACTCAGAAAGTTATGAATCAAAAGTTCTCAACTCCAGAAAATGAAAATCAGTGGCTTACAACTCCTGATAATGAAAAAACCAATGGTTCACAAGCATGCTGCTGATAATGCAAGTGTTGCTACAAACTCTCACACCTGCTATAGCTTTAAAATTTAATGAAAATTTGGGTAAGCGGCTGCAAGCATTTCAATTAGATGCTAATGTGTAGTCTTCAACCGCCGCTGGAAGCTGCTATAAACAAGCTGTCAGAATCAATGCTGCTCTCATAGTTCACAGCTACCGCTAGATGCTGCGATAAACACACTTACTTATTTACTTAACAGGCCGTCAGAATGTCAGGCCTGTTGCTGCTTGTAGCCAAAGCTGTTATCAAACCGATGAAATTATAGAGTTGCAGTGCCATTGTTTAAACGTTCAATTCACGGAGATCACAATGTCCAAGTTTGTGCATGTGGCATGTAGCACTTTGGTCTCTCGGTCGACTTATTATGACCACTCTAATGTACTTTGAACCTCACGCGTCTGTGGTGGCAGCTAGCGAGGCTGTTATCGAAGCATTGAAATTACACATGGTCTTTGCTTAAACTTTCAACTCAATGTGTGCATATATGTCCATTTCACATGTAGCATGTAAGCATGGTCATTCCCTCAGCTCATACTGTATATTGAAGCTCAGCAACCATGCAAACGATGACAATGGACAGTAAAAATGCGCTGTTTCTTGGGCATTAAAACACGATAAATAAAGCTCGTGTAGTGAATTTTTGATAATTTAACTTTTTATCGAGTAACACGTTTGCTGTGTGAGAAAAAACCGTCGATTGCGAATATTCTCAGAGTTGTGGCAATGACATGCATTGAAAGCCACCAAGGCGACCTTAATTCTCTCTCTCTTAGATTCAAAGTATGACATTCGGCAGTGGCAGCAGCTGCAGCTGCTGCTAAAGAAACACGCCCACAATTTCAGGCAATGGCCGACAAAACTTGGAATTTCATGCCTTCATTCGAGCCGGCTTACATCTCAATCCTATAATCGGAAAAATATTAACTGATTAATTTAAGCACATGTTTATGGCGACATGCATTTCAGTGTGATGATTCCGTCTTCTACAGAGTGTAAACCTGCAGTTTTTAAAATTTTATAATGCCTGTGTCAAAGTGGCACTGCCACTTTGGTCTATAGCGTATAGGGTAGGCGGGCGGGCTAGGGGGAAAACCCCTCCCTCATTCAACTGAGCTCTCGTGGTATGGCAACATGAAAAAGTGACTGAAAATACGACAAAGTCTTGTACTGTCAGCCAAGCTTACAAATATCACAATGATTTCGTGTTCTACATTTTTCACGTGTTGTAACGAGCTCTTACACCTTAAAAATTTGCGATAACTTCTAAAGTGGCATCTTGCGAATAGAAGTTTAAGCATTTCCATCGAAACGCGTGATGCTACTTCATTCATTCCTGGCCACGACGCAGACTCTACACAACTCATCAACTGTATAAGATTTGCATTTTCATACTTACTTACCGCTGTGTATACAGCATGGGTTCGCCGTTTGGTGAAACGACCAAACGACTCGGTTTTCTAACCTTCCTTGCATTGACTTTAAAGATTTTGGTTTCATATTACCCCTCTCTTCCGCTAAACACTATTAAAAATTCAGCTGTTAAACACCAACATTTTACACGTCTCTCTTGCTCTCTCTCCAAAAACTATTTAATGCTCTTCTCGCCAAGCGAAAATAATGATTCGGCTCTTATTCGGGGCGATTAAAATTGACAATTACAGAGAGTAAATCTCTCTCTCTCTCTCTCTCTCTCTCACCCTCCTACCCTCCACGGCCCCTCTCACAAAATTCTTCGCTTCATCTCTCTCTTTCTAACGCTCTCTCTCTCGCTCTCTTTCAATCAAATACCGTAAGAGGTAAACCATAATGACTAATCGTGTACACTTGAGAGCTTTGCAGTCTGTAAGCGAGCTATTAAAAACAGGTTTCGTCTGGTAATGGAGATTGTAGAGAGAAACTCTGCCTATCTCCGTGCCTCTTTCATTCTCGCTCTCTCAATATCGCTGTGTCCATGCCCCTGTAAATGTCACCTGCTATCCAAAATTAACCAAGTGGGGTTTTTCCATGACTCTAGAATTTCAATGAATTTGAGATTTTTCAGAATTAAGAACCATTTGTGGAATGCATTACACAACTAAAAACATTTGATTGCCTGCCAAGTGTCGTAAAAGAGCACTATGCAGGGTCTCAAAACACCTCTCCATACAACAGCTCAAACCCTCGGTTCGCTAAATAAACACTCAACTTAAGTCTCCAAGCTGTATAGAAAATTATAAGTCTGTTAAGTAAATACACACATTCTAAATGACGCACGTCTACAATTGGCAGGTTTGCTCTACAAACTCGCAATATTCTACTGTGAAGCTAGCTTTGAGTGTGAGTTTTAGGTGTCTGAAATGTAAAAGTTGTAAAACCACCAGGTCAGAAATATAAGCCGCGCATCTCTCTCGCTCACACGCTACTTGTCTGCCAAAGGCGCTTCGCTCCCTCTCTCACTCTCGCTCCCTCCCTCTCTCTCTCTCTCCCTCCAGCTCTGCCAAACGCCTCTCTCCATCTCTCTCTCTCTCTCGCTCCCTCCCTCTCTCTCTCCCTCCAGCTCTGCCAAAACGCCTCTCTCTCTCTCTCTCTCTCGCTCATGCGCCATCTGTAAAAGACACTTACTATCCGAAACTGAACCGAGAATTTCAATGAAACTGAGATTTCAGTTTAACATTTCTCAGATTTAAGTTCATTTTGTTGAAAGATTTGCATAACTAAATGCGTGAGCTGTAGGAGAATGCAATAGAGCAAAGACACCTGAGTGCTTTGCAAAAGTTGAATACCATGCTAAATTCAGTTTAGGTGATGATTGTGCAAGTGTAAAAGGGCCTAAGGATAATGAATATTCAATAAGCGTTGGTCATCCTTGTAAAACAAGGCAAGCCCAACGAATGTCTTGCTGTCTAAGAGTAAAAGGTTGTCGCTCTAATTCAATGCAAGCGCACAAAAACATTGCAATTTGAGCCTATTGAATAATAAATTGGCCTTAGTCAGCCATGAAAAACAAGGCGAGCCCAAAGAATGGCTGCCTAAGAGTAAAATGCTGTTGTGCCTCAAAAGGGTGCAAGTACTAAATATTCAAGGCTAAATGGTCAGGCAAGAGCTGTAATGGCATGCAAGCGCAAACATTGGCTGCCTTGGCTTCCACACTAAGTGCTTGCGCGCCTTGCTGGGTGACGAAGATGGAGTTGCAAGGTTTGTAGTTGTAGGCTTGAGCCTAAAATGTGTGCGTGCCTAAGAGAAAATGGCTGTATGGTCCAAAAGAATTGAATGCTTGCTTATAATGGCCTCTACCATTAAAGTTGACCTAAGTGTAAATTGCTATACGCCAAACAATGCACATGTAAAAGAATGCAAGTGCAGCTACGAGAGTAAAGCCTAGCCATGTTGGACTCCAAGCTTAAATGTGAGCTATGTGAAAATGGCCAAAACAATGGCAGCTTGATTGTAGTAAGAAAAGTTGCAAAAATGGGCGCCTTGCAATGCTTGAGCAAAGATGGATGATGAGTAAAAATTGAGTGCTATACATGCAAGAATTGGTAGCTTGCTTGTATAAAAATTGGCTGCACGCATATGCGTGTGAAAGGCCCAAATAGAATGCACAGCATGCAAATAATGAATATTCACTGAGCTTTGCTAAGGCGTGTAGAGTGAAAGAAGAATGGAGGGGAGGGGTAGGGGCACACGCACGCCCCACCCAAGAAGAGGGACCCTTGGCCAAATTTAATGGGTGTCTGTTTTTAGGCTGTGTGGTGGTTTGAGCTTTGACCTGTACTTGGCATATGTTATGCTTATACCGGTAGCTAAATATAGAATTAAGCCAGAACTGTCAGTGTAAAAATTAAGCCAGAACTGTCAGTATGGTGCAAATTAAGCCAGCTCTGTCCTATTGATAACTACTTGTGTAGTTGCCATGTCGGACCGAGTTTCAGCAGTGCAGAGAGAGAGAGAGAGAGAGAGAGAGAGAGAGAGAGAGAGAGAGAGAGAGAGAGAGAGAGAGAGAGAGGAGACGAGACGAGGCGGAGGCGGAGGCGGAGGCGGAGGCGGAGACGGAGACGGAGACGGAGACGGAGACGGAGACAGAGACAGAGACAGAGACAGAGACAGAGACAGAGACAGACAGAGACAGAGACAGAGACAGAGACAGAGACAGAGACAGAGACAGAGACAGCGACAGAGACAGAGACAGAGACAGAGACAGAGACAGAGACAGAGACAGACTGTCTATCCGTGCATCTTTCTATCCGTCCGTCTATCCTTCTATCCGTCCATCCGTCCGTCTGGCTGTCTGTCTGATTGTCTGTATGGCTGTCTGTCTGGTGTTCTGTTGGCCATGGTCTGTCTTTCGATGCCGTGTTGAGGAATGGCAGGAGGGGCTAATGGATGGAACGTGTAACTCACCCGTTGCATGTTCTCTTTCTCGTCGGTGAGAGAGATGACAAATCGCAGAACGAGATGAAAGCAGACAGATGATCGGATTCCAATCATAGGTCTTGTGTCGTGTGGACTGACCTACTGACGAATGGATTGACCAGCAGATAGATTAACATACGGACTAAGGCATGGACTAATGGATGGACTAACGAACACAAAAACAAATAGACTAAAGAACGGACTAACAAGGTGGACTTACGAACTGGGTTAACGTATGGACCAATGGATTGACTGACGATAGAGAGTGACATGGGAGGCAATCTCGTCCCCATCCCCGCCCCGCAACAAGTAAGTCTTCCCCATCCCCACCCCATCCCCGCAGGGTTTGTCCCCATTTCCGCCCCATCCCCGCAGGTTTTCTCCCCATCCCCACCCCATCCCCGCAGGTTTTCTCCCCATCCCCACCCCATCCCCGCAGGACGACATCACATTCCCCGCAACAAGTTTACACCAATTCAAATTTAAAAATAACATTTTTTGCTTACAAATCCATTTGCATTGCAGACTGCAAAAGTCTGTTATTATCTTTATCGACAGTTTGCATTAACCAAGTCCTGACTATTTCTGACTAGAAGGCTTCAGGAAATAAAAATCTCCTTATCAGTTCTCAAGTTCTTAACATCACCCGGGTTTATTGCCGGCTCATTCCCCATTACCGCGGTATTACCGCGAGAGTAAACCCCATTACCGCGGTATTACCGCAATTGTTGTCCCCATTACCGTGGGATTTACCACGGTTACCGCGGTTTTCCCGCGGGGAAATTCCCCATGTCACTCTCTATTATACAGTTAAAATATGTACTGTCACTCTCTAACTAACGAACAGATTTAGATGCATTTGTTAATGTAATCAGAGATTATTATAGCGCCTTTTCCAGAAAGACTCGTCAGAGGCGCTCCCGACCCAACGGCGGAAAACCAAAATCGAACAGATTTGTTTTCAATCGTTTACGGAATAGAAATGAAGAAATTATGAGGGAGCTCAAGACGTAAGATGCTGGGCAACCTCAACCAAAGTGCGTTTAGGCAACTGGTATAATAAAGGATATTGTATTGTATTTATTAATTTATATAGCGCCGCTCACAGCAGTGACCATTCAGTAGCGCTCCCAGTGCGAGAACCGCTAGAGAAGAAGAAGGTTTTGAGGAGGGAGAAGGCTGTGTGCTGGACCTAGAAAGAATGGTAACACGTATATAGAGAGGAGGGAAGGGCATTCCATAGGGAGGGCCCAATGTTGGCAAAAGATCTAGTTTGGGCAATAGTGGTCCTAACTCGTGGAACAAATATATACTTACTTATTTCCTATTCCAGAATGTTAAGTATAGCAGTCTGACTATAAGCTGGTGGGACGGGCTGATATCAACATCCAAGGGAGTTCTACGCTCAGAGCCAGTCACTTCACTGACTCTTTTGTTCTCGATAAGGAATGTCATAGACGTATCCTTCCTTCCTCGAGTTTGGCAAGACTTATTAATCCTCTCGGATTACAATGTGGATCGGATCGATGTTGGTCTTGAATGGGGCGAAGGAGGAAGGGATGGACGTGATTTACCAGATGTTTACCAGAGAGAGCATCGACCAGTTTCTCTCTCTCTGTCTGTCTGTCTGTCTATCTGTCTCTGTGTGTCTGTGTCTCTCTGTGTCTCTCTGTGTCTCTTTTTTCTGTCTCTCTGTCTCTGCCTCTGTCTCACTCTCTGTCTCTCTCTCTGTCTCTGTGTCTCTCTGTGTCTCTCTGTGTCTGTGTCTCTCTGTCTCTTTTCGTGTCCGTGTCTTGTGTCTGTGTGTCTCTGTCTGTCTGTCTGTCTGTCTGTCTGTCTGTCTGTCTGTCAGATAGAAGGATAGAAGGATGACTGGATGGGTAGATATGTAAATGGATGGATGTATGGATGAAGAAATGAATGAATGGCTGATAGAATGGATGTGTGGATGAATGGATGGATGGATGGATGGGTTGGTGTGTGTATATGTGGATGAATGGATGGATGGATAGATGGATGGATGAATGAATGTATTTGATGAAAATGGATGGATGGACGTACGCACGGATCGCAGCGGAAGAACAATCATAGACGGACAGATAGACGGACGGACGGACGGACAGATGGATGAGAGGATAGGTAAAGGAAGAACATTTTGGCTAAACAGATTATTTATGATTTGAAATAATTCCCTCATCAGCCTTCGTCACTTTTAATTCCTTTGATTTTTCTATCACCTTCTTTTCTTCGTTGTCTCTCCGTCAGTTCGTCCCTTTGACTCTCTACTTGTCAGTCTGTCTGCCTGTCATGGAACCCTCGAATTTAAGCCTACAATAACAATACAATACAATAAATAACTCTCTCCCTTTCTTTCCGCCTTTTGCTGTGCAGCTGACCATGAAGCGGGGCTTCTTCGGCGCATGCGCTCTCACTCGACTTCCGGTGTAAGAATGAGAGCGGCCGAGTGCAACAGTGACGTCAGAATCATGACGCTTCTCTCGTGACGGTTTTGACATACTGAGTCCTCGATATGACGCCTATTGACACATGACATGATACTGTTTATAGTCATGAAACATACGAATATAAGCCTACGATAAAAGCCACCAATGCGGTCACGTTCAAGTGGATTAGAATATAATTGGCCTTACTATATAATAATTATTATACAATAGAATAGAATACAATAAAAAACAAAACAATACAATGAATATAGGAGCAGAAGTAAAATCTCTGTTCAGCAAAAATCAACGTTGAGGAATCAGTGCCATTCGATGGGACCCATGCGTAAGATCCATGCATTTTATGAACGTCAGATACAGCGAATGGCCTAAGCCAGCTATAGTACTATTTCTCCTCCTGCTCCTCTTCCTCGTCCTCCTCCTTAACTTCCTCCTCGTTCTCCTCTTCTTTCTCATTCTCTTACCAATTCTCTTCCTCCTCCTCATTCTGCTCGTTCCCTTTCTCCCCGTTCTCCTTCTCTTCCTTCTCCTTCGTCTCCTCCTCGTCCTCCCCGTTCTCCTCCTCCTCTTCCTTCTCCTTTTCCTCCTCCTCATTCTCCTCGTTGCCTTCCTCCCCGTTCTCCATCTCCTCTTCCTTCTCCTTCGTCTCCTCCTCGCCCTGTGGCCTTCGTCGGCCAAGTCTATTTGGAGTCCCAGATGTGACGAGTAACGTGCAAACGAGCAAATGGAGATATGGACATATAAAGATTTCTGCGAATGGACATGTGCATGATTGCATCACTCCCTCTGTACATCCGTGACTCTGTCCCTCTGTACATCCGTCCCTCTGTCCCTCTGTACATCCGTCCCTCTGTCCCTCTGTACATCCGTCCCTCTGTCCCTCTGTTCATCCGTCCCTCTGTCCCTCTGTTCATCCGTCCCTCTGTCCCTCTGTACATCCGTCCCTCTGTCCCTCTGTACATCCGTCCCTCTGTCCCTCTGTACATCCGTCCCTCTGTCCCTCTGTTCATCCGTCCCTCTGTCCCTCTGTTCATCCGTCCCTCTGTCCCTCTGTACATCCGTCCCTCTGTCCCTCTGTACATCCGTCCCTCTGTCCCTCTGTACATACATCCCTCTGTCCCTCTGTTCATCCGTCCCTCTGTCCCTCTGTTCATCCGTCCCTCTGTCCCTCTGTTCATCCGTCCCTCTGTCCCTCTGTGCATCCATCCCTCTGTTCCTCTGTACATCCGTCCCTCTGTACCTGTACATCTGTCCCTCTGTCCCTCTGTACATCCACCCTCTGTCCCTCTGTGCATCCACCCCTCTGTCCCTCTGTACATCCACCCTCTGTCCCTCTGTACATCCGTCCCTCTGTCCCTCTGTACATCCGTCCCTCTGTCCCTCTGTACATACATCCCTCTGTCCCTCTGTTCATCCGTCCCTCTGTCCCTCTGTTCATCCGTCCCTCTGTCCCTCTGTTCATCCGTCCCTCTGTCCCTCTGTGCATCCATCCCTCTGTTCCTCTGTACATCCGTCCCTCTGTACCTGTACATATGTCCCTCTGTCCCTCTGTACATCCACCCTCTGTCCCTCTGTGCATCCACCCCTCTGTCCCTCTGTACACCCGCCCCTCTGTCCCTCTGTACATCCGTCCCTCTGTCCCTCTGTATATCCGTCCCTCTGTCTCTCTGTACATCGGTTCCTCTGTACATCCGTCCCTCTGTCGCTCTGTACATCCGTCCCTTTGTCCCTCTGTATATCCGTCCCTCTGTCTCTCTGTACATCCGTCCCTCTGTCCCTCTGTACATACATCCCTCTGTCCCTCTGTACATCGGTCCCTCTGTCCCTCTGTACAT
This sequence comes from Aporrectodea caliginosa, assembly GCA_020284085.1. Taxonomy (NCBI): domain Eukaryota; kingdom Metazoa; phylum Annelida; class Clitellata; order Crassiclitellata; family Lumbricidae; genus Aporrectodea; species Aporrectodea caliginosa. The sequence goes on from JACEVL010000566.1 coordinate 225,831, forward strand.
CCGTCCCTCTGTCCCTCTTTACATTCGTCCCTCTGTCTCTCTGTACATCCGTCCTCTGTCCCTCTGTACATCCGTCCCTGTGTCCCTCTGTACATCCGTCCCTCTTTACATTCGTCCCTCTGTCCCTCTGTACATCAATCGTCTGTCCCTCTGTACATCCGCTCCTCTGTCCCTCTGTATAGCCGTCCCTCTGTCCCTCTGTACATCCGTCCCTCTGTCCCTCTGTCCCTCCGTCCCTCTGTGACTCTGTCCCTCCGTCCGTCTGTCCCTCTGTATTTCCGTCCCTCTCTCCCTCTGTTCGACCGCATCGTCCCTCCCCTGGGTCTAATGAATGCGTCCATTTAAGACAGCGATCTCTCTTATCTGAGTCGTTGCTTTCTTTTGGTCTTCGCTAAAAGTGACAGTCGAGACGAAACGAGTAATTGGCTGCGATGACGATCCAACCACCACTGACCACATCCATCCACCTCCATCACTCACATCCTCCTCCTTCTCCTCCTCCTTCTGCTTCTCCTTGTCCGTGTTTATGTTGTCCTTCTCTTCCTTCTCTTCCTCCTTCTCCTTCTTCTTCTCCTTCTTCTTCTCCTTCTTCTCCTCCTCTTTCTCCTTCTCCTTCTCCTCTCTTTCTCCTCTTTCTCCTTCTTCTTCTCCTCCTTCTTATTTTTTCCTTCTATTCTCCTCCTTCTCCTTTTTCTCCTCCTTTACCTCCTCCTTCTCTTTCTACCCCTCCTTGTTCCTCTCCTTCTTCTTCTTCTTGACCTTCTTCTTCTCCTCCTCCATCTTCTTCTTTTTCTTTTTCTTCCGTCCTTCTTCCCCTTCTTCTTCTCTTCCCCCTTCTTCATCTTCCTTCCTCTTCTCTTAATTCTTCTTCTCCTCCATCTCCTTATCCATCGTCCTCTCTCAATCCCTTCTCTTCCAATGTCTCTTTTTTTCCACTGCTCGTCGTACTTCTTATCTACTGCGACCTCTTCATACTCCTACTCGCCGACCATTTATTCTTCCTCTTTCCTCAGGAGGACTCTTTCCCCCGCCTCCTCCTCCTAGTCCTCCTCCTCCTACTCCTCGTCCATCTCCTACCCTCCGCCGCCTCCTCTTCAACTCTTTCGTTTATTTAACTTCTCTCAGTCGTCCTCTCTTTCTCTTCTTCCTCTTCCTCCTCTTTCTTAACAGCGTCCTCTTTCTCCTACTCAGATTTCTCCTGCCTCCTTCCTTCGGTCCCTCCTCTCCCCCTCTTCCTCCTATTTCTCCCATCCTCTTTCTACTTCTTCTTTTCCTGTTACTCTCCCTCACCTCTACTCCTCCCCTACTTCTCCACATCCTTCTTCAGCTTCTTCTTTTCCTTCTACTCCTCCTCGTCCTCTCCTCCTCCTCCTCCTCATATTCGTCCCCTCCTCCTTCTACTTCCTCTCTTCCTTCTACACCTCTTCACTCTCCTCCTTGTCCTCCTCCTCCTCCGTCTCCCCATCTCCTCCAACTTCTCCTCTCATTTGTTCTCCTCCTCCACCTCTCCTCCTCTCCTACTTCCACTCCTCCTCCTACTTCTCCCCTTCTCCTTCTACTTCTGCTCTTCCTTCTACTCCTCCTACTTCTCCCCCGCCTCCTTTTACTTCTGCTCTTCCATCTACTCCTCCTCCTCCCGCTCTGCGTCATTGATCTGTTTATCTGGCACTTAACGACATCCTCCGACTGCAGATGATATCCACACACAACCGATAAAGATGGCCGCCGATAATGGCGACTCCAACGATCGCTCAAGATTACATCCGGGCTTCTGCGCTGTGTCGCCATCTGACAACTGATTGAACCCCAGTCACCGCAACTGCGAGTCGCACGATTTTTACCACTAAGGAAGTTCATTTGCGAGGCCGATATATTGGCAGACAGACTTGCTGATATAAAAAAAGCAGTGGACTAATTAACGGAGGGGGAAGATAAATTATAATTGGAATGCGGCGATTAGTGTAGGATACAAAGAAGTGGATGGCTGGAATCAGTGCAGGAGTTAGTTATTGGTCCGTGTAGGTTACACCTATATTCACCTTTGTGCACCTGCTCTTTGTGTGCGCTGGATGGCTACGCCAGAGTTAGGAATCGTCATCTACAGCGCCCCAAAAAGGCAAGTCGCGGGAACCAGCTTATTAATAATAATCTTCGTTTATTGCAATTCAAACTGATACACCGCAGTACGATTACAATTCATAGTATGAACGGATGATCACAAGTTAATGCAGGAGTCGAATTTAACTGTTTGGGGAGATAGCAAGAGGTGGTTCTGGTGTCTGGTGAGTTCGTATAGGATGGAAGGCACGACCGCCTTGCCCTCCTTCAATCGACCCTCCTCTACCCTACTAAAACCTGGTTCTGCCACTCCTATGATCTTCATTACGCCTTCTTCCTATCTTCTACGTAATGTCATTGCGAGGTTCTTAGCGCCTTTGTTAGAATGTTTAGGGGCGCAATATAAATAGGCAGAGTATGCTCGTATACATGATAATAATCTTTTCTTTATTAAGCGCCTGACAAACGCACTGCGCTGTACATTTACATGTTATGCAATGTAAATCTTAACTACTAACAGAACAGACAGCCTGCAATACAACGGCGCTAATAGCAGTCTACAAAGCATATCAGCCCTACGGGACTCTGTCTCGGTACCTCTCGCTCTCTACGCCAGATGTCATCCAATGCGTTATCGCCCCCCCCCGATACATACACACTTATTAACTTACATACATAAATACGTATGCATGTGCATGCATAATAGAGTAGCTCTGGGCCCAAAAAGGCTCGCAACTTCGAGGTACAAGAGGGGGCCTGCTCGGAGCCTCACAAATACGAACTAACCCCCATTATAGCCCATTTAAGTAATCTGCAAGGAACACGAAATTTGACGTTATGCAACTGTAAACTGTGCATTAGGCTATACACATACTCATTCATTCAATCATTCAGAGCATCTATATAGCGCCCCTTCAAAAAGGGACGAATATAAGTACTAAAAGTAGCACTCAGGAGTGCTCCCGGCCCAGCCACGACTAAAGAAAAGACTGGAGGGACTTGTAGAACCTGCTGCATGGCTCAAAAGTAAAGAGCACGCGCGCATACAATACATACATGCATACATGCACACATATATCAGAATACAATACACGATAATGCCCCCTTACAACATCAATTGCACTGAGCAATATTGTGTGCGTGAGCCGTGAAGGACTCGCTCGATATCCTTCATACACAGTAACCGCCTGAGAGGAGGCTCGAACCAGTGCTCCAAGCGATTCATGCCGAGCGCTCTAACCATTGAGGAAACCGTGCCCACATACATGTATGTACAATAATTGCATAAATACATGCGTACAATGTAATTGTAACTAAACATTTATATAGCGCCCCTTCAAGATATCTACTCAGAGGCGCACTCTGCGCTAGCCTATAATGACGCTAAATGTCATTACGAATATATTATTACATCAGTTAGCAAAACAATGCACCACTGAGACACAACTGGCGGGCCATCGCACACACGTGGAACCAACCAACGGATTCCCGTCGACAGCTGAAGATGGCATGGATGTTCAGAACTTCAGAGTCTCTGGACCAAGTCGATATACAAGACAGTGTCATAGGCCTATACTTTAAAATTCGAACACCATTTAGTCGCTAGATGTCGTGGCCATTTCAGCACTATACAGCAATGCAGCAGAAGCCACGATCAGCTGCACGAGCAGCTGCAGAAGGATTTTATACAAATGTTCGCTGAAAATATGGTTGGCTAATAATTATATGAAGTGATTTTATGTAAAGGGCCAAATTTAAGTTTTGTAATTTGGAGGCGATTTAAATGGGAGGGTTAAATCGGGAACAGAATTTCGTCTACATGTACATTGCACAGAAAACATTGTATTTAAAAAAAACAGCGTGTGTAGCCTATACTGTACCTTTATATGATTTTAAAAGAGTCCAATATAAATAACCAGATACATGCTATATACATGCAGTACATAAAACCATGCTCATCATATCATATATTCGTTTAATGTGTTAACAACAGACATAACGCTGTAGGTGTACATAGAAAAAACTACATCTAGATATTATAGTATGAATTAATAATAGCTTAGTAAGAGTTCAGGAATAACATACGAGAAATAAAATTTCGTGAGTCCTTGTCAGGAAGGTTAAAATTATGAGGTCTGACCCTAAGAAAATACGGAGTAAAATGTTGGTTAGGAAATAGGCATCTGAGAGAATGATTCTCATTTAAGAGGACGGCCTTAAAGAGTGAAGTGTCTGCTTTATTAGCTAGAACATTTGTAGAAGGGGAATCTGACGGAATAAAACCAGAGCGTATTAATCTGTTATTCAGACGTTCTATGCTCTGACTAATGCTCTGACTAATCCCTTAAGGTAGGTGTCTTCTAATACTTCAGACACTCCTTTCCAGATACATCTTTAAACTTGCCATCCGTGACCAAAACCCACAAATCTGCATTCGTACATAACAAACGATACATCTAAGCAGGCAAAGCAACACTTAGGCTAAGCCTACACAATGTTAAATCATGGAAGGAAACATCCAACAATGTACATAAACTCACAGTGCACACATCAACTTCTGGAAATTCGTTTCAATATAAAAAACAATTATAATTATTGTATCCTAATTTTCCTGTTTGAATGATGCCCACCTCTGATAAATCATCAATGCAAGCACATACAATGTGAACACTGTAACAGCTGATTTTATTCAACAAAAACACCACACTGGTCCCTAATAATTCTAAACTATGTAGCGTACACTATGGTGGAGCTCAAATTATAAGAAAAAAAATCAATTTTATTTCGAATGTCTTACACACTAAAAGTGTTCCTTTTAAGCTCAAACATTAGCGAACATTTTTTAATAAAAAATATTTTATATTTAGAGATATTTATATTTGGAGATATTTATATTTAGAGATAGCTCAAATTGCTGGTACTTGTGTCGCTTTGGAACAAAAGCTTGGTAAGAAGCTTCAATTACTGACATGTAGACATCAATTTTAAAAAAATTGTCGAATTTATAAAAATTTCAATACATTTTTAAAATGTAATACTCTAATTGTAACAGAAAAAAATTATTATTTTACAATTTGCACTAATGTGGTATATTTACGCTATGCTCAGCAACCTTCAGTAAAATGTCTTTCCATTTGTCTAAGATCTCCATCTTGGCTTTGATATTGTGCTCCTTCATCTGGTCACTGACCTTCAACAGTTCCGCTAACTTGATGTTCTGCAATTTCTTAACAAGGTCTGGAATCGAGTCATAGTAAAGAATATGCGGAAACTGATAGAAGTCGGAGAATTCGATCCAGAGCCGAATTGCCTTTTCGTCTTGCTCGTTGTTTGGGTCCGGGACTGCAATCTGAGATGGGTGTGCACTGATGTCGGACTTGTTTGGCCGACCGCCAAAAACACCGTTCCACGTTCTCTCCTTCATGACCATGTGCTGGTGCTGCCACTTGGTAAGAAGGTCTCTCGATGGAAAGAACATCGGAATGTTCATGCGATACTGTTCGAACAGACTCATCACGGAGACCTGGTAGGGCACGTAAACCATTCCCATGTGAGCGGTTAGATCAGAGTACTTGTAGTGTGAATACTTCTGTCGAAGTTCAGTCGCTTCTACAGTGCAGTTCATAGCTAGACATGCTTCAGGAAATTCCTTGAAGAAAATGGTGTTAAATCCGCCGTTGTGGATAGGGGCAACCAGGAACCCTTTTCTCGATGGGTTGTATGTCAGGTTATTGTAATCACAGAAACTCGACAACAGCTGCCCCTGAATACCAGTGAAATATTTGATGTACTCTACATCATACATGTTGTTTCCACCTACCACGTTCCATGGAAGAGACGCATACTGGATCAGGTTTTCGTTCCACTTCGTCCACCGATCTTTTCCGAATCGGCCGAGCTCGTACCGTGTTGAGGCAATTATGATAAGGCTCTTGTTAAATGGTGCAAACAGTTCGCACATCGAAGTTGGATGAAAGCAGACGAAAGCATCAACAGACTTCATCTCGGCATCATCCTTGTAGGCGTCGTAGAACTTCGGTATTAGCGAGTGATCCAGATCCATCGCATTTTCAACACCTATGACCTTGAGTGTGCTTCGACCTTCACAAGTGTTTGTGAAATAACAATGGGTAGAGAGACTCTTGTCGATAAACTTAACTCCGAAGGGACTTAGCAGATGCTTCAAGTCATGAATAGGAGCTATGTGGTAGTCGTTACTCCAGATTACCAATTGTTTTTCCTTGAATAAAGTCACAGGTTCATTTGTTGGAGGATGGTATGCACTCTCACTGAATTCCCTTACAATGGCATTCGTTCGAAAATGGACCAGATAAACGGCGAGCATGGCGAACATGAAAACAAACAGTACCAGTAAAGCTTTGAAAATTTTCATTTTGCGTTTTTTGTGCGAAGAAAATCCGATGTTAATCCATGTACAGTATGATCTGTCCTTCTCTACAGCAAAGCAAGAAACAACATATAATTACAAAAACAATACCCAATTTGTATTTTAACTGCACTGTAATTTATAACTTCTAGCAAGTCAGCGTTTAGTAGGGACTAACCGAGTAGGCATTTTCTGCCGAGTACTAAGTTCGAGTATTTGGATATACAATTTGCCGGATCTGGGTATGAATCGAGTACCATTTGTTCCATATGAGAAGCTTCACATTTTCGTGTAATAAAAAATTATCGAAATAAATTTTAATGCTTGTAATAACTAACTAATACATTTCTCATTTTAGAAATAAATAATCAATTAAATGGACTTGACTTCCGTTGTGGACTTTTAAATTGGGATTTTCTGGTGAATTATAAATGAAACAAAGTTTAACAAACAAAGAATAATTTAAAAACTTTATTTCCAACTATCTGTGTGTATAGTATTTGCCAATGCAAATAGTGCCGAAATAACATAGGCGAATCTCCGAGGTGATTTCCAGTTGTTCCCAGCATTTAATGCACAAGGTATCAACAGAGGGTGCACCAACACGAAAACATAAGCAGGTAAATATCCATTATCCAGAAAAGATCAGTCTGTAAGACAGAGAGGCAGCCTTTGCGAGATTCTTGTAAGGTGCTATATAAATTGCCATACATACAATATGGAATCTGTAACAGAGAAGTCTTAAGCGGAGAACGAAATGACATAAGCGATTGAGCAGAATGAACAGATACAGAGAGAATATTATTCCAAAATCTAGTAGGTCCAGCAACTTGAAACCTCCTTTGCCATGAATAGTACTAGTTTTAGTTATGTACGAGCAAAGGATACTCAGATGACCTGGTTGAATCATAATAGTTCTGGAGACTAAGGACTGATTGTATTAAAGTATTGTGGTTGGTCAGAGTTCCATGTTTTATAAACTATGAGCCCCATTTTGAAATAAATGCTTTGCTGAACAGGAAGCAATTCAAAGTCTATAACATAATGCATACATGCCAAGTCACCAGCAAACAGTCTACATCAGTAGTACATATAGTGCTCAATTAATAACTGGATGTAAATGGACAATCTTTCTAATAGCTGGGTGTCAATCTTTAACGCACGCATTGTCACTCCTGGTTCTGAAAATTCTCCTTCTATTTTTATTCTTACTTTCTGTCCCATCATCTCCCATGTACACTTTGTACAGGTTTCCTATGAGTCTTCTGTCTTTCCAGTCCACACCTATTCTTCTCAGTGCATGCATTAAATGACGTATTATTTATTTATTTATGATGTTCCTAATCGGAGTTGTGCGCTTTTAAAGTTTAGCAGTAACTACGGAAACTAAATTTGGAGAAAAACGCGATCAAAGTTTTGACTCATAAATTCTGTAGGCCTAGAAGCAATGTCGCATTCTCAATAACATCAGCAAACTAGTCGTCTATGGCGCCGTGCCTGTTTACGTCGTTCAGTAATTGGACAACTTTGCGTTCTATTCTTCACAAATAATTATAAACTTTGAAATGAATCAACTTACACCGCTTATTACGATTGAACTCAAAAACAAAAAACTACATCAGTCACTGTCAGTTTTAAATCCAGTGCTGCCAGGTACTTTCCGGAATTCACGCCCAATGGCTTCCCAAATTCCGCCCAAAAATAGCCCAATATAAATTTATAACGTAAACAAAATGAAAACAGCTGAAAATGATCAACATTTATGTAATATTTACTTCTATTTGAACTTTTGGTAACTTGTTTCATCGTAAAGTCAAAAATTGAATGCATCTGAACAGGAAAATTTGTTCCTTAACATCTTGAACATTGCACATGTCACGCAGGCCCTATATAATTATACAGCTGGTGTTCAAAATGTTTTCCTTGTTCACGGACACACGACCGTAGACGTGGACTCCAATGTTTGATGGCCCGGTCGATGATCACGTGGTCAAACAGCTGCCACTCTTCAATCAGGTGATCGACGTCACTGACCATCGTCACTGACCAATTGTGTGCGTAGATTTCGTTTATTATTAAGATACAAAGTTGACATACCGCAACTTGTTTACATGAGATAATGAAAGTAATGAAATTAAAAACTATAAGTTTATGCCTATAGCCAGGATTGAGAGTTAAAACTTAACATCCCGAATGGTACGATATAGAACCCTAGAGATGAAATTGTGGTCATCTTTTTTTGGGAGTTCATATTCATGAGGTCTAGGGCGCAGAGCATAAGGCCTACAAACGGTCGGAGGAAAGAGGCCTCTAAGCACATGTTGTGAGTTCCGGTTGACCGCAAGCAGGAGTTTGACATCTGCTTCTTCCATCATTCGGTCTAAATCCTGTTGTTGAGGAGGAAGGTATCCCAGTCGTTTGGCCCTTTGCAGGAAACGTTGGAGTTTTAGTCGGTCACTTGCGGTGGTGAATCCCCACCAAGCAGGGGAGGCATAGAGAAGGCGAGAGATGGTAGTTGCACGTGCAACTTCATGGAGCGCTGTCGGAGGGAGACCGTGTGCCCTGAGGACTCTGAGAGCGTGGAGCGAACCAGAGCATGCACTTAGAATCCTGTTGACATGGGAAGAAGCACTGAGATCGTTTGTAATTGTCACTCCGAGCATGAGCATTGATGTTACTCTCACGATTCCTAAGGTAGGTGGGTCAGATGTTCCTTTGACACGTCGACGGTGGATGATCATTTCCTGGGATTTGCTCTCGTTCAGTCGTAGATTGTTCCTCACGGCCCATTCCGATACATTTTCCAACTCCTGCGGAGTGGAACTCCTCATGGAGGCACCTATAATTAAATAAGTGTCATCCGCATACTTTCTGATCAAGTTCTGAGGATTGACTGGGTGCAAATCCGAGGCATCGGCGATGTAAGATGATGGGCCTACCCCAGAGCCTTGAACAACGCTGGCGTTGATGGATGCAATGGTTGATTTCAGCCTGGAGAAGCATGTCAAGTGTTTTCTGTCTTGCAAAAATTCAACCAGCCAATTGTAGATATGATCTGGGATTTCCAGCTGGGAAAGCTTTTGTGCAAGGGTGGAATGGCGCACAGAGTCAAAAGCTTTTGAAAAATCTAGGGAAATCAACGTGACATAGTCGTTTGTTGATAGGAGGTCTGTAACAGCCTGGAGGACGGAAATCAAGGCAGCAGTTGTTGAGCCAGTGGGGCGGAAGGCGTATTGATCGGCAAGTAGGGTAGACATTGGAGGGGAGGTGAAGGACGGATACACATACATACGCACAAGTTGTCGCTCGGTCATTCTGGATAGGACTGGAACGATAGAAATGGGCCGAAAGTCACCAGGCGTAGTCGGTTGAGTCGTCTTTAGCACCGGTTTGATGATGGCGGTTTTCCATTGTGTCGGGACATGGGAATTAGCAATTGATAGGTTGATGATGTAAGCCAATACAGATGCATAAACTGGAGCTGCAATTTTCAAGAACCAGGATGGTATTCCATCAGCACCATCAGCAGTATGATGCAGACGGTCTAGAAGATAGAAAGTTCCCATTTCCGTTGTAAATGGTCGGTTGTTATAGGCCGTTGCTCGTCTTAATGGAAGAACATATTGGGTGTCTGTAGAAATTCTGGCATAGTGATCGTTTAGCTCAGCTGCAGTAATGTCTGTAGATGGGTCCTGGCACTTTCGACGACCAGTCAACTGACCAACTTGTTTCCACATGTCCTGTAGGTCCCTCCTGGGATCAACGTCCTTCAAATGTGATCTGGTGGCGAGTTGAATGCTACGACCGATCCTACGCGCAAGTGCTGTGGCTTCTTCTAGGCGACCAGCTCTCATAAGACGATTCTTTCTGCGCAGTAAATGTTTAGTTGTCGGCGTTAGAAAATATGGATCAGCCGTGGTCATTGTGATCTTTCGGATGGGGTAGAAGAGATCCAAGTGTCCTTGGGCAACTCGGTAGAAACAATCCCATGCCAACTGTGGGTCAGAATGGTTGCTTGCAGTTGTGAGATCAGCAGTGGCTAGATGTCGGAGGAAGGCAGCATGTTGCTGAGGTGATCTTCTTCTAAACTCCACCCTCTGAGGGCGCTTGTTTTTTCCGATCAGCGTCTTTTGAGAGGTTGCAACAATGGCTTTGTGGTCAGTTTTTAAGGCTGAGGCAAGTACTTTGACGATCGGATAGCAAGGTTCAGAAACAAAGAGACGGTCAAGGGTGTTCAGGCCCCTTGTTGGTTTTTTTACTAGAGGGATGAGACCAGTTCTCTCAATGACCTCGTTCTCATCCAGTCGATTAAAGTCTCCTCCAAGAACCACAATGGCAGCGTGGTCTTCGCGGACTATTTCCTCAACCGAGCGCTCGAGCCTGTCCAGCAAGATTTCATTCCTGTAGATCGGATTAGGCGTGTGATATAATGCTCCCACATACATCGAGCGCGATGGCAGAGTGATTTTAATCCATAGCAGTTCGAGGGTCCTAGTATCACAGTCAATCACGTGTTCGGATGCTTGGTAGATTGCTTTTACCAATACTGAGACACCGCCAGCCCTCCTTCCAATTCGATCCCGTCGGAAAAGGTTGTATCCATCTACATGATAGATGCCTGCTTGATGATGAGATTTAAAATGGGTCTCAGTTATTATTGCTAGATGTAAGTCATAGCCGATGAGTTCAGCTTGCAGTTGTTCAATAGCCGACGGCTTTGCAAGCGAGCAGGCGTTGATGATATAGATGCTGGGAATTTCTTCTGGTTGTAGAGGAACTGGCTTCGATATGTTGGATGTACAAAGATTAAGCAGCGGTATGATAACTAGGCACCTGTCTCGGGTTGGTAGACCATCGTGCCTCCGAACAGCAGGTCTTGGAAGCTGGCGATACAGAACTTCAATGGCCTGGCTTTGTCTATGCCGCCTGCCGGCGCGCGAGCCTCTGTATCGGAGCAGGCCAAGTTCTTTGAGAGTGTTCAGAGTTGTGTTGTATTGTTCACTCGTATTAAGGTGTATCAAAGAACGACGAACGGCGTACAACTTATTTCGGCTAATACGGTTGAAAGGACCAACCTTGCATGAGGTGATGTTTCGTTCCATTGGACTGTGATGGGTTCTTAGACTGCAAAGACTCAAGATTTCATCCTTTTTCCAAGTTTTTGTGTGTGTGATCAAGCAGAAGAGATGTTTAACTGCTAGGCCAACATCCTTTTCCTCAACTAGCTGTTCAAACTCTTCGGCAGAATTAATTAAAAAACAAACGAAATATAACGTGTTTACATAGCTGGAATACACACGACTGGCAGCCGATACAGCGCCAAATTCAAAATAAATTGGGAACTGGAGGTTTAAAAACAAACTAAACTTGAAATTACGTGAGCCGTGAAGGACTCGCTCGATATCCTTCATACACAGTAACCGCCTGAGAGGAGGCTCGAACCAGTGCTCCAAGCGATTCATGCCGAGCGCTCTAACCATTGAGGAAACCGTGCCCACATAATATGTACAATTGTACATAAATAGCCTACATACATAAATACATGCGTACAATGTAATTGTAACTAAACATTTATATAGCGCCCTTCAATATATCTACTCAGAGGCGCACTCTGCGCTAGCTTATAATGATGCTAAATGTCATTACGAACGAATATATTATTACATCAGTTAGCAAAACAATGAGCAGTAAGCTGAAAGAGTCACCACTGGAGGCCAACGCGCACACGTGGAACCAACCAACGGATTCCCGTCGACAGCTGAAGATGGCATGGATGTTCAAAGTCTCTGGACCAATTATTATTGGCGTCGACATACAAGACAGTGTCATAATTATACTTTAAAATTCGAACACCATTTAGTCGCTAGATGTCGTGGTCATTTCAGCTTTATACAGCAATGCAGCAGCAGCCACAGTCAGCTGAACGAACCAGCAGCTGCAGAAGGATTTTATACAAACGTTCTCTCAAAATATGAATGGCTAATATATAAATTGATTAAAGAGATCATGCCTAATGGTCTTAAACCAATTCTTAATAAAGCAGAACTCGCATACATTTAATCAGTGAAATAAGCTGGCTGGGCCGATGAAACCAGTTTTCCTAAAAGTTTGCAACGTTTATATCGGAGGACGTCTAAGGACAGAGCCGGCGTCCATAACGGACGTCCGCAATGTAGGGAGGATGGGTCATCCGTATGCGGACAAGGCATAAGAGATTATGACTCGTTCGGAGGTCCGTATCCAAATTTGATGGCTTTTCCAGTAAAACGTGTGCCTTACACGTCAACTTCAGTCAGATGTCAGACAGTCTGCACCAAATTGGTTCATCATTAGTACGGTAGTGTTCCATTGACACCATTTCATCAGCGTGCGACAGGGACTGTGCACTTATAGTCTAAAGAATGAGAACATTAAAAAGTGTATTTGAGTTTGACATGAAAAAAAGCATAAAGTCGGTCGATGGGTAGGCCTATTGGAATCCGAGCTGCCACACCGCAGGAGTCTTGCAGTCAGTCATCCTCTGATGCGGACGTCCGCAAAGAGGGATGAAAGGTAAGTAAGTACGTATATTCTTTAGGCCCCTAATCTCCATTTGCAAACGCTATGGCACATATAGGGGTCTACAGCTGGAAACATTAGTATCAAACATAGAAATCAAAACAAGTAATAAGGATTATAAAATAAATGAGTAAGAGTAGTTAGTGAAGTCAGCTATACAGCATACTAGTGATGTATTCCTTCTCAGTCAGTTAATCACAACGCGGTATGTCACAATAATATGTGAGCTAGGCATTAGGGTGTATTCAGTTTCCCGTTCTGGCTGGAGTAAACCATGAGGACATGCCCAGGATCACAGAGTATCGCTGCAAAGAGGGGTACGTCTGCCTTAAAACACATAAATGTCAAATGTAGGAGTATCCGTTGGCAAGTACCCATGTCGCACATGTTAGTGACTTTACGAACATCAGTGCTCATCCCAAACTCTCCAAGACCAAAGTCGATGAAGGGGTATAAAGTAGGTCATTTTTTGCGAACGTCCTTTAATAAGGACGAGCCCTGACGTGGTCGCATGGAAGACGAGTGTGTTGACAGAGACACTCAAACTGATTTGTTATGCCTAGCTACAGAAATAAGCTTCAGTGGCAGACCTAAACAAAGCTGTCTTTCATTTCTAAAAGGAAGTTGCTCATCATGAAGTTCAGTTAGACTTAGAGCAAACCGATACGATACAACCAGCTGTTTGTAATGGAGACGACCATACAGGGCAGCTGAGGTCATCTGGCTTTCGTTCATTTAGCCTAAATATATCTTATGTCAAGGGCCAAATTTAAGTTTTGTAATTTGGAGGCGATTTAAATGGGAGGGTTAAATCTGGAACAGAATTTCGTCTACATTGCACAGAAAACATTGCATTTCAACACAGCCCTGTATATACTGTATCTTTATATAATGTTAAAAGAGTCCTATATAAATAGCCAGATACATGCTATATACAATTATACATGCACGTAAATGTACATAAACTCACAGTGCACACATCAACACAGTCAACTTCTGGAAATTCGTTTCAATATAAAAAACAATTATAATTATTGTATCCTAATTTTCCTGTTTGAATGATGCCCACCTCTGATAAATCATCAATGCAAGCACATACAATGTGAACACTGTAACAGCTGATTTTGTTTAACAAAAACACCACACCGGTCCCAATAATTCTAAACTATGTAGTGTACACTATGGTGGAGCTTAAATTATAAGAAAAAATCAAAAATTTTTTGAATGTCTTACACACTAAAAGTGCTCCTTTTAAGCTAAAACATAAGAGAAAATTTTTTAATAAAAATATTTATATTTAGAGATATTTATATTTAGAGATAGCTCAAATTGCTGGTACTTGTGTCGCTTTGGAACAAAAGCTTGGTAAGGAGCTTCAATCACTGACATGTAGACATCACTTTATGGCACTGATCATTGGTAAAGCCTTCCAAATATGCATGGGATCAAAGTCTTTGCCAAAAGTCATGCTGTATAAGCGCTTTTAAGAATTCTGGGTATTCGTAAACACTGAAGTATATGAAACAGGAATTTCAACAGATGATGTGGCAAGTCTTGTGATGGATATTAACTTGTCTTCCTGGGTGCAGTTCCTGCTAAAGGAGTACGATTCATGTCACCTGGAGCTGGGCACCGTGCTCGTTGGATGTCCAAAGTCATGTACAGCAGCGCTTGCCAAAGTGGCGGTCCCCGGACCGGTCCGTGAGCCCTCAGTTGCCGGTCCCCAAAGTGATACAAGAAACTGGTCAAATTGTCTCGGAATCTCCACATGGCTATTGTATTTTTAAAAGTCATAACAAAAACACTTATTAGGCTACCATTCAAAGGGCAATAGAGCCACAGAATTGGCTAAATATGCATCTAAATCAATTTTAATACATTTTGAGGAATTTAGGTGATCGGAAACGAAAAAGATAAATAATTAATACATTTGGCACCGGTCCTCCTGCAGTGGGAAAACTCCTGCCAGTCCGTCATACTGAAAAGTTTGGGAAGCACGCATCTACAGTCTGAAAATCTGGATATTTCAGGACCAATTCACAATGACTCCAAGAGAAGAAAGGGGCTACATGAAGCACACATTTGCAGCACATGTGTACCTGAAAGCCTGGTTTACTGCTCCTCTTAGCACCAATTAAGTGCTTCATACAAATGACTTGCTTCTGCTGAACTCTCTGCAGCATCAACCAAGTTTTCTATAAGCACTTGTGGTATTTGTCCCAAGAACTTGTTGGCTTGGCTTTCTTCAACGGTCAGGTTAGGTCACTCCATCACCATAGTCTGATGGCAATTGTCATGCAAATGGGGATCCACAGCAAGAGCAAGATCATTCGAAGTGGCTAAGTGTTCACCTTCAATCATTTCAGGACAAGAATCTAGAACATTTTGTCACAACAAAGTCAATGTCACATCGAAAATGATGGAACTTCCAGTAGGATTTCTTCTTACAGTTGATCCTGTGATGTGGGAGGAACATGACGACTTCAAGTAGGCTTCAGACACAGTTACAGCACTGAAAGTGGTCAACGATCACACCGAACATGCAACTGCACTGATCCAAGAGTTAACGGACCGCTAACACGCAATGAATCTCATGTCTAGTTCCAGCTAACGATTGTTGAAGACCATCACAAAGCCTAATCGTACGCAGATAGTAGAAAACAGACTTTGGCAGGGCAGTCTGCAAAAGGCAAAGGCCCAAACCCAATTCTGCGTCTCTTTGGCTGTGTAGTACGAGAAACTTCAGCATCGTTGAGCTACCTCTAAATATTTATCAAAAGCAATCCTAATTTACATGAAATTTTTTAAAGTAAAAGAACAACATGAGAGGGTACGAAGATCAATTTTCTCATCTTAAAAAATAAGCTCCACTCCAGTGTAAACATGCTCACCGATAAATACTTGTACAAAATGCTGACAGAATGCAACCTTGTGAAACATGTCACTTATTACACGATCCACATAAGAATGCTTCTGTAATGAAATGCACTAATGAAAACACTAGCAGTGCATTAAAAGTTTCTCTGAAAAAAATACTAGAAAATGTACTGATTATGTGAAAATGTTCATTCATACCATAATAATAGTAACAACAATAACAATAATAATAACAACAACAATTTGGTTAATGAGGCCGGAATGTTTTAACTGGAATGTTTAAAAATGCTAAGTACCTGCCAAGAAGTTAACAATAGCATTGCAGAAAGTCTACATCCTTCTCAACAACAATCCGAATAATTTTGACACACATTTCTCAAAATATATCATAAAGAATCCACAGACGTAACTTTGTATTGTGTTGGTGGTGTGCGGTCACAACAACTTTTAAAAGTGACGGGACACCCCGGGACAGTCACCACTAACTATTGGTCCTGTGCTGTTTGGAATTTTGCATTGGACAACAAAGATGTGCGAGTGATTGCTGTTTAGCACTATCGTGGTCTCAGTGGCATCAACATATAACAGTTGTGAAACAGAAAGTAAACATGTAATTTGTTACAGGGTTGCCACAAGGTTAATAAAACTAAAATCCATCACTTTCCATTATCATTTTCCATGATTTCTAAGACTTATTTTAGACCAAGAAGGACCTACTTTCTAATTGTTTTATCGACGCAACATTTATCAAAATTTTAAAATATGATTAGAAATATGTCTAATAATGATTTTCCATTTTCTACATGACTTAGCTGCAATTTTCAAATTTCACGACTTTCCAGGACTTTTTTGAGAAAGCACCTGTTTCCCAGGCCTTAAATTTTTCAAACTCTAATTCCATGACTTTCCAGGTTTTCCAGGAACCGTGGCAACCCTGTTGTTACCTGTGAGTGACCTT
This sequence comes from Aporrectodea caliginosa, assembly GCA_020284085.1. Lineage (NCBI taxonomy): Eukaryota > Metazoa > Annelida > Clitellata > Crassiclitellata > Lumbricidae > Aporrectodea > Aporrectodea caliginosa. The sequence continues at coordinate 242,669 of JACEVL010000566.1, forward strand.
AAAGTGCAGATACTTCTGTTGAAATGCAGTCGCTTCGAGCGTGATGGACAAAGCATACTATATTTGCATAAAGGAAAAGGGAGGGGGAGAAGGGAAAGGGAGAGGGTAGGGATTGGTCACCACCATTATGTGGGGCAAAGATAGAACCATTTGCATTATCATACTAAATTAATTTAATTACCACAACACCATTCTAAATAAGAACTATCAGGTGCAGAACATTCACCTGCAGTTTTGGCATAACCTTTGTTAAACAGCGACACATTGTCCACAGTGCCAAGAATTACACTAAACAATAATTACTAATTACTACAAAACACACTGAATTAAAGACAGACTTTCCATATAAAGGATTCAGCCTATTCAGCAGTACTTGTCAGAAAGACATACAGAAAGCCATGTTTATTCTTGAAATACCCCACACATCACTTCCAACAAAACTCAACTTATGGAAGGAAAAACTGTACAGAAACTACAGCCACAGTTAACTAATTTAGCAAAAATTTACAGAGTGCCTATAATACAATTACAGTGTTTTAAAAACAATTCGAATAGATCAAAGTTTACAGGCACATTTCCATTAACCCTGTATATATACATACACACACACACACACACACACACACACACACACACACACACACACACACACACACACACACACACACACACACACACACACACACACACACACACACACACACACACACACACACACACACACACACACACACACACACACACACACACACACACACACACACACACACACATATATATGTATATATATGCAGTAACTGCTGACGAGCATCAGTTGATGATGCTAACCTGTTGGTCATGAAAGATTTGCTCAAGGCACCTAAACAGTAATAACCACGGAGGAAGAATGTTTTTGTAACTGCAACCTTCCATTTAAATTACTTAACACTGTCGGTATTAACACACTGGTCAGTAAAAAATGCAAAAACCACACAACACGCACACACACCTCCACACACACACACCTCCACACACACACACACACACACACCTCCACACACACACACACCTCCACACGCACACCTCCACAAACACACTTTGTCTAATGACTTTGATAGGGTAGGGTCAGTATCTTAAAACAAAAGGGGACTGCCATCACTGTAACAAGCCATTACCCACACAGCAGTATAGTTTCAAGATATCTACACACCTACCTCTCACTACATACTACCAGAAATCTCACACAATGGAGATGCTAAACAGACACTGCAGATGTCAAATGATCTCATACAAAATCCCTATACGTTGTAGGATGGATGGTCAACCACGACAAAAGAAACAAAATTAATTACTTTACAATTTGCACTAGTGTGGTTTATTTACACTATGCTCAGCAACCCTCAGTAAGATGTCTTTCCACTTTTCTAAGAGCTCCGTCTTGGCCTTGAGATTGTACTCCTTCATCTGGTTACTGACCTTCAAAAGTTCCGCTAACTCGACATTCTGCAATTTCTTAACAAGGTCTGGAATAGAGTCATAGTAAAGAATATGCGGAAACTGATAGAAGTCGGAGAATTCGATCCAGTGCCGAATTGCCTTTTCGTCTTGCTCGTTGTTTGGGTCCGGGAATGCAATCTGAGATGAGTGCGCACTGATGTCGGACTTGTCTGGCTTACCCCCAAACACACCTTTCCACGTTCTCTCGTTCATGATCATGTGCTGGTGCTGCCACTTGGTAAGAAGGTCTCTCGACGGAAAGAACATCGGAATGTTCATGCGGTACTGTTCGAAAAGACTCATCACGGAGACCTGGTAAGGCACGTAAACCATTCCCATGTGAGCGGTTAGATCAGAGTACTTGTAGTGTGGATACTTCTGTCGAAGTGCAGTCGCTTCTACCGTGCAGTTCATAGCTAGACATGCTTTAGAAAATTCAGCGAAGAAGATGGTGTTAAATCCGCCGTTGTGGATAGGGGCAACCAGGAACCCTTTTCTCGATGGGTTGTACGTCAGGTTATTGTAATCGCAGAAACTCGACAACAGCTGCCCCTGAATGCCAGTGAAATATTTGATGTACTCTACATCATACATGTTGTTTCCACCTACCACATTCCATGGAAGAGACGCATACTGAATCAGGTTTTCGTTCCACTTTGTCCAGCGATCTTTTCCGAATCGGCCGAGCTCATACCGCGTCGAGGCAATTATGATAAGGCTCTTGTTAAACGGTGCAAACAGTTCGCACATCGAAGTTGGATGAAAGCAGACGAAAGCATCGACGGACTTCATCTCGGCATCATCCTTGTAGGCGTCGTAGAACTTCGGTATTAGCGAGTGATCCAGATCCATCGCATTTCCTACACCTATGACCTTGAGAGTGCTTCGACCTCCACAAGTGTTTGTGATATGGCAATGGCCAGAGAGACTCTTGTCGATGAACTTAACTCCGAAGGGACTTAGTAGATGCTTCAAGTCATTTATTGGAGATATGTGGTAGTCGTTACTCCAGAGTACCAACTGTTTTTCCTTGAATAAAGCGCCAGCTTCAATTGTTGGAGGACGGTATGAACTCTCACTGAATTCCCTTACAATGGCATTCCTTCGAAAATGGACCAGATAAACGGCGAGCATGGCGAACATGAAAACAAACAGTACCAGTAAAGCCTTGAAATTTTTCATTTTGCGTTTTTTGTACAAAGAAAATCCGATGTTAATCCATGTACAGTATGATCTGTCCTTGTCTACAGCAAAGCAAGAAACAACATAATTACAAACACAATATCCAATTTGTATTTTAACTGCATTGTAATTTATAACTTCTAACAAGTCAGCGTTTAATAGGAACTAACCAAGCAGACATTTTCCACCGAGTACCGAATTTGAGTATTTGGATATACTATTTGTCGGATCCAGGTGCGATCCAAGTACAATTTGTTCAATAAATTTTTTACTTGTAATAACGAACACATTTCTCATTTTAGAAATATATAATCAATGGAATGAACTTATCAAAATTAATTTTTTTTACTTGTAATAACTAACTAATACATTTCTCGTTTTATAAATAAATTATCACTCATTCATTCACTCATTCAGGAAATTTATATAGTGCCTCTTCAAGAAGCCTACTCAGAGGCGCTTCCAGCCCAGCCACAGAGAAAGGACTTTAGCAATTGGTAAAGTGGACTTAACCTCTGTTGTGGACTTTTAAATTGTGATTTTCTGTGGAATTATAAATGAAGAGTTTAACAAACAAAGAATAATTCAACAATTTTATCAGAAATTTTTGTGTGTACATATAGTATATGCCGAGGCGAATAGTGCCGAAAACATGATATTCGGCCGAGGCAAATGTCCAAGGAGAATTCCCATAGATCCCTAGCATTTAATGCACAAGGTATCAACCGACAGTGCACCAAACCAAAACATAATCAGGTAAATATCCACTATCCTGAAAAGATCATTCTGCAAGACACACAGGCAACCTTTGCAAGATTCTTGTAAGGTGCTATATAAATGGCCATATACATTTATACATATGGAGTGCCTCTGAGTAGGGATCTTGAAGGCGCTATATAAATTTAGATTGATTGATTGAGTAATGCGGATGATTTACGATGTAGTTTAAAACCAGGGATAGTTGGCTTATTTAGACTTTTATGGTATGTTAGGCTTCCCTAAACCACTAAAGTGACTGCTTTGTAAACCAAAATGTGGTTAGCAATTGGTATAATAAAGAATACACTTACTTATTTACAATATGGAATCTGTAACAGAGAAGTCTTTAAGTGGAGAATGAAACCACATAAGCGATTGAGCAGAATGAACAGATACAGAGAGAATATTCCAAAATCTAGGTCAGCACTGAAAACCTCCTCTGCCATGAATAGTTCTAGTGCTAGTTATGACTAGTGAAGGACATTCAGATGACCTGCTTTAATGATGATAGTTCTGGAGACTAAGGACTGAGAATAACTATGAGCACATTTTGAAATAAATGCCTTGCTGAACAGGAAGCAATTCAAAGTCTATAACATAATGCATACATGCCAAGTCACCAGCAACACAGTCTACATCAGTAGTACATATATAGTGCTCAATTAATAACTGGATGTAAATGGACAATCTTACTAATAGCTGGGTGTCAATCATTAACGCACGCAAGGTCACACTGAAATGTGAATCTGAGGCGCGGATAGTCAGCCACCAGGGGAAGATGCAGTTAGATATCCAAGTGCTTGAAAGCCAAGGAGAAATAGTGAGTTTTGAGCATCTTTATGAAGGAAGAGAGTGAATTTGAGCTATGAAGAGAGAGTGAGTGGCAGTCGATTCCATTCCTTGGGGTAGAGGCATGCCTAGCATGAAAATATCAGTTGGTAAACCTAAAGGAAACAAAGATTGTTCTGGAGACAGGGTTTGTCCAGTTTAAAAATTTCTTAGGTAGATGATCAAACACATGAAATGAAGTTGATGTATTCCTGAGAGTGGTAACAATGGGAAAGACTAGATAAGCTGTCCCAGCTTCATCTCCCCATGAATCGTTTGCAACTTGAGTCTCAACAGTGAAATTACCTCGTTTTGACTCATCTATTGGTAAATCTCTAACTTGCTGTTAATTAACTTAGTCGTTTTATTTGATTGATGATGCATAATCGGCTACTGTTTATGTACTTGTGATTAGAATTCAAATGATTAAATAAATTCAAACTCAAACTCAAGTCATTGAGGCACGGTAGAAGACACATGCATCAAGTTGGATGTGCTCTGAGAAAACCTCTACTTACACAACAGCATAACAGTGGAATATCTTTGGCTCCTCTGCTCATATTTTAAAAATGAAAATAACTTCTGGAGGTTGTCCCTTTTCAAGCACAAGAACATGAGCAATCTAGTCTGTATTGGACAATCCTCAAGTGACATGTCCATCAGAAATTACACGCATCTCCACCCACACAAACTGATTTGCAGTAGTATAATGAACTAACCAATCACTCATCTGTGTCATAACAAGCCAGTAAACTGCTCTGTCTTGCAGAGAGTCCAAAGTACTGTGTGGGTTGTAGGCAAGACTCCACTATATATATATTATAGGCTCCTGTTTACTAGTCAACGAGGTCTAGACTACAGGATACATGACCCAGATCACCAAAGTACAAAAGCAACTGTTACTTTCGATAACATTTCCGATGTATTAAATGGCTTCTCCCTCATATTAAACACCAGGATTTGCACAACAACTCAGAGTCCACTGTTAAATTAAATGGAACAAGTCCAGTTGGCAAGATGGCTCAGACCTAAAGCAGTAGAAGTTGAAACGCCGATTTCAATTCAGTGTAACATTAAAAACATGTTAAATATTGTCCTCACATCAGCCCCCAACCCCCAAACAATTCTACAACAATTGTACAACCCAACCCACACCCACACAAGCGGTTTGGATTAAACAAATTAAACAAATGAATACTTAAACATATACAAAGTTTACAATGTATGGACAAAACGAATGTAAGTGGCTAGTACTCGGTAAAACAACTCTCTGTTGCCGTAGATGTATTGGAAAGTATTGTTTTGCTCATTTAGCAAAACTTCGCAATGGTGGCGGAACGAGACCATGTTCTGAGTGTGGGAAGGGTGTTAAGACATTAATATCGCTTTGTGAGCGGTGTGGTTATTATAATACCAAGTTAAGACAGCGCCGCGGTGGGCTACATCGTGACTTTAGACAAGAGTGGGAACGACTGTCATCGATTTCCATTGAATAATCGGGTTAAATAAAAAATAAAAATAAAAATAAAATAAAAATGAAAAACCAATTGAACAAAGGACTAGGTTAAGTTATTATTACAAATAAACTTATATTTATGGCGTCATCGAGTATGGATGAGTACATTGACCAGCTGTTATTTGAGAAGGATAAAGGCGCTCCACTACCACCTATTGTACTACAGAAAGAGTTCGCCAACAAGTTTTTGAGAGATTACCGAACAGTGGTACCTCTTGATCATGGATTAGAGAGCGATCCACTTTCGTACTTGAGTGCAATGGAATCTAGCATTGAGACCCTTATAAAAAAAGACCTGACTAGACATGATGGTATAAAATACTCAGCAATGTTAACAGTTGAATTTGAAAAATTAGGACTCACAACAGACAACACAATTAAAACGACCGCCTATTTCAGCGAGTGGTTGTGGAAAAACGAATCTGTTGCTGAACTTCCTTCTCAACAAGGGATTCCTACGCTTTGACCGGCTCCACCTCTACTCAAAGTCTCTAGGGCAGGATAAATATCAATTCCTTCGTGACTGGGCCACAGAGTTGGAAAAAGTTGCTGGAAAGGAAGTGGCCTCGTTTCACTCATCGTCTGAAGATATCATTCCCGTCGAATCGCTTTGTAAGAATCGTGAACATCATGATGGTCGTAGTATCATGGTCTTTGACGACGTAATGCTGGAGAAACAGGAGCCAATCGAGAAGTATTTCACTATGGGAAGACACGGTGGAGCGGACTGTTTCTACCTAACTCAGAATTACTTTCGGATTCCCAAGCAAGCGATTCGTGATAATGCAAATTTAATTATACTCTTCAACCAAGACGGTAAAAATCTGACAGCTATTCACAACACATTTGTTGGTGGTGACATGCCGTTAGACGAATTCAGAAAATTCTTCAGCGAGTGTGCGGCCCAACCGTATGGGTTCGCGGTCATCGATCTAACTTCAAAAGTTTACGATGGTAAATATCGCTGCGGGTTCGATCGTTTCTATAAACCCATGGCAAGTATTTAAAGAACTGACATGTAGTAAACATAAAGTAAACATAATTCACGATAACATAAATTGAACATATTTATATTATTATTTTTCATGATGTGGACAAAAATTTCAACAAAACAAGAGCGTGACGCGTTTACACAGGACTATTTAGCTCGTAGGAACCGATTGAGACAGCGATTCGTGGATGAAAAACTGGGAGAAGCTGACTTGCTGTACGATGCGACTAAACTTTTCAAACCAATTGCTACAGCAACAACTGAAGCACAGGCGGCGACATCCAAGGAACTGCAGAAAGTTACTGGAGCTTTGGAGCACTTACCAAGGCAGATTTTAGACGAGGCTAATTTTAACCCGATAGCGTCGATATTTGGAGCACCGGCGCTCGAAGCACCTGAAAGTCCGCAAACATTACTCATTGATCCCAATAAAGATCTCAACATCGATACAATCAGGCGTTACGGTTTCACACGTCCGAGCGAGCTCAATCTGGCTGACACGGCAGGGATTCAAGATATCGTCTTCAATGTTAATAGGTACAATCGTTACAACCTGGGCGCTAAGAAAAGTAGAGCGAAAAGGGACGGAGATAAAGATAGGTTTGATGAGCTGGATGCAGATATCAAAGCTCTGGCAGCCTATAGAAAGCGACTTAACCAATTGTCGGAGGGATACAAGCTCACCAAAAGAGGGAAAGGGTTTTGTTCCAATCTCACCTCTACAGCTAAAGGGCAACAAATTCGGCGATCTCTTAGTCGACCCAGTTGCTCTCTCTGCAGGTTCTCTGAGGGCGTTTAAAGGTGGAAACCTCGTTTACGAAGCACCCGCTGATGAATCGCTGTACAGTCTTTTAACAAAACGTTTCATTAAGACCAAGCAGTACGCCCCTCAAGCAATTGAAACTTTTAAGAAACTCATTCAACTTTCCGGGCTTCCAGTTCACGGCAGAAAAAGCAAAAAGTTCAAGCTGACCCAAGGTTCGGGTGTAGCTGTACAGTATTACAACAACCCAGACGCACTTGTAGAGAAATTACAACTTTTGATAGCCTCTAGAACGGCTGGTAATACTGGTGTTGACAACGAGATCTCAGCCATTCTTGACGAACTGCTTCGTTCTGGTTTGATCCACAAAGAGTTAGCACTCCAGTTGAACCGAAGTTTGCTGACGGTATAATAATAATCTGTGATTATTATTATAATAATAATATATTATTTATTATTATTAAAAATTATTTGGATTATTAACATGGAACGCCTTGAAGAACTTCTCAAAGAAATCCGAGACCTGACATTGCCTAAGGAAAACTTTAGCATTATATGGTCCTCAGATCAAACCGACTATACCGAAAACTTCTCACCAATGCTGCACCTAAATCCCAACAAACGCTTTGAACTTGCTCTTGTGAATTTAGAGACTTACAATTCTATTCCGAATGTTGATGAAACCAACAACAAGTTTGTCTACAGCAACAACACTGGTACAACATGGTTTACGATCACGCTTCCTGAAGGGTGTTACGAGATTCCACAGATTAACGCCGCAATTCAAAGACAACTCGAACGGAATGGTCACTGGGACAACACCGTAACTCCGCAATCCCACTATATCACAGTGGGAGCCAACAGCTCAACCCTGCGAGCTTATGTGGATATTACGAATGCTAATTACCGAGTAAACATGACCGCATCCACAATAAGGTCTATGCTAGGCTTTAATCCTAAAACTATACAATCTGGCTATCATGAGGGAGATAACCCAGTTGATATTCTCAAGGTAAACACCATTCTCGTCAACTGTGATATCATCTGGGTCATACCGCAAAGGTAGCCAGACGCCAGTAGTCTATAGTTTCTTTCCAGATGTTTCGCCTGGCTATAAGATAGTAGAGTCGCCGAATAACCTGGTATACCTGCCTGTGGTACCAGCTGGTCATGTACAGCGCATGAGAGTGTGGTTGACAGACCAGAACGGTGAACAATTAAACCTCCGTGGTGAAACGATAACTATAAGATTTCATATACGAGGCGTTTAACTATAAGATTAAGGCATGTTTGTCATTGGAGTTAGATCGAAACGGCGTCGGGTTATGGGTGGTGGGCTTTTCGACTGGATACCCAAAATTGCCAGCGCTTTTGGTCGGGTTGGTAATTTTATCTCGAGAAATAAGGACACAATCACAAATGTTGCAAATGTGGCTGGTAGTGTGGCTAAGGCTGGTGCGACAACCGCATCTGCAGTCAGGAATATTGTTGATGCAGTAAAGGCAAGACGCGCTGCCGCTGCCGCCGCTGCACAACCTGCTGCGCCGCTGCGCTGCAACCCGCTGCTGCACTTCCAATACCTCTTGAAAAGGCACTCAGTGAAAAGAGCATTGAATTTTTAAAGCAACTTGCAGCCAACCAGCAACTGATATAAATAGCTTATTGCTGGGTCTGGCTTCAAAACTCTACAAGTAGTAAATCGCCGTGGAAAGGGCCTGTTTTTGGGTGAAATTAATTTTTGTAGAAATTAATTTATTTGGTAGAAATTAATTTGCTTTGTGGAAAATTAGTCGTCTCAACAATTAAAGTCTAAAAATTACCAATAGTTAATAGTATTATAATGGCAACAGTTGATATAGGTAGCGAAATGTTGGACATCGGTGCGGCGATGTCTGACGACAATAGCATCGAATCTTACGAATTCCGCGAGTACGAGTCACAAAATCCCGCCGCCATTAATAACGGTCAGGCCATACAGATAGACATCCAAAACCAAGACATTTTCACTCAACCTTCCAAAAGCTACCTTCTTGTCGAGGGCAGGCTTGCATCAACCACTAATGTGGCTTATGCCGCAGACACAATGGTGTCACTAATCAATAATGCCATCCCTTACATGTTCTCTCAGATCCGATACCAGGTTAACAATACCGAGATCGAGAACATAGCATCTCCAGGACAGGCAACAACGATGAAGGGCATGTTGGTCTATGGAGACGACTTCGCCAGGGCTGAAGGTCTGAACATTTGTTGGCAGAAGGACACCACTGCAGCCGCAGCGGTCGCAAATCTTGGCTTCAGGGCTCGGCGAGGGATGATCATCGCTAGGCCTGACCCTATTGGCACTTTTTCATTCGTCATCCCCCTAAGACATTTATTCGGGTTTTGTGACGATTACCACAGGGTCGTATACGGAATTAAACATTCCTTGTTGCTGAGCCGTCAGGCCGATGCAGACGCAATCTTCAAGGCCGCTGCAATACCCGTTGGTCGGATTACACTGAGTAAGCTATCCTGGTTTATGCCACATGTTATACCCGCTTTGGAGTATAAGAGCATGCTCATGAAGCAGATCGAGGCCAAGGTTAAAATTCCTGTAGCATTTCGAGCCATGCAATGCGATAATATTTCGGTACCGCAAGCAACGACTTTTTCGTGGCGATTGAGTGTTAAATCAGGAACGGAAAAGCCCCGATGGATTCTGGTTGCCTTTCAGACTGACAAGACGGCCAACCAGCGTCAGAACCCGGCACTTTTCGACCATGCACAAGTTCGCAATATCTATGCTATGCTCAACAGCGATCGCTATCCAGTCGTTGACATGAATCTCGACTTTACCGCGATGAAAATCTCTCGTGCTTACAAAGCTTTGCGAGACTTCAAGGAGGAGTTCTGTGGAATCGATGGACGTGAATCATCTTGTCAAGTAACACCGGTCGACTTTGTAGATTTCTTCCCGATCTTCGTACTAGATGTTCGCAGACAATCGGAACGCCTGAAAACCACGACCCAGGACATTCAGATTAAGGTGAACTTTGACGCCGCAGTTCCAGCTAATACGATAGCATATGCCGTGTTGATAAGCGATCGACTCATGAAACTTGAATCGGATGGTAGCAAATTCAATCTCGTTTACTAATTAGAAAAATGGCGTCCCTTTAGATATATTTCAGAAAAAGTTTTAGGAAAAATATCTATACATGAAAACCAAGTACATCTCACACGGTCTTTCGCTGACTGAAGGTCAAAAGGTAACACTGGCAAATGCCGCCCGCAATGGCACGGGTGCTACAATTCGGCTCACTTATAGACAGCTTCATGGAGAAGACAACCTCGGGCTGACGAAGGGTCAAGCTAACCGTGTCGCTAAAAATTTGGACCAAGGCCGTGGCATGGAGTTGAGATTCACCAAAACACAACTGAAACATATGACAAAAAATGGTGGTTTTCTTCCACTTCTGGCACTCCTCCCACTGATCTTTGGTGGGTTAGCTGCGGCGGGAGCAGCGGCTGGTGGGGCTGCAGGGATAGCAAAGGCGGTGCATGCCAAACAAGCTGCAGCAGCTGCAGCAAGCTGAGGCAGAGCGAGCCGCAACCGTTAAAGAAGCTCGAACAGCGTCATAACCGAGCAGCTCGAAGCTGAGCTTCATGGAAAGGGGTTGTATCTCGGACGCCAGACTACCGGTGGTTGTTGTCCTAGGTGTAAGGGATCAGGACTTTATCTCGGGAAAAAAAACTAGAACCTCTGAGCAACTTTGATATCGAGAAAGCCGCCCGAGGACTGCCTAATTTCCGCGGTGTTTTCATGCGAGATGGCTTGCCCGCTGTGGTACACGACAAAGAGTGTGGAATTGTTAATCTGGATTCCAAAGAAGGCGATGGTACCCACTGGCATATAAAATTACAAAATTGATCAAGGTCATCATGGTCCTACAGCCGTGTTCTTTGATAGTTATGGGTTGGATCCGCCTCAAGAACTCGCTCGATATTTAAATTGCCCCATCAGAACACAAACATTTCAGCTGCAGGGTCAAAATGATGTGATATGTGGCCACCTCTGCCTTCTTGTGCTCAAACAACTCGCTGCTGGTCAAAAATTTGAAGATATAATACTTAACTATGTTGCCTCATAAGAAGATTGGATTGTTTTAGATTGCTTAGATATTTTGGATTTTGGTTTTGAAATTTTTATATTAGAAATGTGCCCCTTTTTTCTGTAATACAAGATGCCGGTCGATAAGTTTGGTCGAAGTAGTCATAGTACGATAGGTGGAGGAGTATGGCAGTTCAGCACTGGTGGGCTCGTCCACAAGGTTGGCGATACCATGATGGGAATTCTCTCATCTGGTGGGTATCGAATCACAAATGTTGGTACGCCTACTGAGAACGCTGACGCCGCAACGAAGGGTTACGCTGATACAATAGACTTGGATAATCTACAACTTGCCGGTGGAACTATGTCTGGCAACATTAACATGAATGGAAACCGTATATCTGGGCTTCCTACGACAGACACGCCAGATTCTGATAGGGACGCTGTAAGCTGGGCTCAGGTGGTACGGTACGCCGACGAGCAGGCGGATGTTTCTAACGCCCAAGATGTTATTGTTAAGGAGTATGCGGACAGGAAGGACGCCGCCCTTAACACAGGTCTGAGGTTGTATACGGACCAAAAAACTGCCGCCGCCAGACAGTATACAGATGAAAAGTCTAACGCCGCAAAACAGTATGCAGACGAAAAGGATACTCTTGTTAGAAGCGCACATGTGCTGAAAGCCGGTGATACCATGACTGGTAATTTGGATATGGGTGGGAAACGGGTAACTGGTTTACCATTACTAACAACAGATATAAACGATGCAGCGAGCATATCAGAAGTGAGGCGTGAGGTAAACGCCAAAATGACAAACTTAAATATAACACCCTCGGCTCCGTTGCATGTGACTAACAAACGATATGTAGATGCGGCTATTAAGTTTACCGCAGATGATAAGGATACCATCATTAGGCGTTATTCGGACGAGAAGGATGTTGCGCTTAACACAACCCTCAGGTTGTATACAGACCAAAAAACTCTCGCCGCCAGAGAGTACGCCAAACAGTATACAGATGGTCGGATCCCCACCGTCGGCACACATGTTCTCAAAGCCGGTGATACCATGACTGGCAATTTGGATATGGGTGGGATGCAATAAAACACCATGATAAATTTTACTGGGCTTCCAATAAGCCATATATCACGACCAGCCGATAGCGACGCGGTAAGCATGAAACTATTATCACGACCAGCCGATGGACTAAAAAATATTGATGACAAATTATGACATGTCATCATTCCCAGGAACACCCATTGGGCCAAAATTCTTGACTAACAAGAGATATGTAGACGAACACGATGCAGCCATTAGAGGCGCTCACATTCTCAAAGCCGGCGATACCATGACTGGTGATTTACAAATGTCAGGAAAAAGAATTACAGGACTTCCGGAAGGAGCATCAGTATCTAACAGTGATGGGGCCAGTATTGGTCAAGTTTCAAGAATGGTCAACAACACCATGATAAGGTTGAACAGGGTGCCATCGGGGCCGTTAAATGTGACTAATAAGCAATATGTAGACTCCCAGATCTCTCTTGCCAAAAGATATGTGGACAACAAAGACCTCGCCGCCAGGCAACACTCGGTTGCCTTGGACGCGATAATTATGACTTATATACGCAACCTCAAGATACTCAACCATACTGGTCATATTCCACCCATACCCACTTCCAATAACTTTACAGGTTTTATTCCCACCGCCAGTTCGGAATTGTCCACTAACCCAGCAGTTTTAGCATTTAACCCCACGAATGTTTCTGCCTCCCTCACCGCTGCGGATGGCGGCTGGCTCAGCCCGCGTCACTGGTGTTGGATCTTGGCTACAGATTGAATGCCCGACGGCCGTACGCATATGGAAAGTCCGTCTGTGTGCTAGTTACAAATATTTCGTCCTGGAAGATAAGTGGGGCCGTTGAGAATGGTGGTGTATTTACAGACCTACTCACCTCAAACGCCCGATTTATCGATGCTGCAAAGCCGCAAGACTTTCCCGTCGACTCCGTCAGCGCTTATAAAATATACAGGTTTACGGCCCTTGCCTTTGCTACTAATGGTGATAATAGTTTCCGCCTCGGATTCGCCACTTTCAGATCTTCACATATTTTAAAGATGGGGATTAATAGTATAAAACTGGACGATGGCCGACTCACACCATAAAATCCGAGGATATCTCAGGCAAAATGGGGAAACAAATATGCAAAAATACACCCTCGATGATATTGTTGGTCTAACCAACTGGGGATATACCATTGCACAACCCACCACAGAAATGTTGACCGCTGTGCCGCAGGAACACATCGATTTCGTGTCAAAGGACTACTACACCCGCGATATTTACACGGCAACCGGTACACTGGCCACAAAGGTGTATAAGAATCTTCCAATAACAGCCGCACGATTTCCTTGCATCACTTTACAGACCGCAGCTGATACCGTTACAGTAGACTGTGGGTTCTGGAAACTTACTATATCGGGTGCAAGTAACGGAGACGCCTCAGTTCGTATAATTGATTGGCTAATTGACATTTCCAGCTCACAGTTTAATGCGACTAGGATAATTTGTATTCCGAGCCAAACGAGTTTTCAAGTTGAGGCTAAAAAAGAGGTACTGTAACAACTCCGGATGTTGAGTTAAATATAACACTACTTTTAGAAGAATTATAATAACTATGTCGCTGTATCCAAGTCTATCTGTCCCGACAATTTCGGATGAAAAGTCCAACAAAACCGCGGACCAGTCTGAAATGGAACCACAGAACTTTCGCCTGCAGAAAATCGGTGAACTCGAATCTTTCCTACGATCTGAAGTGGAATTTCGTAGCGCTCTTTTTAAAAAATACAGCAGAGCTGTGAATATGATTAACGGTGCTTCCGCCTCGTGTGCAGTTTTCGGTCTAGGCGCGGGTGCGGGAGGAGCAGCCTTGCTGGTAACAGGAGTTGGGCTAGTACCAGGAATAATTCTTGAAGTTTGTGCTGTGTTGTCCAGTTTGTTCGATGTTGCTGGAGTCGCCATCGGTCGAAGATGTTCGGCAAAAGCGGCAAAACACGAAGCCATACGAGTCCTGGCTAGCAGTAAACTCAATACCATACACAGCCATGTCTTAAAAGCTCTCGAAGATAATCTGATCAGCGAAGATGAGTACAAGCTGATTCTTGAAGAGGTTGAAAAATATCGCGTCATGAAAGATGAGATCCGGTCTAAATCTGTAGGAATGGCCGAAGGTTCCATCAGCGAAGGCTTAAAAAAAGAGCTGATCAACAAAGGTCGCGAGAAGGCCCGAGCGGATTTTATAAAGCAATTGGCGGCTTCAGAATCACCTTGACAGTGAACTGTGTATGTTGGACTGATACTGCTAACGATGCTGCTGCTACTGAGCCCCTAACGCCCACGGCCCCATTTTTATGAAATTAAAAAAATATATGTGTGAGCACCCCTTTTTTCCCTTATATTACCCAATAGCATATGGGATTTCCCAAGATTTCCATGAACTTGGGATTTTCCCAAGATATGCATGAACTTGGGATTTCCCAAGATTTCCATGAACTTGGGATTTTTCCCAAGATATGCATGAACTTGGGATCCATGAACTTGGGATTTCCCATGAACTTGGGATTTCCCAAGATTTTCGTGAACTTGGGATTTTTCCCAAGTATTGAAAGGAGTGGTTGCACTGCATTAAAAGGAGTGGTCGCACTGCTCGCAAGACTTATTATAGTTATTCTGGTTTTTCCACGGAAGCGCTATAATACTTTCTCATTCAGAATCCGTTCACCGTTTAGACTTTAGCTGGCTTAATGTTTGTGTTCGATGTTCGATGGATAATTATTGTATTAAGATGGGGATAAGTTATGAATCTGTTAAGACAATCTTTACATCGAAGTATTTACGAAAACAAGCAATGTGTATTAACCGCACTAAAAAGTTTTAGTCTCGGCTTTATTAGGTTTATATCGACATAGGCCATTATGGATCATAGGCCTACTTGGACGATTGAGAACCGATCATTCTAAATGTTTTTTCAATTGTGTGAAGTGTAAGCGATTTAATCTTCTTAGCGTATGCCTTGTGGATATATAACATTATAATTTTCACAGGCGTTTGAAAGATATCGTCGTATCTGCGCAATTTATTTGTGAGTGTGTTTACTTCCTTATTGGCGATGATGTTAGAGCCCGGTGAACGCTTTCTCTTTCATTACGAAATAGGCATAAACACTCGGGTTTTTCACATCGGTTTTTCCTCGCTATGCTAAGGTTGTATACTTCCTGTTTCAAAAGCAAAATAGGCCTATTGTCTGATCACACATTATATTAAAAATATTTAAAATTTCACATTGAATCGCTGTTCACTTGCAGTTCGTCAATTAATTTCTTTAATAACACTATCGGTTCGCCAATAAATTCGGTCATAATTTCGAAAAAACGTGTAGTTTTGCGTCGTATAATCTTAGGCCTATTTGTATGGGTTCGACGTTTTGCGAAAACAGGTTGGATTAACGAAGCGATATCTTGCTAACTAGAAGTCGGATTGATAAAAATTATTTTTCTTAAATGGAAGTGGGTCTGATGAAAGGAATATTGCTTAAATAGAAGCTGGATTTATGGAAAATAATTCTTAATTAAATAAAATTTGTTTTGATTAAAAAATAATTTCTGCTTAAATAGAAGCTGAACTGATAAAACGTATGTGTGCCTAATGAAAGCTGGATCGATGAGAAGGATTCTCGCCAAAGTAGAAGTTGGATTGATGAAAAATAATAATGCTACAATCGTTGGATGTTCTCGTGACCTAGAAATCAGAAAAGTCGGTGACCGACTTTTGTGATCGCGAGCGATCAGAAAATTCGGTTAATCGTTTGTTTTTGTTTTGTCCTGTTTCAATATCTAGCACACATGTACTGAAGCTCAGACCAGGATATATTGACAGCGTCGAAGGTCGTCTTTGTGAACAGCGTTGGACAATAAAGTTGTATCCTGTTTTTAGCCTCTGCCTCGGGCAACTGTCACTGCAAAAACATCCGGGATGTCTATGTCAAAACAGAGTGATTGCACTCAGAACATGGCCTCGTTCCACTAAATGAGCAAAACAATACTTTCCAATACATCTACGACAACAGAGAGTTGTTTTACCGAGTACTAGCCACTTACATTCGTTTTGTCCATACATTGTAAACTTTGTATATGTTTAAGTATTCATTTGTTTAATTTGTTTAATCCAAACCGCTTGTGTGGGTGTGGGCTGGGTTTGCTCAATTGTTGTAGCTTTTGTTTGGGGGGTTGGGGGCTGATTTCTATAGCACCATTATCGTGTGAACCACACATATAACACCAGATCAATTCCATGCAATGTGAAAAAATTCATCTATAGAAAGTAATTTTGGTCAGACTCTGTTACACAGTATTAACATCGTAATGTGTACATGGAAATTATTTCTTCAGAGCATAACATTCCATCTTTGTATCATAATACTTACTGTTGGGGTTCCTACCTAGTGGCACTTTGGCCCCTTAAGCAATGTTCCCTCTAATTTGTTGGAGTATGTATGCGCATAAAATTTCCTTTGTGCGACATTTTTACAAGAAGAGTAAAACTCTGTGCGCATTGCGGATTCGGCGGATAATCAACGTTACCCTATCTTAAACTCACTACTTTAGGCCTACATGTACGTTGCTTAAAATTGTAGCATTTGTTTAAAATATAACGGAGTATGGAGTTAAGGAATTTAACAAGTTTTACGTGTAAAAATAGATTTATTAGTAAAACATGAGTGTTCGAGAGATATTATTGTAATGTGGCCTAACGTTTACAACTTTTTGGTGTGTGCGCTCCGTGTTATCTTGTGTGCGCTCGTCTTACGACCTCTGTGCGGGCGCACACGCGCACAGCTTAGAGGGAACATTGATTGCCCTTAAGGATGTCCCAACTGTTTCCCATCCTAGTATATTCACCCAACCTGCACTAAATTACTAATCTATTGATCTTTTCTTAATATCTGTATGCAACTATGCATGGACAAGAATTATGATGTGAAACAATATTAAAAGAACCATTTGATTTGCTATGATTTGTTAAACATACCATTTTCTAGTTTCAAAAGCCTAATGCAGTAGCACTGGCATTTTTAAAGCCAATCCATGTCCACTATTACACCAAAGCTTGGCACCTGCATGGATTACGATCTTATCCAGCATATTCCGGACTTCTATAGAGCTGTTATGTTATAAAATATTAATCCATGGCTATTCAGGATCACCTGCCCTCATGTATTAGACAGCAGATGGACGATCCATATATCATCTTCCACAGCAACAGCTGCAATTCTATTTCACTGAGCTAATTAATTTCTCTTAGTGATGCAACTGTCAATACGACTGAAGCTTTTTTAAATGAAATGCCACCCTATTTTAATGTTAAATTCAACTGTTAGCAGGCTCAATTATAAGATTTTCTAATTTAATTTTTACATACAACTTAGTACCAGACCATTTAGGATGTCTGTCACTTCCTAAGAAATTTAACAGATTCGGTATATAGTCACTATCAATTACCAAATGCATGAAGAGTTTACATTAATCAGCATTCAAATTTTACTGTACAGACCATTTAACATTTAAACACAACCGCAGAGATATAGTGGCTCATAGATACATACAGCAGGTGATAGGAACCTCCTCCAATCTTGTGCCACAAAAAACAAACTCTATTCTGAATTTCCCAGTACTTAGCTCCACAATTTTAGACCAGGATCCTAGCATCAGATGACTAACAGGTTTGGCAAACATAAATGATATTGCCTGCATTATGGAACCAGCTTCCTCCTTCCACACTGCCTCCTTATTAACTGATTGGCTAAGTGCCTCTTGGTTGTCTCAATACCACTTCCTTGTCTCTGGGTCTCTCGCACTGGAAGCAACTCTGATTGGTGTGCATTGCAAGAGGTGCTATATAAATTTATGGATACAACAAAATACAATACAAAGCAAACACACACAATTCATCTATACACAATATTACACATACATGTATATAGTAGCATGTTTCCTCCCTCAGGCCTCCTAGTCTCAATATCCCAAGCGAAGAAAGAGCGCATTGTTCGCATAAAAACGTTTATTAAACCTTAAACTCTCAGACAAAACATATCCTAACTCTGTACACAACTTATCTCACAATTCTCTTTTATATACAAAACTCTTACAGTATCTCTTCTTACACAGCTCTTCTCAACACTCATTCCCTTAAACAACCACAAGAAGCTTACAAGAGTTTAACATGAGTCTTCTTCCCCACAAGAATCTCCTTCAAAGAGAACCTTCCTCAAGGAGAGAATTCTCCTTCAACGCCCCTTTATATGCTATCACCCAAGGTATATGAAGGTCTAGCTGAAGGAGAGGCAAAAGGAATGAGGGACAGATTGAGCCTCCCCTTGGCCTTATTCGTCTCTACTGTGGCACCACACATCCCCTACACTACCTTAAGACCTAACATGCCAAGCCATAATATACACAATGTCACACATACACATACATACATACATATACATAATAATAATATTCGCTTATTAATTCAAACAGACAAGTATGCAGTAAGATTACATGATATAGTAATAACAGAGGATAACAAGTTAACAGGAGTCAAATTTAACTATACGGCAGCCTGCAAGGCACACATCTGTCCTACTGCTCATTTTACAGTTGCCCCTAGGGAGTTGAAGGCGGAGTCAACCTAATATGGGACTAGTGGGCACAGAACCGACATCCTTCTGATCTTCATGCCAGTGTGTTACCATTCATCCATCTCCCCGCCCTCATACATACATAAATACATGCATACATACATACATATTCACTGAAGGAAGCCAAACACTAAACGAATTTGAAGTCTTTAACTTAATTATCTACACATCCTGCTGATCAATACGTGGCATACCATAATTGGTACAATTAAACAACAAATGATATTGACAAACAGTTCTCCATGCTAAGTTCAGTACCAAACAACAAACAGGTGTTGCTAGCAATAACCAGTGTTCCTTACACCAGTGCTTCCCAAAGTGGTGGTCCACGGACCGGTGCATTTAAATCAATTTTAATACATATTTGAGGACTTGATTTTAGGTGGTCGAAAAAGAGAAATAATTAATAAATTGGGCCCCAGTTCTCCTGCAGTGGTAAAATTCCAGCAGGTCCGTGACACGAAACAGTTAATTCTGCCGGTCCGTAACACTGAAAAGTTTGGGAAGCACTGCCTTACATGTACATGACATGCAATTAAAACACATGTAACGGTTAAACCACACAACTCTGTTAGACAAAGTTGTTCAGCTATACTTGTACTCAGATGGTTTGGCCATGTAGAGAGCATTCCAGTTGACTGAATCCCACACATTGCACACATTCACACACACAAACGCGCGTGCGTGCAACATGCACAAACTGGAGATCATTTCTACTGAGAAAACTGGAGATCATTTCTACTGAGAAAACTGGAGATCGTTTCTACTGAGAAAACTGGAGATCATTTCTACTGAGAAAACTGGAGATCATTTCTACTGAGAAAACTGGAGATCATTATTTTCTACTGAGAAAACTGGAGATCATTTCTACTGAGAAAACTGGAGACAATTTCTACTGAGAAAACTGGAGATCATTTCTACTGAGAAAACTGGAGATCATTTCTACTGAGAAAACTGGAGATCATTTCTACTGAGAAAACTGGAGATCATTAGTAGTTGAATAAGTCCCAGAACTAGCGACAATTCCGAAGCAGTCCCAGTACTAGCGACAATTCCCAAGCAGTCCCAGTACTAGCGACAATTCCCAAGCAGTCCCAGTACTAGCGACAGTTGCGGCAGACTGTATTTTCTGGCACCAGTTCAAAGGTCAATCGTTGCAAAGAAGAAGTTCAGAAATGTTAAATTTGCAATGAAGAAGTTCAGAAATTTTAATGTCGCAAAGGAGAAGTTCAGAAATTTTAAATTTGCCAACCACAAGGTCTGAAATGTAATGGATTGAAAACAAGAAGTTCTCAAATTTTAAAGTCGCAAACGTGAAGTTCTGAAATTTTAAATTTGCAAAGTCGACGTTCTCAAAATTTTAAGACTGCAAACAAGAAGTTTTGGAAACTCCGCTTGCTTAAAAGCGAAAAGCCTACCGTGTGCTTTGCAAAGTTGAATACCAATGGCTCTCGGCCGTCTTTAAAAATTGCATGTTGACTCAGCCTCCTCACGTCTAGAGAAAATGTGAGCTCTGTGCCCCTCTCCCTCTCTCTCTCTCTCTACGCCTCTCTCTCTCTAAGCAACTCTCTGCCTCTCTCTGCTTCTCAGCCTTGCTGCTACCCTCTCTACAATGAGAAATGCCTATTCTTTTAAAATGAGAGTCAACTCAGCCTCAGCCTCCACATGGCTAGAAAGTGCTTACTAGGCTCTGCATATCGGAGTATTTGCCTCTTTGAAAAAACCACAAGTTCAATCTGTCTCTTAGAAGGACGTCATTTTAACGCTCAATTCAGCTTCATTTCAATTTAGAAAACTTCATATCAACCGAGTCAGCTTTGCTGTGTATGTGTCAGTATTTTTGGTTGTGAAAGCTTACAATCGGGTAAAATTTGCTATGCAACTCCAGTAAAAGGGCACTAGCGAGCTCTCGAAACACATCTCCGTGTAACGGCGATAATGCTAGGTTTGCTATGTATACGCTCAACAACTTAACTCTACAAACCGTCTAGAAAATTAAAAGTCTGTTCAGAAAACACTTACATTATAAAATGCTGAGGTTTGCATGTGGCATGATTGCTCTAAAAACACTGAAATGCTGAGATTTGACATCTAGAAACAAGGCTGTGTGTGTGTGTGTGTGTGTGTGTGTGTGTGTGTGTGTGTGTGTGTGTGTGTGTGTGTGTGTGTGTGTGTGTGTGTGTGTGTGTGTGGTTGTGTTCAATAATCAATGAGAAATGCATAGTCTTCCATTAATGAGAGTCAACTTAGCCAAGTTTTAAGTAAGCGAAACCTAAGTCCCTTTCTCTATAATTCGAGGTAGTTACTAGAGCTTGTGTGTGTGACATCAAAACCCTACGCAAGTACAAACGCTAAATGTATTGCCATACGCACTTAAAGACCCAAACCTAACCCTAACCCAAAGTTGTGTGTGTGACGTCAAACCCTACGCATGTACAAACGCCAAACAAAAATACGAGTCACCTTAGAGGGGTATGCGCTGTGTCACCTTGGAGGGGTAGGCACTGGCCCTAAGAAGATGGACCATTGAAATGACCCTCCCGCCGCTTAGTGGGTGTGTGTTTCAGGCCGGTGTCGTCGACGATTGACCTTTGAACTGGTGCCAGAAAATACAGTCTGCCGCAACTGTCGCTAGTACTGGGACTGCTTGGGAATTGTCGCTAGTACTGGGACTGCTTGGGAATTGTCGCTAGTACTGGGACTGCTTCGGAATTGTCGCTAGTTCTGGGACTTATTCAACTACTATCATTTCTACCCCAGAAAACTGGGGATCATTTCTACTGAGAAAACTGGAGATAATTTCTACTGAGAAAACTGGAGATCATTATTTTCTACTGAGAAAACTGGAGATCATTTCTACTGAGAAAACTGGGGATCATTTCTACTGAGAAAACTGGAGATCATTTCTACTGAGAAAACTGGAGATCATTAGTAGTTGAATAAGTCCCAGAACTAGCGACAATTCCGAAGCAGTCCCAGTACTAGCGACAATTCCCAAGCAGTCCCAGTACTAGCGACAATTCCCAAGCAGTCCCAGTACTACCGACAGTTGCGGCAGACTGTATTTTCTGGCACCAGTTCAAAGGTCAATCGTTGCAAAGAAGAAGTTCAGAAGTTCAGAAATGTTAAATTTGCAATGAAGAAGTTCAGAAATTTTAATGTCGCAAAGGAGAAGTTCAGAAATTTTAAATTTGCCAACCACAAGGTCTGAAATGTAATGGATTGAAAACAAGAAGTTCTCAAATTTTAAAGTCGCAAACGTGAAGTTCTAAAATTTTAAATTTGCAAAGTCGACGTTCTCAAAATTTTAAGACTGCAAACAAGAAGTTTTGGAAACTCCGCTTGCTTAAAAGCGAAAAGCCTACCGTGTGCTTTGCAAAGTTGAATACCAATGGCTCTCGGCCGTCTTTAAAAATTGCATGTTGACTCAGCCTCCTCATGTCTAGAGAAAATGCGAGCTCTGTGCCCCTCTCCCTCTCTCTCTCTCTACGCCTCTCTCTCTCTAATCAACTCTCTGCCTCTCTCTGCTTCTCAGCCTTGCTGCTACCCTCTCTACAATGAGAAATGCCTATTCTTTTAAAATGAGAGTCAACTCAGCCTCAGCCTCCACATGGCTAGAAAGTGCTTACTAGGCTCTGCATATCGGAGTATTTGCCTCTTTGAAAAAACCACAAGTTCAATCTGTCTCTTAGAAGGACGTCATTTTAACGCTCAATTCAGCTTCATTTCAATTTAGAAAACTTCATATCAACCGAGTCAGCTTTGCTGTGTATGTGTCAGTATTTTTGGTTGTGAAAGCTTACAATCGGGTAAAATTTGCTATGCAACTCCAGTAAAAGGGCACTAGCGAGCTCTCGAAACACATCTCCGTGTAACGGCGATAATGCTAGGTTTGCTATGTATACGCTCAACAACTTAACTCTACAAACCGTCTAGAAAATTAAAAGTCTGTTCAGAAAACACTTACATTCTAAAATGCTGAGGTTTGCATGTGGCATGATTGCTCTAAAAACACTGAAATGCTGAGATTTGACATCTAGAAACAAGGCTGTGTGTGTGTGTGTGTGTGTGTGTGTGTGTGTGTGTGTGTGTGTGTGTGTGTGTGTGTGTGTGTGTGTGTGTGTGTGTGTGTGTGGTTGTGTTCAATAATCAATGAGAAATGCATAGTCTTCCATTAATGAGAGTCAACTTAGCCAAGTTTTAAGTAAGCGAAACCTAAGTCCCTTTCTCTATAATTCGAGGTAGTTACTAGAGCTTGTGTGTGTGACATCAAAACCCTACGCAAGTACAAACGCTAAATGTATTGCCATACGCACTTAAAGACCCAAACCTAACCCTAACCCAAAGTTGTGTGTGTGACGTCAAACCCTACGCATGTACAAACGCCAAACAAAAATACGAGTCACCTTGGAGGGGTATGCGCTGTGTCACCTTGGAGGGGTAGGCACTGGCCCTAAGAAGATGGACCATTGAAATGACCCTCCCGCCGCTTAGTGGGTGTGTGTTTCAGGCCGGTGTCGTCGACGATTGACCTTTGAACTGGTGCCAGAAAATACAGTCTGCCGCAACTGTCGCTAGTACTGGGACTGCTTGGGAATTGTCGCTAGTACTGGGACTGCTTCTGAATTGTCGCTAGTTCTGGGACTTATTCAACTACTATCATTTCTACCCCAGAAAACTGGGGATCATTTCTACTGAGAAAACTGGAGATAATTTCTACTGAGAAAACTGGAGATCATTATTTTCTACTGAGAAAACTGGAGATCATTTCTACTGAGAAAACTGGGGATCATTTCTACTGAGAAAACTGGAGATCATTTCTACTGAGAAAACTGGAGATCATTTCTACTGAGAAAACTGGAGATCATTTCTACTGAGAAAACTGGGGATCATTTCTACTGAGAAAACTGGAGATAATTTCTACTGAGAAAACTGGAGATCATTTCTACCATTGCCGCTAGATGGCTGGCAACAGGAACTGATGATGAACAGTTACATCGTTCTCTGTCATTTTAAGCAGAGAGTGCATATAATAATAATAATATAATAATATCTTTTTCTTTAATTAAGCGCCTGACAAATGCACTCCGCTGTACATTTACATGTTATGCAATTGAAACAATCTTAACTACTAACAGAACAGACAGCCTGCAATACACGGCGCTAACAGCAGCCTACAAAGCATGTCCGCCCTACGGGACTCGAACTCGGTACCTCTCGCTCTCTATGCCAGTGTGTTATCCAATGCCCCCCGATAACGTCTACAGAAGAACCCATTCAACCCAACCTAAAGAAGTGAGCATTAAGGCAGCACATTAATAACTTACCAACCTTCGACCCAGAGAAGAGAGTAAGAAAAAAATACCAGTAGCACTTATGAAGATTGGTGAAGAATCAGTAAAATCGCATATATCTTAACAGAAACAACAACTCATTGCCCCTGCGACCCTGGCATGCTCCCTGATAAAGAATTACCAACAAGTATATAGTTGTGTATATAATGTGATAAGAGTAACTGATGTTTAGGTATTTTTGACACGATGCTGTTGCCTGTAAGATGATCAGAGTTAAACTTTGGACCCAGCCACAGAGAAATTCTGTACAGACTAGACCCAGTGAACTCTCTCTGCAGTTCCTGCTGTTACCAGCTGAATAAGACACTGACTGTCGCTAGGCGTAATCTGTCATTTAGCCCCAGAAAAAGAGAAACTTGCACATACATCTCTATTGTGATGCATTATGACTTCATAATTGGCTATTGTTATTCCATCCTTGGAGGCCTGCCAAAGTTCAGGATCTGTCTGATGCATCATTTTAAGTCTTTCCTCAGTCAAGCCACCTGATTACTGGTCATACACATCTATCAGATTACATGAGGGACATGCTCCTCTGGCTCCCCATCAACAACATAATAAAGTTCCAGATTCTTCTCTTGGGGCAGGCCTTGTTGGTTAGCATCACACTTACAACTATCAGGGCGCTTTACATTCCAGTCTCAAGTCAGCTGGGTTGGTGATCAGTGCGCTCTGATGCGTGTAGATCAGTGCTTCCCAAAGTGGTGGTCTGCGGACTGGTGCTGGACCGCGAGCCCTCAGTTGCCTGTCCGCAAAGTGAGTCAAGAAACTAGTCCAATTGTCTCAGAATCAAGAAATGGCTATATTATATTTGTAAAAGTCATAACAAAAACACTTATTAGGGTAGCTTTTACGGGGCAATATGGTCATAGAATAGGCTAAGCATGCATTTAAATTGATTTTAATACATATTTGAGGAATTTTATTTGGGGAATCGCAAAATATAGATAGTTAATAAATCCTGCCGGTCCGTGACACTGAAAACTCGAGCCCATCATGCCTGCTCATGGCATGTCTTGCACTTTCCCCTAGACAGAGCTTCCATTGCATATGCATGCCAATGCATTTAACTCCGTTCAGGAAACATTTGCACACTGTTCTAAAATGACCTTATACAGAGCTGCATAGTCATGTCACGTGTGGTGACGAACCTCACAAAGCGTCTTCGAGTGGTACTTATAAACCACACAATATTATTAGTGTCTTGCTAAAAACACACATACATCCAAACAACTTAGTACCCTATAGACTTTGTACCTAAAGAAGCAATAAATAACGAAACAAATAACTAACTTACAGACCTAAAGAAGTTAGTAAAAAAGGAAACATATTAACAACTTAAAGCCTGAAGTATATCTGCTGTTCTTTTGTTTTCAATGTCTCGGTCAATTTCATTGCTCATTTTAACTTGCACATTCCAAAGTCAACCTAATATGAGGCTAGCGGGAATCGAACCCGCATCCTTCTGATCTTCGTGCCAGTGCGTTATTCAACCATCTCCCCACCTCATATTTCAGAGTTAAACAACAAAACACACAAAGCCCACAAATAAACTGCAACTGTCATCACAAATTTATATAACGCCTCTTAAAACACAGTCTACTAACGTCTTATAAAGAACTTTGCCACCATTTTCCCACTGATCGTTCTTGCTAAATTTTTCCTACTATTACAAAATATCCAACAGCAGTCCAACACAGCACTTATAAGATGGGTGGACTAAATACAACACCCAAAGGCAAGATGATGAAAAGGGAGAGAAAGAGAAAGAGAGTGGCCCGAAAGTTGCCAAGAATGTTAAAATAATGCAAACTGTCATCAACCAGCTTGCAATGATGAAATACACATTGAAGATGAATTGATTGACCAAGTGCCGAGTAATGAAGTACTGTATAGACATTTATAGCCAGTGGGAGTGCATAAATAGTTTCTCACTGTGCTAATTTGGTTGTAAACTACTGCCATCGTAATTTCAATGTCTAGCAACATCAGATATAAATGTCATCAGAATGCTCACCTACACACCGGCACGTAGCGAGACTTAAATTCAAGAGAAGGCAACTTCACAGACCATTGGCAAAATCCCGGTGATTGGGGTCATTAGTCAATCGAAGTTCCAGACTTCCAGTACATAAAAAAGCAAGCGGAGGCCTCTTGTCTCAATGTAGCTACGCCTATGTTTACACACTGTCTGGCCGAAGGGCAGATCCAGATAACATGCCTATTCTAACATAGCCCCCATTTTGATTTAGGGGCCAAGCAGACGAGTGTCCCACCCATAGTATACCTGATTTGACTCAACCCTCAGAGTAAGATTTTTACTATTTGACTCAACCCTCAGAGTATTATTTTTACTAAGACCTTGCTTGACATGGCCACTGACTAATGTCTGTGCATTATGAGAAGAGCAGTATAGAACTCACTATATCTGATTGGCCACAAAACCAGATTTCCACTATTACATTTGACTGGTTGTGTTTCAGACTGTAACAGGAAGTAATCTAGTATTTTGTAAAGAAATTATATGCCAGCCTCTGCCTTCATGGGGGGGGGCCGATAGCGCATTGGATAACACACTGGCATGGAGAGCGAGAGGTACCGAGTTCGAGCCTCGTAGGGCGGACATGCTTTGTAGGCTGCTATTAGCGCCGTGTATTGAGGGCTGTCTGTTCTGTTAGTAGTTAAGATTTATGTCTTCAGTTATTTGTGTTCTTGTGAATTGTTTCAATTGCATAACTGTACACTGTAACCGGTTGCGACAACCGGATTGTTTGAATAAACGAAAATATTATTATTATAATCTGTCAATAATAGATAATAATAGATGCCTTATCATCAGCCCTGTACTTATAAACAATGTCTGTTAGTTTAGTGCTCGAGTGGTGACCTATCATCATATTGATTCTGTCACACTGTATCAAGTCTGCCATATATGATATATATACAGGATATACCAAGCAAAAGCCTTTTTGCAAACTGCTTAGAACTATAGGCCTTACACAAGGTAGTGACCCATCATATAATGCTGTCACACTATATCAAGTGTGACAGCTTGTGCTTGTGCTTATATCAAGTGTATATATATATATATATATATATATATATATATATATATATATATATATATATATATATATATATATATATATATATATATCCTGATACTTTATGTTGAAATGTTATGTGTTTTTCATTTGGCTTCAATAAAAGAGATTTGATTTGATTGATTGATATATATATACATATATATATACTGCCATATATATATAT
Organism: Aporrectodea caliginosa; assembly: GCA_020284085.1. Taxonomy (NCBI): domain Eukaryota; kingdom Metazoa; phylum Annelida; class Clitellata; order Crassiclitellata; family Lumbricidae; genus Aporrectodea; species Aporrectodea caliginosa. The sequence goes on from JACEVL010000566.1 coordinate 270,638, forward strand.
ATATATACACAGGATATAGCAAGCACAAGCCTTTCTGCAAACTGCTTAGAACTATAGGCCTTGCACAAGGCGGCTCCCCAATGGCCCAAACATTGAAAACTCTATATTTCCCAAGCAGTCATGTGTAGCTGTTCAAGCATTGATAAAAATAATATGGAAATTGAGAAAAGAAGATAGATTCAGTGTAGGTGAAATTAATTACTTGTATTTGTATGCTTATCTCAGCATATGCCTCTGTGTAAATCTGAATGTATGTCTGTGTTACCCCTGCATGTAGGTGCATGTATGCATATATATATATATATATGTATATGTATATGTATATATATAACGCTGTACACTTATATCTATCTGAACATTCATTCTGATAGTGATTTCCAATAGAATGTGTGTGTGTGTATATATATATATATGTATTCTTATATACATATATATATACATATATATATATATATGTTTGTGTGTGAATCCTTAGAGGAATACAATTGAGAATATGTGCATGGCTGTACACTTATATCTATCTGAACATTCATTCTGATAGTGATTTCCAAAAGCCTCTCAAACAAAATATACAAACATGTGTGTGTGTGTGTGTGTGTGTGTGTGTGTGTGTGTGTGTGTGTGTGTGTGTGTGTGTGTGTACTGGTTTGTTGTACAAGAAATATAACCTAAAGCTTAAAAAAATAAGAACTCGACCACGATGGCAATTATCAAGCAAACAACATGCACATAGGCGTAGCTACATAGAGGCACGAGGAGGCAGTTGCCTCCTCTTGCTTTCTTCATATACTGGAATTTCTGTTGACCAATGACCCCAATTACCAGAATTTTGCCACATTGCCTCCTCTTGAATTTAAGTCTGGCTACGCTCCTGAACATGCATTCTAGTTTGTACAGAATTTCTCTGTGGCTGGGTCCAAAGTTTAACTCTGATCATCTTACAGGCAACAGCATCGTCTTAAAAATACCTAAACATCAGTTACTCTTATCACATTATATACACAACTATATACTTGTAACAACTTTAGCATTGGCTGAAACACGGCTTTACCCTGTCAATGCTTAAACCATATCAGTTCCCAGATATCAAGTTGTGTTCAAGTACAGAACCATAAGAAGGGGCAGGGTTGTTGCATTCCTCATTATGGTTGGAACAAAATTATCTGCTTTTGACTCAAATTGAATAACAGCCAGAAATGTTATACATGATAGCCTGTTCATAAGCATTCCATAGAAGAGAGGAATAACTCACGATGGTAAGCTTAAAGTACTTACTTCGAAGTGAAGAAACCTGACATTCATATTATAGTGTCAAAATAGCATTTCCCCCATGTTTTGGACCTTTTGGGGCATCATTAGCCAACAAATGGAAGCATTTTAAGGTTTCTCATGATTTCCCAAGTGGATGACTCCTTACAGCAAGCATAATAGCCTTAATTGGACAAATTACCTGACATCAATAGTGATAAATTGCATGAAAACAGATTCCATATGTTTGCGCCTTTGCAACCCCGTTAACACTCTTGAGGCTGTTGTTGACAAAATCAATATAAATTTAGTTAACCTGTTGATGGCTATGTCTTTTTAAAGGACAGCAATATTTATTTAATAAATTTTTAGATCCAGTAAAGTTATTTCATAGTCTGTTTTCTTGCGTCCCACTTATATCGATAAATAAATATCTGTACAAAAGCTCTTTTGATTTTAATTGTAATTTTAACATTTGAAGTTGCACAATTTTGGAATCCCCAAATATGACCCATCAAGAAGAAATGGTAATTTATTTATACTGTTTAACTAAATCGTATAAAATAGTTTAGCTTGCACATATCTCCAGGATTAGCTATTATGAGCTCAGGCAGATCCGAGTTATATGGAGAACGCTGTCGCTAAGCGCTGCGGCTGTGCGAATACACTATTTCGTCCTCACACGTCTTGACTACTGTAATGGGGTCCTCCTGGGCCTCCCTGAGTTCCGTCTTCATCAACTTCAGCTCATTCAGAATGCAGCAGCCAGACTTCTGGCTGATCTACAGAGTTATTCACACATATCTGACTACAAGCGACGTGAGCTCCACTGGCTTCCAGTTGCTGATCGTGTGCAATTCAAAATTGCTACGCTGGTTTGGTACTGCTCCGGACTACATTGCTGAACTGTGCCTTCCAGTTGGCACTCAAACTGGTCGGCGGGCTCTCCGGTCTGCCTCGCGAAATGACTTGATGATACCTTCGCTTCGAACCACCACCTGTGCTCGTCGGGACTTCTCGATTGCGGCGCCACAGATCTGAAACGCTCTTCCACCGTCTGTGCGTGCTGCATGCGGCTATATGGTTTTCTCTAAACTCTTAAAGACGCATTTTTTCAGCCACGTGTTGAGCGCTTCTGAAAGACTCTTAAGTGGCGCTTTATAAATGTTTTGTTACATTACATTACATTTGTGTAGCTATTATATGACTGCATTCCTTTATCATTTCATTTTCCCAAACATCCTTATCATTTCATTTTCCAAAACAACAGCTTGCTCATTACGGAAAATATGAACAAAAACTATCCATTCTTTTAAAATGATGCTGCTATGGGATGTTTTTTGAATGTACAAAACTGTCATTGACAGGTCTAATTTTAATCACTCATCATTATTCATGTCCTAAATTTTGCATCTTACCTCACTGCTTTACCTCATTGCATCTTAATGCACTATTGCTTGTTGAAGTTGCGGCTGTGTCAACTTGATTTTTCTTGAAATAAACGAATATGTGATGATGATGCTAATTCCATGAGACTGAGAAACTTGATCTCTTGGAATTTAGATGATGCACTGTGAGAAAATTAATGGGAAAATATGACAATAATGACAATTCTAAAAAAAATTTTGGCCTGCAGGTTTTCAAACTGAATATCTATCTAGAGTTGAATATCCAAATGTAAATTTTTTTAAACTTGGCAGAGGTAGAAATCAGGAGTGGTGTGCTGCTACATTTTCAAGGTCTCATCAAGATTTATCTTGTTAGATCAACAGTGCTCATGATTCCTCCGCTTGAGCCACTCCTTCCACTCGCTTCAACCGTTAAATGCAAAAGTATTAGATGAACTCAGAAGATAATGTGTTTTATTTCGGAAAGGCACTGGCCCAATTAGCCACATTGGTTAGAACGCAGGCTGCGTCCCATGCATCTCTGTGTTAGAGAGCGCACCGATTGCATCCCGATGCTGGCTTATTTTATATATTTAAATCTCGAGCTAGCACGGTCCGGACGAAAGGGCCTTAAATCATATCATATCTGAGAATTTATACAGAAGAGTCTACTCAGAGGCGCTCTCAGCATGACAGCCCCGAGGGAATAAGAAAGTCTTCAAGCAGAGGAGGGGTGAGGGTTCAACCCCAACCAAAATCTTACTGCAGATTGTGGGGAAGGTTATTCCATACAGAAGGGCCCACGATGGCAAAGGCACGGTGTTGGGCCACAGCAGTCCTTGCCCCAGGACAAGGAGATCAAGTCGATCTACAGACCAGAAAGGGTGAGAAGATATGGCAGAAAGAAGTTTGCACATTAGGTTGTGAAGATATTTAGGAGCTAGTCCCCTTTTGAGAGTACACAGTATAAATAGCATGGCATCCACTCGAATTGGCAGAGGTGGTGAAGAATCATACCTGATCAATTCATTGAAAAATGAGCAGGGTAGAGGTTATACGGTCGCTATTTTAATTTACATTTCACAGTTACACAATGTCCATCCAGGCACGTAGCGAATCGCCAAACGGGCATTACCGTCGCCGAAACTGTTTTGTAAAGCAAAACCGAACTCTTGGAAGAAAACTGATTTCGGCGATTCGGCTTATTTTGCATTCTATTCACTTTCGGCGATTCGGAATCCGGGTCGGCACTAGGGCAAGCTTATAGTATCTGGGGCTGAAGGACATAGTGCGTAAGTTTACTGGCGTCGTGAATGTCGGTTAGGGTAAGGTTAGGCGTCGTGAGGGTCAGTTAGGGTCAGGGTTAGGGTCATCACTAGAAAACCTGGTACCGTCCGGGGTCCGCACAGCATGCCCAGAGATACTGTATCTCTTCAGCCCACGATACTATAAGTTGGGTCATTCCATGTCAAATCAACCAGTAAAATAGCAATTTGCCACCACACCTCTTTGGATTTTTCTGAAAATTTTTATACACAAACTACATGCAAAATTAGGAACAACAGTGAAAATTTGAGCAGAATATCTCAAAATTTGACCGAGATATTAATTTTTGAAGTTAATAAGCAAAAAACGGATCGTGAGAAAATGGCATGATCGACCAAGTTTGGACTGTCATATCTCGGCCAGGAAATGAGCTAGAGGGCTGAAATTTTTTCATGTAATCAGTCTGTTGTGCTCTTTCCAAATATTCAAAAATCTCGGTGGTGTTCATTGTGATTTTTAATATAAAAATTTATAAATATTGCACAGAGGCCAGTTTTCACTCAAGTTCCAAACATCATATCAGCAGGTTGGAATAATATATTATAATTCTTATACTGGTTTTATATTGAGGTACATTAGTGCTCATCAGGCATATAGTGAGTACCTGATTAGTTTCATTATTACTGTGTTTTCCAAGGACATTTTCCTTGCCATGATCATGAAAATGGGGTTTACGGCTTGCAAAAAAAGTGAACATATGTATTTTTTGAAATTCATGAAAATTTGCACATATATTCTAGACACCTAGAACTGTTATTGGTGAAAAATTCAGGATGGTGTTCAGCTCCCTTCCACGTAAATTAATTTTTTAAGTTAATAAGCAAAAAACGAATCACGAGAAAATGGCATGATCCACCAAGTTTGGACTGTCATATCTTGTCCAGAAAATGATTTAAAGGGCTGATTTATTTGTTCATGTAATCAGTTTGTTGTGCTCTTTCCAAATATGAAAGAATCTTGGTGGTGTTACTTGTGGTTTTTAATCTATAAATTTGTAAATATTGCACAGAAGCCAAACTTGAGCGAAAATTGGCTTCTGTGCAATATTTACAAATTTATAGATAAAACACCACAAGTAACACCACCAAGATCCTTTCATATTTGGAAACAGCACAATAAACTGATTACAATAACAAAAAATCAGCCCTTTAAGTCATTTCCTGGCCAAGATATGACAGTCCAAACTTGGTGGATCATGCCGTTTTCTCGTGATTCGTTTCTTGCTTATTAACTTAAAAAATTAATTTACGTGGAAGGGAGCTGGACACCCTCCTGAATTTTTCACCAATAACAGTTCCTGGTGTCCAGAATATATGTGCAAATTTTCACGAATTTCAAAAGACACCGACTTTCACGTTTTGGGCAAGCTGTAAACCCCACTTTGACGATCATCGCAAGGAAAATGTCCTTGGAAATCACAGACATAATGAAACCAATCAGGCAATGACTATATGTCTCAAGAGCTCCCATGTACCTCAATGTAAAACCAGTGTAAGTATTGCTATACACCAATCCTGCCTGCTGATCTGATGTCTGAAACTTGAGCGAAAATTGGCTTCTGTGCAATATTTACAAATTTATAGATTAAAAACCACAAGTAACACCACCAAGATTCTTTCATATTTGGAAAGAGCACAACAAACTGATTACATGAACAAATAAATCAGCCCTTTAAATCATTTTCTGGACAAGATATGACAGTCCAAACTTGGTGGATCATGCCATTTTCTCGTGATTCGTTTTTTGCTTATTAACTTAAAAAATTAATTTACGTGGAAGGGAGCTGAACACCATCCTGAATTTTTCACCAATAACAGTTCTAGGTGTCTAGAATATATGTGCAAATTTTCATGAATTTCAAAAAATACATATGTTCACTTTTTTTGCAAGCCGTAAACCACATTTTCATGATCATGGCAAGGAAAATGTCCTTGGAAAACACAGTAATAATGAAACTAATCAGGTACTCACTATATTACTGATGAGCACTAATGTACCTCAATATAAAACCAGTATAAGAATTATAATATATTATTCCAACCTGCTGATATGATGTTTGGAACTTGAGTGAAAACTGGCCTCTGTGCAATATTTATAAATTTTTATATTAAAAATCACAATGAACACCACCGAGATTTTTGAATATTTGGAAAGAGCACAACAGACTGATTACATGAAAAAAATTTCAGCCCTCTAGCTCATTTCCTGGCCGAGATATGACAGTCCAAACTTGGTCGATCATGCCATTTTCTCACGATCCGTTTTTTGCTTATTAACTTCAAAAATTAATATCTCGGTCAAATTTTAAGATATTCTGCTCAAATTTTCACTGTTGTTCCTAATTTTGCATGTAGTTTGTGTATAAAAATTTTCAGAAAAATCCAAAGGGGTGTGGTGTACACCCCTGGTTGATTTGACGTGGAATGACCCAGTTACTACCCACGATACTATAAGTTTACCACCCACGATACTATAAGTTTACCGGTAAACTTGCGCTGTAGGGGTCTCGATTTTCTGGCACATGGCTATATTCAAAGTGACTATGTATGCCAAGAGGTATCACCGCAACAATGACTGAAGTAAGCGAAAAGAAATCAGACAAGATTACTGTAATGAAACAGTAAAGCTGGCCTGATAAAATAATTGTCTGCCGCAATTGAAGTTGGATTGATGACACTAGTTATTTGCTAAAATAGAAGCTGGATTGACAATGAAAGCGTGTAGTTTAGCGTCGTAAATGACTCGCCATTGCATGGTGTGTCAGCGTTGGTTGAATACAATTGACAAAAAGAATTGTTGCTAGAAGTGGGATTGATGAAAGTATTTTTGGTTAAATAAAAGTGGGATTGATTAAAATAATCTTGCTTAAATAGAAGCTGGATTCATTACCGTTATAATGAAAATCATTGAAATAATTAAATTCACTTCAATGTGTGATCTCTTGTCATACATACTCCCCGTCAACATGGGTGTTATTATTCGGGACCCCTAAAGCGCAAGTTTACCAGATTACCACCCACGATACTATAAATTTTCAGGCATTAGTTTTGGGCGTAGCGAACGCTTGGTAGAAAACTCCATCCGGCGATTCGGCTTATTTGCAGTATAACTGCTTTCGGTAATTCGGAAATCAATTGCTGGTCACCAAAACAAATACACGTCACTATCTTGAGTACATGACGAGAGTTCATCGTGAGATCGAATCAGTAAAAATAGCCGAAATCAACGCTTAATCACACTATACGTGTATTTGTGGCCATTGATATCGAATTACTTCCGTTAACTGCGTAGTATAAATCCACATTACATTACATAAAACGCTAAATCCTCAATATATACGAAGACGACTCACCTGATAATTATTTATGATTATTTTCTTCCGTGAACTTTTCGATGTTTTCTAGCCAGGTACTCCAACATAAACTAGAGATCGCTTCAGACGGAGGGTCGTTCAGCGCGCTGTGAGCAACGACCTCTAACGGCCGTTCAGCCGCTATAGCCACGCCTACTGTTTACAAGAAGGCATACAGAATATCGCTTAAAATGCCTGTGTAGGCCTACATGCAGAGGCGAAAATCTATACATAACTTTGGGGGGGACAGAGTACCTACGAGGGCCGGATTTTGGGGGACAGCAGGGCTTAAGTCAAAACTTTGGGGGGGACTGTCCCCCTCTGTCCCCCCCATGATTTACGCCACTGCCTACATGTTGTAGAACGTTTGCGATTAAAATCAAAAGTTTCTTTTTAACCCATCAGTTTAAAATATATATGCATCTTGCGTATGCTAACTCTAAGTGGCCCTGTTACTTAAGCTACCATCAAAATCTTATACGTTTTTCAAGCTGTAAACTCACTGGGCGTCTATTAAAATGATGCCATCTGTCAGCTTTCGACGGGAATCCATTGTCTTGTTCCACTTGTGTGCGTGGGCCCGCCACTGGCTACTCTTCTAGCTTACTGTGCATTGTTTTGCTAACTGATGCAATATTCTCGTTCGTAATGACACTTAACATCATAATAGGCTAGCGCAGAGAGCGCCTAGCTCTGAGTAGGGCCTAGGTCTCTGGAAGAGGCGCTATATAAATTCTCAGAATTATAATGAATGATTAGCAACTAACTTCAGTTATCTTGAGCAGTTTCAAGTTTCTTCAACTAACTGTAAACTAGGCTATACACTGCACGTCTTCTACTATCGTCTTTTTTGTTGAGCTGATATTAAGTTATGTAGGCCTATAGGCCTACCGTAGGCTACGGTGGGAGATTCTCTTGTAGCCTAGCTGATCGAGTAGACGTCGACAGCGTGGGGCCTATAGTAATACTTACAAGTCAACCAAACACTACATAATTCTTAACTTTTGCTTTACCAGTTCAATGGGGGACTCTGTGAGCAGTTCCTTTAAGCGGCGATAGGCGTCGCCAGTATGTGATGTGGTCAAACTTTAGACAACTTTAGCGTAAATAAACCATAGACATCATATATTAAATGTAAGATGTCTATGAAATAAGCCTACCGCACAACAGAGCACACATTTTACCTAGAGTAGCCAAACTATATCCCATCATGGCGCCACCTATAGCAGCCATTTTTACAGAGTCCCCCATTAGGCTACAGGTTGACAGTTTGAGGAAGAGTGTGCAATTGAAATTCATGAGCAGGCCTAATGTAGTTACTGGAATAGCCGAATAGGCCTATAAGAATGCAACAGTCGTCAGCAAATTTTGGCCAAGAGACTACAGTCCAAGTCGGCAAAAGTCAACCATGTCAATCGTTTAGTTGCCAAGTCGATCGAGTCGACGAGAGGGTCGACTCTAGTCGCAATAGTCGATCTAGTCGATCGTCGGCCGAGCCAAGTCGATGGTAGCACTCGACTCCATCGATCACGGGGTATGCCTCGATGATCGTAGTTGTAGCGGTCATACGCAGGCTATAGCTATCTTCCAGCATACTCGCATGTAGCCCACATATAGGATCCATATGCCATACTATAGTGGCCCCGTATGTATAAAGCCCATAATATATATGGGTCCCATCTAATGCCAAAGAATATGCTCGCAGGCTATTTGCACACATACTATACTATCACGAGAAGATGCACAATATGGGGGTAAATAACCGCTAAAGAGTAGGCCTATGTTGTTTTCGTGGTATTTAATATTATGTTTCGTGTGCACAGAAACGTTAACAAACCGTTGACATACTCGCATGAGAAGATGCACAATATGGGGTCAATAACCGATAAAGAGTATAATTATGTTGTTTCGTGGCATAGGCCTACACGTGTCGTGTGAAGAACCAGACGGTCGGTAACGCCCGCTGAGTCATACATGGGTTAACGATCCTTTACAATTTAAGCATTAACAACAAACACTTCTTGTAACTGAAGTGATACGCCATGTAGGCCTAACATAACATAACAACTATAAAACACGAAATCTTAAAACGTTACTGCATGTCCTCTGCCCCTGCAGTATGCGATTTCAACAGCATTGGCGTTCGTTATTGTAGCATAACAGCCGCTTGGTTAGAACCCTGTAACGCGGGTTAGAGACTCACCCAAGGCGGCTCCCGTGAAGAGACTCCCACAGCAAGTCCTTCACGACCATTAATTCCGCGCCATCGATGTTCTGTCACATGATCACGCGTTCACTTCTGAGCTTTGGTGAAGGGTAATTTGATGTAGCACCGATGAATAAGCTGGTCTTCCTGACGCGGATTTTGCGGGCGCTGAGAAATTTTCTCTCAACAAGTATAGGAATACCCGGCGTATGTTGCACAATTCCAACAGGCATCTACGCTCTTGACCCCGATATTGTAGACTTTAGATTGTCTGAGCCACAAACCACGCACCCCACTTAACCGTTTGATAGTCCAGTTTTCTGACATTTGGAACTTGACATTGAATTTAAATACACTTGTAGTCTCAACTGCCTAGGCTACCGATTTTATTTAGACTGAACGCCTGGGAATCATCTGTTTTCTGTGACTCAGTTTAAATAAGTGATGCATTAGTTAAAAAAATAAAGTTCGACCTAAATACACATGTCTGCATTCTGTCATAGCCATAGGCGGAGACTTGGTCTTGGGTTTGGGGGGGACCGGCGGATCGGCCGAAGGACGATCGGCGAGGCGCGAAGCGCCGAGCAGGGGGAGGGGTTTGGGGAGGGGATGTGCCCCTCCCCTATTAAAATTTTTTTGAATTTCCACACTGTAATGGTAGCATTTTAAGCTGTCCTTTGAAAAAATTGTTCTATAATTTGAGTGCTGATAGGAACCAGCTGTCACTCGTAGCTTACATGTAGTTTGAGTCGTGTTTGAGTTTAGGGTAAGGGTTTGGGGAGAGGGATGTGCCCCCTCCTCTATTTAATTTTTTTTTAAATTTCCACACTGTAACAGTAGCATTTTAAGCTGTCCTTTGAATTGAAAAAAAAATTGTTTTATAATTTGAGTGCTGATAGGAACCAGCTGTCACTCGTAGCTTACATGTAGTTTGAGTCGTGTTTGAGTTTGGGGTAGGGGTTTGGGGAGGGGGATGTGCCCCCTCTCCTATTTAATTTTTTTCAATTTCCACACTGTAATGGTAGCATTTTAAGCTGTCATTTGAAAAAATTGCTGTATAATTTGAGTGCTGATAGGAACCAGCTGTCACTCGTAGCTTACATGTAGTTTGAGTCGTGTTTGAGTTTGGGGAGGGGTTTGGGGAGGGGATGTGTCCCCTCCCCTATTTAAATTTTTTTGAATTTCCAAACTGTAATTGTAGCATTTTAAGCTGTCATCTGAACAAAATTGCTCCATTATTTGAGTGCTGATAAGAACCAGCTGTCACTCATGGTTATTATTATTATATTCATGAAATATTTCAGAAATATTGGGGGGGATATAAGCAGCTCCGTCCCCCCACCTCAAGTTTTGGGGGGACCGTCCCCGCTGTCCCCCCCTAAGTCTCCGCCCCTGGTCATAGCGCTGAAGTGTATAAGTAAGCTAGTAGGAGCAGCTAAGATCCACTGTAGTGTATTCCATTAAGATACCACCCAAGAAGTTTGAGAAGTAGGCTAAGGCAGAAGAGAGGATGAGGTTGGAGATGCGCTAAGTAGCTGACAAGACGTGATTGCAGTCAACCATTTTGCCAACAGTCCGATAAGAAAGACCGACGCGAGACTGATAAAAGCGCATCGGGTTTCTAGCCCTCATCACTTTAATCTAGGCGCCTCGAAGATAAAGTAATTCATAACTTGCCGAGTAATGAACCACAACAGTCGAGTTTCCAACTTAAATTGGTCACCATCAGAAGACCACTCCCCTTTCAGTTACGTAGTTTTTGATTCGTTTTAGTCAGCAAAGAGATTTAACTAAAGGAGACAGACTAACCTCTCCCATAACTAAATCCTCGCGTTTCCGCCTATATGGAATCAATGTAAAAGTAGGCAAAGGTATCAACCAATTAGAAGTCACCGCGTACCCTTTAGGCTACACCAACAACTAGCTTAATACTCCTTAATTGTAATTAGTGGTAGACAGGCAGATAGTCAGGCAGGAAGACTAGTGTGAGTCGTCGCTTTTCGGAAGTCTGGTTATGATTAAGCCAGCTTTTGATAGGCTGGCGAGTAGCCTACGGTGGCTGGCAGGCGTCAATAAAGAGAGACTGCACACGTGTGCGTTCACAACAACTGCACCTGTCACCAAATAAGCAGGAATGTGAATTAGGCTAGATTAATAATTTAATTATCTCTGTTGGCCTCTGGAGGTCGTGGGCCTTGCACACCCTACACACATGGCTCAATCCAGATCCTTTGTGTGCATAGGTCCCTCTCTATGGAATCGACTTCCTCCTTCTCTACGCTCTACAATCCTCTCTAGTAGCATCTCCACCTCTTTCTCTCACCTTTAAACCTTCCTTTTTCCTCTGAGTACCTCGCACTGGGAGCGCTTCTGAAAGGCTTATGCTATGAGAAGCGCTTTATAAATGATCAAATACAATACAATGATAGCTACGCCACTGATGGGTAAAGTATCGTAGTTAGGCCTAGATCAACGTCAGAGAGGCCTGTTATTTAAAATCATGCGACGAAGGCAAAGTCTGCCTATGTCTAATAACTAAATACACTAAATTAAATATTATTCGCTTGGGCAGATTAGAGTATGGGCCATCTATTCCCAGATAGCCAAGCCACCTCGGGCCGACCTCCATCCGACGTGTTCTACATCGGCATCTCATCGGTCATCGGGAATCGCCTTAATTATGACGAGCTTCCGATGAGTTGGCTATGCAGTTAATCTTGCTCTCTTCAAGTTAGATCACGTGGGCTGAGCGATAGCCAATCATCTGCGGACTAATGGCGGACCCGTTCTTTTCGATTCGATTGCCGAGTGAGGTATGCATGTCTTTGTCTTATTTTTTTACTAAAAGCTATAACTATAATTAGTAGCGTTACATAAGGCCTAACGTTCTTTATGTAGTTTGCGTATCCTTTGCGTTATATTCCCAGACATTTTTACCAGTCACATATCGGGTAGATATCGGTAACGATATTATATCATTCTGTTGGCCACGTGCTCTTGGGATACATACGCTTACTAGATTGTTTATGACCTCCGCGGATATCGGCCCACACTGAATTGTAATTGTACAATGCCCACATGCCTAATTAAGATTATTATTATAAAGGTTTTCATATAAACTTAATATGTATGCAGAAATATTTCATTTGTTGGCAAACTTATAGTATCGTGGGCTGGTTTTACTCTCTGCAGTTAGTTTCTACCCAGTTAAACAAACCACAACGGGCCTACGTCCATCCGACGTGTTCTACATCGGGAATGCTATGGGCATGCTATGCGGGCGCCAGATGGTACCAGGTTTTCTATTGACGACACTAACTCTAACCCTTACCCTAACCGACCCTCACTACGCCTAACCTGACCCTAATCGACACTCACGACGCCAGTAAACTTACGCACTATATCCCTCAGCCCCGATTCTATAAGCTTGCCCATTTGTTAAATGATTATGCAGCACGTTTTCCCTGCTGAAGAACAATTGATTTGCAAGGCAATTAAACTTTTATGAGCCGCGTGGCAAGCAGAGCTTCAAATCACTGCAGTTAAAAGAAGTTCTTCACAAATTATGCTTTTGAAATGTGTTGAATGAGGCCTTCCAATATTTTAACATTATGGGCATTGCAGCAGGAAACAGTTTCTGTTTTGACTTGCTGTGATGATTTGTAAAACAATTCTTGTTCCAAATTTGTCACAGATGCAATATTGCACACACCAAACTCACATAAAATGTGAAATTTCTGTTCAGTGGTGATGGTGATGGCGTTGTTTGATTGTTTTAAGTATTAATTAATTTAATTTATGTCATAAAGATCATTTTATTGGCACCCATCCTGGCCAAATGCATGGCATCAGGAATATGATGATGGCCTGATATAATGATACGATGGGTGTGATAATGTGGGGCATGGTGGCCGCTTGGTTAGAGTGCTTGGCCTGTGACGCAGAGAATGCGGGTTCGAGCCTCGGGCGAGGCCTTCGCCCGAGGCAGTTACTATGTAGGGACCGTGAGCAAGTCATTCGCTCACAATTGCTCTGCTATAAAATTGTATCTTTGACATCCGTCATGTGTGCACTTCTGAACTTTGGAAGGAGGGCAATATCAAAGTACAGTTGTATTGTTTTGTAATGTTAGTTGTTATGCCTATTCATTAACTTTGAACTGAAATATGTTGCACACAGATGCTGTCGGGGGCTCGGGGCAAACCGACTGACTCGTAATGCAATGAATGCAGACATTGATAACATCACCATGGAATGGCTGCGCACATCAAGTTACAGTGGTGGTGGATGCCAATGCCGTGTCCAACTAAAGAAGTAAGAGCTCGTTGAATTTCAGCGACACAGAAGATATTAATAATTCTGACATCTGAAGCTCACATGTAGGCCTAACTATTAATAACAATATACAACTGCATTTGATATCGCCCTTCTTCCAAAGGTGGCCCAAAGCTCAGAAGTGCTCATGCCTCGGCGGCGTAGATGCAGTTATATTGCAGAGCAATTGCGTGCGAAGGTCTTGCTCACGGTCCCTGCGCAGTAACCGCTCTGGACGTGGATCGAACCCGTACTCGCCGTGTTACAGGTCAACCGCCCTAGCCTGTCGGCCACTGTGCCACACCAATGTTCATGAATATATTGTTGTCAGTTCACAAGATGTTTCATGATACATGATACTAGGGCCACAGACTTTGTATGTGTGAGGTCTGTATAGGTCACGGTGGTCACCTGAACGAGCAACTCATTACAATCTGGTTGTTGGACATAAGCCTCCCAGATATAATCCCCCGATGTTGTGTAGGACATAATCCCCTCTGTGCAATTAGCCTGTTTCTGCATTTGATAAACTTTACTTGCCTAGTTTTAGTTCGTTGTGTCAGCTTGTTAATGTTGTTAAGGTTAAGATATAGACTTAAGTCGTTAATGTCATTCAGGTCTAAACATAAGAATTGTTGTTGTCGTTCAGTTCTAAAGTTAAAACTTGTTAGTGTCATATGCGTTTAAAGTTCAGAATTGTTAATGTCATTTAGGTTTTGACTTTAAGTCTTGTTAATGTCATTCACTTCTAAACTTTGTTTGCTGCAGCTGTGCTAAGTGCGGTGAGATTGAACAAAATCATAGAGGATACGCTGCGCAGACTTAGACACAACATTCGTTTTTAGAATGTTGTGCCCATAATGGGCACTACAGCTATGAGACACGTACACTTGATGTACTTTTAGGCTAATTGTTTATTTGACATTGCTTGTACCGGTGACAAATTTGGGACGAACAGTATAATAAACTTTAACAGTGAAATCATAAAATATTCTTGTAAATGTTATTGGATATAATGTATAAGTTTATACACTTTGCTGAGGTTGGGATGATTGTGCCAATATCCTTGCCTAGGGGGATTATGTCCTAGCCTGGGTGATTACCAGGTATGTTCGGGGGGGATTATTTCCATCCATCTTACAATGTTGGTCTTGGACAGATGTGCACTGTTGCCCCTATTAAAATTAATGGCTAATTATTTGCTTTTGCATGCTACAGGCTAACATTTGCAGTTGCATCCGTGTTGTCTTTGCATGGGTGCATGAGATTAAAAATTAATCACTTGAAACAGTGGATCAATAAGGGTAAAATAAAAAAAATTCATATAAAGAGCCCAAGCGTGGTTAAAGGGTAAGGAAAGGCACACTGCTAATGGGGATTCTCCTAGTTGAGAAACGCAGGGCAACGTGTTGCTGCAAGACCATACAGGTCACATGCTCCCAAGCACGAGTGAGCATGTGGCAAATATGTTCCATGCCATGTTCCCAACCACGGGTTCTTCCATGGATGATTTTTAAGACTCGTGAATTTGTGCAACCTCTTACATGCTGTTTTCTTTGTTACTCTTTTGGCTGTATAGCAAAGTACTGCCGGAGCATGGCTTACAAGGAGGCGCTGACAAGCAAGAATCCGACAATGCATCCAAGGGACCAGAACGAAAATGGCGTCCGAGTCTACACCTCTATACAACCGTACTTAACGCTGGGTATCAGGAACGCCTTTCCATCAGCACTGTGGTCAAAAGCTCCAGCAACTCCTCCATGTCTGCGGATAAAGTACTGGAGTTGCTTGTGAGGACCATCCACTGGAACTTCACCAATTGAGACACTTGTCACTAAAGCCAACGATGCAGTTCTCGTGCCGAAAGTACTGTGGCAAAGTGACCCTCGTAGAATTCTTTCTACGTGGAAGAGTTCATGATCAGTGAACGAGTCAAGATCAAGAACGCTACGAACTCACAACCGTTAAACTGGATACTCTCTTAAACCTTGTTCACGCAACCGCACTCTGACCCCCTTGCTAGCAAGGGATTATCACTAGGATGCTGTATATTTACTATACATGTTTCACAAACATAATATATTACTACTTTCATGTTGTTATTATTATTATCAATATTATTACTTTTGACGTTTTATCATTCATTATGTAATTCATGACCTATTGTGCATTTGCAAACGGTGTAATCCCAACTATGCTGAATGAGCAGTGGAAAATCCTACCTCCAGTTTCCCCTTTGGGGATTTCTTGTTAGGTAGCTGGCCTGTATTGTACCCCATAAATTGCATATTATGTATTCTAGCTTGTATTTGTCAAACTGAACTGAATAAAACTGACAGGCTGTTTATAATTTGTATGTGAATGAGAGCTTAAATCTATACCTTTTCACAAAAGTCTTCATCTGAGCTTAACCGCTTGCTTAGGATATCATCAGGTCTGTGCAAAGCTGGTAATAGGCCCAAGCCAGATGTGAAATGTAGGCCCAATAAATTTTAATCTGCTCATTAAGTAGTTTGGTTATCAATCACTGCTAACTACATATGATATGATTTCAGTATACAATAAGAATGTACTGTACATAGCGTATATGGATATGATGTAATTACAATTTACCAGTAACAGCAGTTATTTTATTCTGAGAAAACAGTTGTATTATTCGGATCTGTTTCCCCTTTGACTCTATCAGGGAGAGTAGGTCCTAGGCCCCTCACAATCGTAGGGGCCGCAGGCTGACCCACTTAGGGGATTTCAATGACGAAACCAATGCAGGCCCTCTAATTTGTGACATTGGACAAAAATTGACTAATAAACCAATTGGTTACCATGCATGGGGCAGGGTAACTGATTGTGGGGTAGACGGGAGTTAGCGACGTCGGAAACCAACGTCGGGTCGACGTGAATTAGACACGTCGGACCGACGTCGGTAACACGTCAAGAAACTCCTCAGTTTCCGACGTCGGATCGACGTCTTGCCGCTCAGCGGGTGCTCATAGATCCGGCGTGTTTTTCCGACGTCGGCCCGACGTGAGTTAGAGACGTCGGATTGACGTCGGAAACCCACATCGGGCCGACGTGAATTAGACACATCGGATTGACGTCTGAAAAACACGTCGGGCCGACGTCGGAAAAACACGCCGGATCTATGAGCACCCGCTGAGCGGCAAGACGTCGCTCCGACGTGGGAAACTGATGAGTTTCTTGACGTGTTACCGACGTCGGATAGACGTGGTTGGTTATCTGGGTTTAGTACGTACGCATGGAAGGTGAGGGGTAACCAAATGCATCTGCTTGCGTATGGGGTTCGTGTACAGTGGCCTATTATTAGTGCACCAGATGTTCAGTTATATAAGTTTTTAAATATTCACAGGGATACTAGTCAGGATATAAATTGTTCTGTAGGATCCACAGAGGGTGCGCGTCGTGTACGTACGCAGTGGGGGTGCAAAAAAGTACATTTGTGTACAGGGAGGGTGTGAACAAATGTTTTGCATATATAAATGAGCACAGGTGTTTCTTATGTTGATATATATATATAATGTGTATTCGATTGTTAAGCGTTTTAGTCTTAGGCCTTAGTTGCGCTGTCGGCTCGTGGGCGCTTGGCCTAAAGTAGCCTAAACTTTGGCTGACGATAGATTCTCTACACGTGCAGCTAGCGCGCCAAACTTAGAAACTGCTGATGACAGTGAATTTGAACAATACAGTGTAGTACAGTTGTTTTAAGGCAAGAGTTGAAGTTGTTGTTATTAAACTGTGTTTGAAGTAAGAAGAAACATTCAAAGAACTGTGTCAATTTAATTCTTAAACAGTTAGAAGACGTTGAGCAATTTATATGTAGAGATAAGGAAAGTTCTTGAGGTAGGTCACAACTAAGAAAGAAAAGAGTTGGTGACATTATTTGGTGACAGCGGTGGGATTCGAAACAACGTCTGGGATTCGAAACAACGTCTGGGATTCGAAACAACGTCTGGGATTCGAAACAACGTCTGGAATTCGAAACAACGTCGACTGGTGAATACGCACTCGAATCATTGGTAAATCAACGAAAGCCTCAACGACAAAGGTATACAAGTTTGTTGTTTTCAAACAAAGAACAATCCCCAATACTTCAAACACAAAAGAAAACTCGTGTTTTCCAGAAAGGACAGCACTGAAGTAAAGAAGTAAGATGGAGAAATTAAGTGTCAAGAAACAAGCAGAACTGAAGAAGATGTCTTCTGAAAGATTAAAACAGCGCTTGTTAAAGGCTGGTTTTGAAGAAGAAAAACTGAAAGATATGTCACGTGAAGACATGTTAGAAGCGCTAGCTGAAGTCTGGCTTAAAGAAGAAGCAGAAGAAGAAGAAGGTGCTGTCGGCGGTGTTGTGGAAAAGGTTATTGAAAAACCGCCTGGACCTATGTCTATGGAGACGATGATGCAATGGATGATGATGACAAGACAAGAAGAGAAAGAAAGAGAGGAGAAACGAAGAGAAGAAGCAGAGCGTATAAGACAAGAAGAAAAAGAAATGCGACAGGAAGAGTTACGTCTTCAGAGAGAGAAGGAAAGAAGGCAGAACGTCTTCAGAGAGAAAAGAAGAGAAAGCAGAAAATGTACGACAGGAAGAATTACGTCTTCAAAGAGAGAAAGAAGAATTGCAAAGACAACAATTTGAAATTCAATTAGAGCAATTGAGAAAAGATAGAGAAGACGCTGAAAGGAGAAGATTAGAGCAGATGATTGAATTTGAAAAGGCGCGGAAAAGTGACGAAAAGATACGTCAGCAACAGATTGAAGAGAAGAGACTACGTGAAGAAGAAAAGGAAAAAGTGCGAATTTCAGAGTTGGAGCGAGCAGAAGAGGTTAGACAAGAAGAACTGAAATTACAGAAAGAAAGCATGGAGAAGGCGGAAGCGGAAAGACAAGAACGTTTAAAGTTGGAACAACAAAAAATAGCATTAAAAGAAGCACAACTCAAAGAGGAGAAGCGAAATAGAGAAGCTCAAGAGCAAAGAAGAGAAGAAGAACGAGAAGAACAGAAAAGGAAACAGGAAGAAAGTGAAACGATGGTTTCTAAAATAAAGAAAATTGGTGATGCCATGAAACATGTGTTACCTAAAATGCCAAACGATATGATGGAGGTGCCATTATATTTCGAAACGGTTGAGAATGCGTTTCGTAGTTTCAACGTGCAAGAACAATTCTGGGTGAAGTTACTATTGCCATTGATGACTCCGAAAGCTAGAACTGTTCTAAACAGATTGTCATTCGCTGATTTAGATGATTATCAGATCGTGAAACAACACTTGTTAAAAGAATTCAAGTTGACACCGAGAGAGTACAGATCGAAGTTTATTGATGCGAAGAAGACAGCTGAAGAAACGTATACAATGTTTACAGCAAGGCTGAAGAACTTGTTGAACTATTATGTGAAAAGTCGCAAAGTGGATAAGAATTTTGAGAAGCTGTTTGATTTATTAGTGGCGGATAAGTTGAAAGAATCACTACCACCAGGTCCACTACAGTTTGTGTTGTCGAAGGAAGGAACTGATTGTTACGAAGCTAGTGTTGTGGCAGACCTAGCAGACATTCATGTTAATAATCGAATTGGTTTGGCAATTCCGAATAAGACAAGTTTTGGTTTTGTACCCAATGTAAAAAGAAATCAACAGTTCACTCCAAATTTTGGTTTTCATTGGAAGAGCAATCAAGAAACAGGAAATCAGTTCAGAGGTGCAGAAGTGAAACCAAATTCTCCGGTTGTTCACGAGAATAGAGAGTCGATGATGACCAGACAACGTCCGGTATATAACAAATCACCACCAAGGTTTGTCGCAAGAGAAGGCAATGCATCGTTTACTCCATATAAGAGAAAAGAAAGCATCGAACAACGAGGTGCAGTGGTGAAACGTTGTCACAACTGCGGATCAGACAGGCATTTAATGAAATTCTGTCCAGTTCCTGTTACAACCTCAAATTATGGAAAACAAGAAAATTCGAGGGTGAATCGAATTCAAGTGGTTGGTGATTCAGAAAGTCAAGCCACAGAACATCAGAATAATGAAACTGAAGTAAAGTCAGTGATGAAATGTCACCTTTCACCTGATATTCAGAAAGAAATTCTATTGCACAATGGAATGCAGAAAGAAATGGCTGGAAAAGATGAAAGTACAACATTGAAGAAAGTGTTATTACAGTACGTCGAGGTAGAAATTCGTGGAACAGCAGGAAAAGAACCAATAAAAGTAAAAGCACTGATTGATTCTGGAGCAGAGGTTCCGGTGATTAGTGAAGAATTACTGGAAGGCATGAAGGTGGAGCAGATTGGAAAAGTGAACTTACAATGCGTGGCAGGAGATGCCATTCCTGCAAAGTTGGTGAAAGTTGATGTAAGGCTGTGTTGTAACGATGTGGAAGAAGAGGTAATTCCGCATAAAGTCAAATGTTCACTTACACCTTATGTGACATTGATGTGTGCTAGTATTGCAAAAATGGGAAGCACAGAAAGATTCTTGTTGCATCCAGAAATCATTGCAGAACTTAAAGCCGTGCCACAAGTGAAAATGATACAAGGAGATGTGCAAGCGAATGTAACGACGAGATTGCAGAGTCAGCGAAAGAAAGTGGTAGAAGTCGAAGAGGAAAGTGAAACTGAAAGTTCAAGCGAAGAGGAAAACGAAAGTGATGATCAACAAAGTTTAATGCAAGACGGTATAACAGCAGAGATGAGTGAACAAGAGATGGCTGCATGCAAGAATGGTAATCTAAATGAAACGAAAGAGGATAATGATTGTGATGTGGCGATAGCAGATTTGTTTCAAGAAAATGAGAAAGACGAAGAACAACAGATGCAGATTGCAGACGCAAAGAAATTCGAAGAACAGCAGAGACAAGATGAATCATTGAAAGCATGGTGGACGTTAGCGCCAGATAAAGAATCTGAATTCTGCGTGGTAAATGGCTTACTGTACAAGAGATATCGAATATTAGAGCAAACGATATATCAATTGGTGTTACCAAAAGAGCGACGAATGAAAGTGATGGAGTTGGCTCACGAATCAGTATTTGGAGGACATCTTGGAGAAGAGAAAACTAGAGAACGAATAAAGTTGTCTTTTACGTGGCCAAAGATGAGAAGAGATATAGTGAAATTTTGCAAATCATGTGAGAAATGTCAATTAAAGGCAAGAAGTTTGG
This sequence comes from Aporrectodea caliginosa, assembly GCA_020284085.1. Lineage (NCBI taxonomy): Eukaryota > Metazoa > Annelida > Clitellata > Crassiclitellata > Lumbricidae > Aporrectodea > Aporrectodea caliginosa. Next base: position 291,648 of record JACEVL010000566.1, read on the forward strand.
TGATGGACAGGGTTCCTATCACTCCAATTCCAAGAGAAGATGTGGCGTTTAGAAGAATTACGGTGGATTGTGTAGGACCAATCGAGCCAGCATCTGCTGCAGGTCACAAGTACTGTTTATGTATTGTCGATTCTTGCACCAGATGGCCTACAGTGTTTCTGTTGAAATCATTAACTGCAAAAGCTGTGTGTGATGCTGGAGTTGTTCATGAACGTTGGTGTACCTTCAGTGAACAAGTGATCATAGAACATATTTTACTGCGAGACTTACAACAGAATTTCTGTTTTTAATGGGTTGTAGTCCCATGATACGCCAGGTCATCCTACAGCTGGATTAGAGAAAGATGGAACCACACATTCAAGAAAATGTACCATCATGCTAATTGTTGACAATTTGACATGGCACTTGTAATTCCGGTGACAAGTTTGGGCATTACGAGAAGTATAATGCAACTACTGGAATTGCTCCATATGTTGGTGTATGGAAAGATTCCGCGTGGACCATGGTTATTTGGATAGAAAGTTGGACAAAGAAATTAATTTACCACCTCATATTGGAATCCAGGTTGAAAAGTGATTGTGCCAATATCCTTGCCTAGGGGGATTATGTCCTGAAAAAGCCTGGGTGATCCTGACCAGAATTAATGATTTCACGATGGGGGAATTACTTCCATACATCTTACAATGTTGGTCTTGGACAGATGTGCACTGTTGCCCCTAATTAAAATTAATGGCTAATTATTTGCTTTTGCATGCTACAGGCTAACATTTGCAGTTGCATCCGTGTTGTCTTTTGCATGGGTGCATGAGATTAAAAATTACTCACTTGAAGCAGTGGATCAATAAGGGTATAATAAAAAAAATTCATATAAAGAGCCCAAGCGTGGTTAAAGGGTAAGGAAAGGCACACTGCTAGTGGGGATCTCCTAGTTGAGAAACGCAGGGCAACGTGTTGCTGCAAGACCATACACTGGTCACATGCTCCCAAGCACGAGTGAGCATGTGGCAAATATGTTCCATGCCATGTTCCCAACCACGGGTTCTTCCATGGATGATTTTTAAGACTCGTGAATTTGTGCAACCTCTTACATGCTGTTTTCTTTGTTACTCTTTTGGCTGTATAGCAAAGTACTGCCGGAGCATGGCTTACAGAATCCGACAATGCATCCAAGGGACCAGAACGAAAATGGCATCCGAGTCTACACCTCCTATACAACCGTACTTAACGCTGGGTATCAGGAACGCCTTTCCATCAGCACTGTGGTCAAAAGCTCCAGCAACTCCTCCATGTCTGCGGATAAAGTACTGGAGTTGCTATGTGAGGACCATCCACTGGAATTTCACCAATTGAGACACTTGTCACTAAAGCCAACGATGCAGTTCTCGTGCCGAAAGTACTGTGGCAAAGTGACCCTCGTAGAATTCTTTCTACGTGGAAGAGTTCATGATCAGTGAACGAGTCAAGATCAAGAACGCTACGAACTCACAACCGTTAAACTGGATACTCTCTTAAACCTTGTTCACGCAACCGCAATCTGACCCCCTTGCTAGCAAGGGATTATCACTAGGATGCTGTATATTTACTATACATGTTTCACAAACATAATATTATTACTACTTTCATGTTGTTATTATTATTATCAATATTATTACTTATGACGTTTTATCATTCATTATGTAATTCATGACCTATTGTGCATTTGCAAACGGTGTAATCCCAACTATGCTGAATGAGCAGTGGAAAATCCTACCTCCAGTTTCCCCTTTGGGGATTTCTTGTTAGGTAGCTGGCCTGTATTGTACCCCATAAATTGCATATTATGTATTCTAGCTTGTATTTGTCAAACTGAACTGAATAAAACTGACAGGCTGTTTATAATTTGTATGTGAATGAGAGCTTAAATCTATACCTTTTCACAAAAGTCTTCATCTGAGCTTAACCGCTTGCTTAGGATATCATCAGGTCTGTGCAAAGCTGGTAATAGGCCCAAGCCAGATGTGAAATGTAGGCCCAATAAATTTTAATCTGCTCATTAAGTATTTTGGTTATCAATCACTGCTAACTACATATGATATGATTTCAAGTTTACAATAAGAATGTACTGTACATAGCGTATATGGATATGATGTAATTACAATTTACCAGTAACAGCAGTTATTTTATTCTGAGAAAACAGTTGTATTATTCGGATCTGTTTCCCCTTTGACTCTATCAGGGAGAGTAGGTCCTAGGCCCCTCACAATCGTAGGGGCCGCAGGCTGACCCACTTAGGGGGATTTCAATGACGAAACCAATGCAGGCCCTCTAATTTGTGACATTGGACAAAAAGTGACTAATAAAACAATTGGTTACCATGCATGGGGCAGGGTAACTGATTGTGGGGTAGACGGGAGTTAGCGACGTCGGAAACCAACGTCGGGTCGACGTGAATTAGACACGTCGGACCGACGTCGGTAACACGTCAAGAAACTCATCAGTTTCCGACGTCGGATCGACGTCTTGCCGCTCAGCGGGTGCTCATAGATCCGGCGTGTTTTTCCGACGTCGGCCCGACGTGAGTTAGAGACGTCGGATTGACGTCGGAAACCCACATCGGGCCGACGTGAATTAGACACATCGGATTGACGTCTGAAAAACACGTCGGGCCGACGTCGGAAAAACACGCCGGATCTATGAGCACCCGCTGAGCGGCAAGACGTCGCTCCGACGTGGGAAACTGATGAGTTTCTTGACGTGTTACCGACGTCGGATAGACGTGGTTGGTTATCTGGGTTTAGTACGTACGCATGGAAGGTGAGGGGTAACCAAATGCATCTGCTTGCGTATGGGGTTTACTTTGGGGATGACGGGTAAACTTCGATATTACTTTGTTTATATTCATTCATTCATTCATTTCAGATATTTATATAGCGCCCCTTCGAGATTTCTACTCAGAGGCGCTCACGACTACCAGCGCGGACACTGAATCGGAGTTTCACGCCGAAGCCCATGAGCAATTGCGAGTTAAGGACTTGCCCAGGGTCCCTACTTGCCTTACGCGGCGGCTTGAGGTGGATTCGAACCCGCAACCCTCCGGCTGCAAGGCACCGAACATACCCCTACACCACCGCGCCCCACACTGTTCACACATATTGTTCTTCCTTCAAATGAGTCACAGTTCAGCTATCAGACAAGTACTATAGGGAGAAAAAATTAGGACTGTGGGAGAGGTATCACACACTTGTATGCCCGTTACCTGACTGGATTACACATCGTTCAATCTGGCCTAAACCATAGACAGCCGCTGGTCCAAGATTTGAGCTGCCTGGGTGCTAGTTGGGGCTGCTGCTTTAAACACTAGTGTTCGTGTACAGTGGCCTATTATTAGTGCACCAGATGTTCAGTTATATAAGTTTTTAAATATTCACAGGGATACTAGTCAGGATATAAATTGTTCTGTAGGATCCACAGAGGGTGCGCGTCGTGTACGTACGCAGTGGGGGTGCAAAAAGGTACATTTGTGTACAGGGAGCTCTGGTGTGAACAAATGTTTTGCATATATAAATGAGCACAGGTGTTTCTTATGTTGATATATATATAATGTGTATTCGATTGTTAAGCGTTTTAGTCTTAGGCTTTAGTTGCGCTGTCGGCTCGTGGGCGCTTGGCCTAAAGTAGCCTAAACTTTGGCTGACGATAGATTCTCTACACGTGCAGTTAGCGCGCCAAACTTAGAAACTGCTGATGACAGTGAATTTGAACAATACAGTGTAGTACAGTTGTTTTAAGGCAAGAGTTGAGTTGTTGTTATTAAACTGTGTTTGAAGTAAGAAGAAACATTCAAAGAACTGTGTCAATTTAATTCTTAAACAGTTAGAAGACGTTGAGCAATTTATATGTAGAGATAAGGAAAGTTCTTGAGGTAGGTCACAACTAAGAAAGAAAAGAGTTGGTGACATTATTTGGTGGCAGCGGTGGGATTCGAAACAACGTCTGGGATTCGAAACAACGTCTGGGATTCGAAACAACGTCTGGGATTCGAAACAACGTCTGGGATTCGAAACAACGTCGACTGGTGAATACGCACTCAAATCATTGGTAAATACGACAACGAAAGCCTCAACGACAAAGGTATACAAGTTTGTTGTTTTCAAACAAAGAACAATCCCCAATACTTCAAACACAAAAGAAAACTCGTGTTTTCCAGAAAGGACAGCACTGAAGTAAAGAAGTAAGATGGAGAAATTAAGTGTCAAGAAACAAGCAGAACTGAAGAAGATGTCTTCTGAAAGATTAAAACAGCGCTTGTTAAAGGCTGGTTTTGAAGAAGAGAAACTGAAAGATATGTCACGTGAAGACATGTTAGAAGCGCTAGCTGAAGTCTGGCTTAAAGAAGAAGCAGAAGAAGAAGAAGGTGCTGTCGGCGGTGTTGTGGAAAAGGTTATTGAAAAACCGCCTGGGCCTATGTCTATGGAGACGATGATGCAATGGATGATGATGACAAGACAAGAAGAGAAAGAAAGAGAGGAGAAACGAAGAGAAGAAGCAGAGCGTGTAAGACAAGAGGAGAAAGAAAGAAAGGAAGACAGGAAGAATTACGTCTTCAGAGAGAAAAGGAAGAGAAGGCAGAACGTCTTCAGAGAGAAAAAGAAGAGAAAGCAGAAAATGTACGACAGGAAGAATTACGTCTTCAAAGAGAGAAAGAAGAATTGCAAAGACAGCAATTTGAAATTCAATTAGAGCAATTGAGAAAAGATAGAGAAGATGCTGAAAGGAGAAGATTAGAGCAGATGATTGAATTTGAAAAGGCGCGGAAAAGTGACGAAGAGATACGTCAGCAACAGATTGAAGAGAAGAGACTACGTGAAGAAGAAAAGGAAAAAGTGCGAATTTCAGAGTTGGAGCGAGCAGAAGAGGTTAGACAAGAAGAACTGAAATTACAGAAAGAAAGCATGGAGAAGGCGGAAGCGGAAAGACAAGAACGTTTAAAGTTGGAACAACAAAAAATAGCATTAAAAGAAGCACAACTCAAAGAGGAGAAGCGAAATAGAGAAGCTCAAGAGCAAAGAAGAGAAGAAGAACGAGAAGAACAGAAAAGGAAACAGGAAGAAAGTGAAACGATGGTGTCTAAAATAAAGAAAATTGGTGATGCCATGAAACATGTGTTACCCAAAATGCCAAACGATATGATGGAGGTGCCATTATATTTTGAAACGGTTGAGAATGCGTTTCGTAGTTTCAACGTGCAAGAACAATTCTGGGTGAAGTTACTATTGCCATTGATGACTCCGAAAGCTAGAACTGTTCTAAACAGATTGTCATTCGCTGATTTAGATGATTATCAGATCGTGAAACAACACTTGTTAAAAGAATTCAAGTTGACACCGAGAGAGTACAGATCGAAGTTTATTGATGCGAAGAAGACAGCTGAAGAAACGTATACAATGTTTACAGCAAGGCTGAAGAACTTGTTGAACTATTATGTGAAAAGTCGCAAAGTGGATAAGAATTTTGAGAAGCTGTTTGATTTATTAGTGGCGGATAAGTTGAAAGAATCACTACCACCAGGTCCACTACAGTTTGTGTTGTCGAAGGAAGGAACTGATTGTTACGAAGCTAGTGTTGTGGCAGACCTAGCAGACATTCATGTTAATAATCGAATTGGTTTGGCAATTCCGAATAAGACAAGTTTTGGTTTTGTACCCAATGGCAAAAGAAATCAACAGTTCACTCCAAATTTTGGTTTTCATTGGAAGAGCAATCAAGAAACAGGAAATCAGTTCAGAGGTGCAGAAGTGAAACCAAATTCTCCGGTTGTTCACGAGAATAGAGAGTCGATGATGACCAGACAACGTCCGGTATATAACAAATCACCACCAAGGTTTGTCGCAAGAGAAGGCAATGCATCGTTTACTCCATATAAAAGAAAAGAAAGCTTCGAACAACGAGGTGCAGTGGTGAAACGTTGTCACAACTGCGGATCAGACAGGCATTTAATGAAATTCTGTCCAGTTCCTGTTACAACCTCAAATTATGGAAAACAAGAAAATTCGAGGGTGAATCGAATTCAAGTGGTTGGTGATTCAGAAAGTCAAGCCACAGAACATCAGAATAATGAAACTGAAGTAAAGTCAGTGATGAAATGTCACCTTTCACCTGATATTCAGAAAGAAATTCTATTGCACAATGGAATGCAGAAAGAAATGGCTGGAAAAGATGAAAGTACAACATTGAAGAAAGTGGTATTGCAGTACGTCGAGGTAGAAATTCGTGGAACAGCAGGAAAAGAACCAATAAAAGTAAAAGCACTGATTGATTCTGGAGCAGAGGTTCCGGTGATTAGTGAAGAATTACTGGAAGGCATGAAGGTGGAGCAGATTGGAAAAGTGAACTTACAATGCGTGGCAGGAGATGCCATTCCTGCAAAGTTGGTGAAAGTTGATGTAAGGCTGTGTTGTAACGATGTGGAAGAAGAGGTAATTCCGCATAAAGTCAAATGTTCACTTACACCGTATGTGACATTGATGTGTGCTAGTATTGCAAAAATGGGAAGCACAGAAAGATTCTTGTTGCATCCAGAAATCATTGCAGAACTTAAAGCCGTGCCACAAGTGAAAATGATACAAGGAGATGTGCAAGCGAATGTAACGACGAGATTGCAGAGTCAGCGAAAGAAAGTGGTAGAAGTCGAAGAGGAAAGTGAAACTGAAAGTTCAAGCGAAGAGGAAAACGAAAGTGATGATCAACAAAGTTTAATGCAAGACGGTATAACAGCAGAGATGAGTGAACAAGAGATGGCTGCATGCAAGAATGGTAATCTAAATGAAACGAAAGAGGATAATGATTGTGATGTGGCGATAGGAGATTTGTTTGAAGAAAATGAGAAAGACGAAGAACAACAGATGCAGATTGCAGACGCAAAGAAATTCGAAGAACAGCAGAGACAAGATGAATCATTGAAAGCATGGTGGACGTTAGCGCCAGATAAAGAATCTGAATTCTGCGTGGTAAATGGCTTACTGTACAAGAGATATCGAATATTAGAGCAAACGATATATCAATTGGTGTTACCAAAAGAGCGACGAATGAAAGTGATGGAGTTGGCTCACGAATCAGTATTTGGAGGACATCTTGGAGAAGAGAAAACTAGAGAACGAATAAAGTTGTCTTTTACGTGGCCAAAGATGAGAAGAGATATAGTGAAATTTTGCAAATCATGTGAGAAATGTCAATTAAAGGCAAGAAGTTTGGTGATGGACAGGGTTCCTATCACTCCAATTCCAAGAGAAGATGTGGCGTTTAGAAGAATTACGGTGGATTGTGTAGGACCAATCGAGCCAGCATCTGCTGCAGGTCACAAGTACTGTTTATGTATTGTCGATTCTTGCACCAGATGGCCTACAGTGTTTCTGTTGAAATCATTAACTGCAAAAGCTGTGTGTGATGCTTTGATGGAGTTGTTCATGAACGTTGGTGTACCTTCAGTGATCACAAGTGACCAAGGAACAAATTTTACTGCGAGTCTGACAAGAGAATTTCTGAATTTAATGGGTTGTAGTCCAAGATTTGACACGCCAGGTCATCCAGAGGCAGCTGGATTAGTAGAAAGATGGAACCAAACATTCAAGAAAATGATCCATCATGTAATTGTTGACAATCCAAGGCAATGGCACAAAGTAATTCCGTTTACAGTGTGGGCATTACGAGAAGTACCGAATGCAACTACTGGAATTGCTCCTTATATGTTGGTGTATGGAAAGATTCCGCGTGGACCATTGGCAATTCTAAAAGAAAGTTGGACAAGAGAAATTAATTTACCACCTCATATTGGAATCCAACCAGAAAAGTACTTGAAAGACATGAAAGCAAATATGGAAAAAGCATTACTGTTTGCAGAATCATATTCACGAGAGAAGCAATTACAGTATACGAATCAATACAACAAAAGAGCGAAACATAAAGAATTTGAACCGGGTGAAAAAGTCATTGTGTTATATCCGACTTCAACGAATAAACTGATTTCACGATGGCATGGTCCATGTACTGTTATACAACGAAGGTCAAAGTACTCTTATTTGATTGACATGGGTGACGATTGTCGAAAGATAATTCACGCAAATAAAATCAGAAAGTACATTACAAGAGCAATGAGTTGTGGATTAATCGTTGAAGAAGATGAAGACTTTGGTTCAGTGGTTGAACTGCTGACGAAGAATGACTTGCAAGATGAAAAGAATTCACTGAATCTTGATCCTGATCAGATTAACCATTTAACATTGACTCAACAAAAACAATTGCTGGAAGTACTGAACAAATATTCTGATCGATTTTCTGAAAAGCCTGGACTATGTACATTGGTTGAACATGAAATCGAACTGAAACCGGAATTTCGTGAAAAAGAATTTATGGCTTACCGAATTCCACTCATCTATCGAGCAGAAGTTGAACGACAAATTAAAGAAATGCTTCAAGCCAACATTATAAAACCATCTTCGAGCAGAATGGCAAGTCCGTTGGTAATTGTTAAAAAGAAAGACGGTTCTCTAAGACTTGCCTGCGACTACAGATACATTAACTCGTTCACTGTGGATTGTAAATATCCGATGCCGATTGTGAAAGATGTTTTGCACAAAGTTGGAAAATCAAATGTGATCTCAATTTTTGATTGTCGAAGTGCTTACTGGACTTGTCCTGTTAAGCAAACTGATCAATGGAAAACTGCTTTTGTTACTCACAATGGACTGTACGAGTTTACTCGTGTTCCTTTTGGAATGATCAACTCAGGAAGAACATTTGTTAAAGCAATTAACATGGTTTTACAGCCTATAAATGAATTTGCTGAGCCCTATGTAGATGACATTGCTGTGCATTCAGATGACTGGAAGATTCATTTACAGCATTTAGATGCATATTTAATGCAAATGAGACTGCATAACATTACTCTGAACTTAAAGAAATGTATTTTTGGTAAGAGTGAGGTAAAGTTCATCGGTCATGTGGTTGGTTCTGGAACGATTCAAATGAATCCAGATAGAATTGAAAGTTTAATTAATTTGAAAACCCCAGAAACGAAGAAACAAGTTAAGCAATTGCTGGGATTTTTTGGTTACTATAGACAGTTTATCAAAGATTTTGCACAGATTGCGAAGCCTCTATCTGATTTGACAAGCAAACATGTTCCAGATAAGATTGATTGGACTGATAGACATCAACAGGCATTTAATTTACTTAAAGATGCTGTACGCTCTAAAGTTGTTTTATATGTTTTTGATGTTGGAAAACCATTTAATTTGTACTGCGATAGTAGTGATTTTGCAGTAGGAGCTGTTTTAACGCAGATGGATGATAACGGAATAGAACGCCCTGTGTCATTTATAAGTCAGAAGTTGACTGACACCCAGAAGAGATGGGCAACTGTGGAGAAAGAAGCCTATGCTATTGTTTGGGCTCTAAATAAGTTAAAAGAGATAATCATTGGATCTAAAGTTCACATCTTTACCGATCACAATCCTTTAACTTATCTGACTGAATCTATGTCTAAGTCTGCTAAATTGGTGCGTTGGGCTTTGGCACTGCAAACTTTTGATGTAGAAGTTAATTATAAGAAAGGACGATTAAATGTTGTAGCAGATTGTTTATCTAGATTATAAGATTGTTTATTTTACTGTTTTGTATAGTATTAAGTTTATTGCATAATTTAGTACATGATGATTTTGCAAATTTTTAAGTTTAATTTGCTCAATCCAAAGAAAGGGAAGGAGGTAATGTGAACAAATGTTTTGCATATATAAATGAGCACAGGTGTTTCTTATGTTGATATATATATAATGTGTATTCGATTGTTAAGCGTTTTAGTCTTAGGCTTTAGTTGCGCTGTCGGCTCGTGGGCGCTTGGCCTAAAGTAGCCTAAACTTTGGCTGACGATAGATTCTCTACACGTGCAGCTAGCGCGCCAAACTTAGAAACTGCTGATGACAGTGAATTTGAACAATACAGTGTAGTACAGTTGTTTTAAGGCAAGAGTTGAGTTGTTGTTATTAAACTGTGTTTGAAGTAAGAAGAAACATTCAAAGAACTGTGTCAATTTAATTCTTAAACAGTTAGAAGACGTTGAGCAATTTATATGTAGAGATAAGGAAAGTTCTTGAGGTAGGTCACAACTAAGAAAGAAAAGAGTTGGTGACAGAGGGGGTCATTTTTTCACTGAAGAAGAGCAGTCCCTTAAGCTAGCCCTGAGGCAGCCATGGGCAGTGTTTCCGTTAGGGTCTAAAAAGAGGACGTATTTATGTCCTGACCTAGAATTTATTTGGACGTAGCTCATGTCCTATGGCTGTCACTAAAAAAAATTCTGGACGTTTTGGACGTTTTTTATGGACGTAAAAACGGCCATTTGGGCGTTAACGGAAACACTGGCCATGGGTATGAAGCATTACCAACTTCATTTTCTTAGCCTCGGCATATGAGGGCGGGTGGCCAATCCTCTCCCTCACCGTCTCATCTTCCCACCGACAGTGTACGGTCAGTGTACTCATCATAGATGAGTTGGCTAGGGGGTGCTCTTGGAACAGAAATCTCGAACCAAATTTTCTGTCCTGGCGGGGATTTTAACCCCCGATCTCTCGGTTGACAGTTCAGCATGCTAACCACTACACTATTGAGCACCCCTGATTTCTGAGTATTTACAAAATGGATGGTTGGTTCCTCAGGTTATGCTGTCATAATAGACTCTCGCCATCATCGAACTTTTGCTCATATAGGCTACTCTCGTATGGATTCCGAAAGTATAAGCACGTTCAAGAAGACAATGACAATAACAGCTAAAAGAGCATTCGTGTCCTGTTCGTGGTCAAGTGGTTGTCCTTCTAAACAGACAGGGCATATTAAACACTGTAATAAGTCTGTACTTACCTGTAGTAGTTTTCCTGAGCATTGTTGTTTCGTAATTGATACTCGTAATCCATGTATGCATTTTCAAGAAAGACTGCAAGGATTACCGGTTATATGGCATTAGCGTAAAACACAGATAAACTAGAATGACAATAGGTCATTCCAACTACATGTACATGCACAATGTGTATCGCGTATATGTACACGTAGATTAAGTAGAGCTCCTGCACAATTATAATGTGGGCCTTAATACATGTATATCATTATTAAAGTAGATCAGTGGTCAATACAGATTTGCAGGATCTAAGGGTTGGAATAAGATCAGGCGTTCTCTGCATATACAGAATATGCATATACTCATTTTAATGCATACATATATGTATATATGTTATTACAACGTTGCAAGGATTAATTGCCATTTTATGTACACGTATACGCCTCTATATATATATATATATATATATATATATATATATATATATATATATATATATATACATGTATGTGGTGTGTGTGTGTGTGTGTGTGTGTGTGTGTGTGTGTGTGTGTGTGTGTGTGTGTGTGTGTGTGTGTGTGTGTGTGTGTGTGTGTGTGTGTGTGTGTGTGTGTGAAGAAAGAGAGACGAGGACAGATGCAGAGAAAGAGACAGACCTGTAATGAGCTAAACCTATCGATAGTGCATTATAGACCCAATACAACTTAATATCCGAGTAAGAAACCTCCGAACAAGCGACTATAGGCTCCGAAAGACGTCAAATGTAACAAGACAAATAGAGTACTGACAATGATCAGTTCCTAAATTATATTATACACCTGCGAAAACTGTCTATTGCAGTTTTATCGGAGCTCAAACACACGCAAACACACACATGCACATATTCAGAAAGCATGCAAGGAAACGTCGCAACGTACGCATATAGTCTGGCATACACTGAGATATGGACAGAATACTGAGAATAGGCCTACTGTTAAAACAAGTGTCTGCAAATAGGGGCCATGCATTTAGTACGTACGCACAGAGGGGGTAACCCAAATGCATATATTTGCGTATGGGTCTACTGGGGGAACTGCGTACAGGGGTGGGGTGGGGGGGTCAAAATTCTACGGATTTCTGCGTTCGTACTAAATGGATGGCCCCTAGCGGCTTAGCTCTTAGAGATATAATGTCTCCCAATAGCAGACGATCAATGTCTCTAAAGTTGGAATTTAGGTTTCTGTGTATACAATTGAATTCTACTGTGGCAGCAGTTTTCAAGTTTTGTACTTCTATTAGAAAACAAGTTTCATATAGTTAAGTCTAAACATGCTCATGTATGTAATGGTATATCTGAACATTTATATTATAGTTCACGAATTATACATGTACATCACATTTGCGCACACACCAAGAAAACTCCATCAGCACAAAGGAAACATGAAGGCCTCACGCAAACACTCTATGTATATTAGCACTAATACTGCACTATAGTATACACCTTCGGACTATACGCCATTTCCCATCCGAATCCTGATTTGGCACCGAAACTGGCCAAACAACCTGAATCTTGTGGATTTTGTAATGGTGATGGTAATTGCAAATTTCTATAGCGCCACTTCCAGATAGACTCATCAGAGGCTCTCCCGACCAAACACAATGAAACCACAGTCGAACAAACTGGTCTTCTAGCGTTTGCGGGGCAAGGAGAGGTTGAGAAGCTCATGTCGCAGGTTGTGATAGCTTGTTTCAGGATGGACTGACCACAGCAGAACTTATTTGATCTGATATAGCGCTGCGTCGGTAATAGCCTGCTATTCAGGAGGCAGCAATGTGTGTGTGTGTGATGTCGATAAATTTCGGATCTTTACCTTACATTACAAGTGTTATTGACAGGTAGGAAGCACTACTTTCAAGAAATCGATTTTCAAGACAGAAGTAACACAAATTATGAGCAGATGTCAACTCTCCTTCAAGCATCTGAAAGTGTAGCCTAAAAGAATTGATTTCAAGAACTCTCTCATGCCAACAGCAGCTCTGAACAGTTGTCTTTAAACACGTGCTACATAAATTTACCATAACAATATCCTACGACAACTTTATCATATTCGATATTATGGAAAACGGACGCCAAAAGGACACAAGTGATTGTGAATAAAACGAGCACTGCATTCAGACATTTCACGTGGCCACATTCAGATTCACAGTCACTAGCAAACAATGACACTCCTCTGCATAAATCAATCAATCAATCAATGTTTATATTGAGCCCTTCAGGGTCCGAGCACTGCATTCAGACATACCATTTGGCCACATTCAAATTCACAGTCACTATAGCAAACAATGACACTCCTCAGCGTCAATCAATCAATCAATCGAAATTTATATAGCGCCCCTTCAAGGTCTCTACTCAGAAGCGCTCCGTAAATATTAGACATAGCACAAGATACAATACGTCATCGCATTTATAGTGCGCCACCTGCGCCTGAATTGTTCAACAGCTCATTAGTCATTCCAAACAAGTGCGTCTTAAACTCGCGCTTGATTTCTACACTGACTATTGATTGAGTCAGTCATTTTCTGCAGTTTAATACAGATGGAGGTGAGATGCCAGGCAAAGCCATTGATGGATTTCAAAGGCTGGAGACAAGGTGGCATCAACATAAAATTATAGATCTGTGGCCTTTAACACAATGGTTTTATCATCATCATCATCATCATCATCATCATCATCATCATCATCATCATCATCATCATCATCATCATCATCATCATAATCATCATCATCGCTTATTATTATTATTATTGTTATTATTATTGTTATTAGGCATTTATTAAGCGCCACTGCGAAGCATCAATTGATGGCGCTGAGCAATTGTAAGTGAAAGACTGGCTCCAGGTCCCTGCATCGTACCTGTCTCATGGGAGACAGGTACGATAAAAACAATAAGCTTTGTGCCGTTCAGCTCCTCCATTGGAATATGCCAGAGATACTGCTTGAGAGTAATAGGAGATGGTGGGATCGATCTACTTAATCGTCGTTAGTTCCAGCGGATGCTCGATGCCTCTGATTCCTCTACGATCGTCTGCTAATACTAATCCTTTAGCTGCAGCAGCTGCGTTTGACTCATCAACACAAGAGATGCTATTGCAGGCGTCAGGCCGCGTCCTGTTAACCGTCTTCACATTCATCATCTGTCTTCGCGGCTTCAGAGGTCGGCAGACGGACTGGGCCTGAGGCAGAGGGGAGAGTGGACCGACGGCTGGCGATAGCTTCGACGACGGGGGACTTAGAGACGCCAGGGCGTTCCTGTCACGGAAGACACGGGCGACCTTCTGCTTGGCGGTCGCCGTGTGAGCGAAGGCGCCCAGTGTTCGTAGATAACTCGCCAGGAACAGAGACGGAGCCGAGGTCAGAGGCAGTCTGTCCTGGTCGCTTAGCCGGCGTTTCTTGGTCGCCGCCGTCAGGTTCTCGGACTCGGCTTGTATCTGGAGAAGACGCTTGACGCTCGCCGGTCTCCTGGCATCCGACGACGAGGACACGGCAAGAGAACAAGAGTGAGCGATAGGAGGAATAGGAGGAGGAGGCAGAGGAGGCGTGGGGATGGTTGATGCCAGGTGGAGATGCTTGTCTTGGAGAGGCATCGCCCGACCGCGGCAGATGACGATGCCGACTTTAGCTGTTGGCGTCGGTAGGATGGTTGACGTTGAGACGGTGGTTGGCGTGGAAACGTTGGTTGACGTGGATAGGTTGGTTGACGTGGAGACGGTGGTTGACGTGGATAGGTTGGTTGACTTGGAAGGATGAGGGTCTTCGTAGATGGAAATTGAGCTGCGTGAATGGCAGGAAGGTCGATGGTACCCTGCATGGGACACTCTTTGAGAGGACACATTCCCAGGTGAACCCTTTCCAGCAGTTACCGAACCTTCACTGGTTGTGGACGACTTGCCTTCTTGGATGCGGATGCGTGGAGACGGCAGAACGGACCAGATGGAGCGGGGCTCAGTGGCTGATGGAGCCTTAATACTTGATGTGGAGGCTGAGGACGATTGTTTCGGCTGATGACAAGAGGATGACCTGCAATTGCCTCCAGCATCCCGTACTTTGTGACTAGGATCGTGAACAGACCGTGAGCTCGAAGAAATGGTGCCACTGTGATGCTCGTTTAGCTGTCTACTGTTCGATACTCCTTCTGATTCGAAGCGCGTTGGTTGTGGCTTTGGTTTCGGGGACAGTCTGAGCAACCTCAGTGGGCATATACCTTCAACTGTTAAAGTCCTGTTGACGGTAGTTTCTTCCAGACCACCGTCATTGTCCACAGAACCATTGTCTTTGTTATCAATGCCAGAAGAACTGTTGTCTCCGGAATCATTGTCTGCAGAACTCTCAAGACTTTGCGCCTTTTTGGCATTTATACTGTTCGCATCACTGGTGCTAGTCGCCAAGGATTTGGTGCCGCATAGTCCTCTGTCTAAGTGAAGAGCTTCATCACAGATTCCAGTTGCAGATGTTGAAGACAATAGGTTGGAACTCAGAGTGGCATCATACGCACAAGTTTCTATCTTATCCAAGTCCCGAATACGAAACGTTTTGATTGGTTTTAAACACCAGGAATGCTCCACCTTCCTCTTCCGCTTCTTTAACTGCTCACTCTTGACTACTTTCTCGTCAGAAATCAAACCGCTATTGCTGAGTGTTACAGACAGAATCGATTTCTGTTGAAGTGTCAAAATTGCAGATGGACTGGAGTCGAAAAAGAAGTAGAAAAGTTGTAGAGGTTCAGTCTGTAAAAACACATGTATCAACTAAGATCTATTAAATTAATAATAATAATAATAATAATAATAATAATAATAATAATAATAATAATAATAATAATAATAATAATAACAATAATAATAATAATAATAATAATAATAATAATAATAATAATAATAATACCGCTACAAAGGCGCCTCACAGACAATTAGCAAGCGGGATAAGCCTTAGAAAATAAATATGTCTTGAGCTGAGATTTGAAGGAGTCTACTGAGTTGGCCAATCTGATGGTGGGTGGAAGACTGTTCCAGCATCTAGGACCAGCGGCCGAGAAAGCGCGATCGCCGTAGCTATTTAAAGATGTAGAGCTATATAAAAATGTTACTGAGCTATACAAACAACGGAAATCTCCCAACAGAGAACATCACTTTGCACAGCTGCAGTCCGTGAAAGCGGACAAACACATTCATCAACTTGTACTAATTTGTTTACCAGTGTAGCAACGATTGCCAGCAATATTGCATCATTATTTTCATTTACTCTGCGACTGCTTACTCTGTCACAAGTTACACTGATGATTGGAAGTCATAGCAGTGCTTTCACATACGTGCAAGTGAACGGATTAATGTATACGACAATCTCCAATTTGCTTGTAGTACATATACATCAATGTATATATATATATGTATATATATATTTTATATATATATATATATATATATATGCAATTAGGCCAATACATAAATATACATGCAGGCAAGGACTCATTTGTAAGCGTTAGCACAATGGCTGGCGTCCACAGCCTTCCCTCTGAGTGTACGGGTCGTAGTGCACTGCATGTCACTTTGGCCGAACATTATTACAAGGATTATTACACAGAAGATTTATGATCGAGACAATTAAACTGTGATGAGAAGATTGAATTGAACTCTGTACAACAAAGGAATTCATACCACGGTTCACCAAGTAGGCTACCTATAGAGAGAAAAGCCAGTGGCGGTGCCGAACATTTTTTAACCAGGGCATAGCCAGGGCAGTCATACAAGTAACCAGTGCAGAGGCGATTTATGCCCCAAATAAATTCTCGGCAGGGCAAAAATTCTATCAGCCTTGTGGTGTGGCAGGGCAACGACCAGGGCAAAGGCTTTTCTACCAGGGCATTTGCCCTGGCTTGCCCTGGTGTAGCGCCGCCACTGAGAGAAGCAATCACAACGGAATATAAGCCTACGTTGGACTACTAGAAAGCTATAGTTGGACTTTTGTTTTTGAAAAATTTCCTCATTTCTCTTACCCTTCGCCAGGTGTAGAGAGAGGCAATGTCCATCACTGAATACGAATCGTCTAAGCATTCATCCGAGTAATACAGCTCAATCTACAAAACCACAAAACACTTAATAGACTCATTGCCACAACAACATCAACTTCCTCCATACCACAACCGGTACCATCACCACCACCTATCACTTACAACTAGTGATGTAGCTTTTCCGGAAAAATATTTTTGCGGAAAATTGTCGGGAAATTTTCCGGAAAATTTCCGCAGAACCGGAAAAATACATTTAATTCATAATGTCAGATTTTTAGTATGAGACAACACTAGAAAATTTCTGTTTTTTAAGTTCCTTTTATTTACAGTATTTCTGTCAATGCAGGCAACGTTCACCTTAAAGGAATTAAAATAAACATTAAACAGATGTCAAAATATATTGGTCTCAGACTCAGACTTCAATGGCAATGCCAATTACATTATGTTTCAAAACATAAAATAATAGTAGTAAATAGGGCTGTCAACGGGCCCCCGGGCCCCCGTTCGAAGGGCCCGGCCCGGGCCCTTAAATCAAGGCCCGAAAACCCGTCCGAATCAGCATATTATTTTAAGTAAATTTTAAAAGCTTAAATACAGACTTTCTGTCGCTTAAAACGCTGTGGATTTGAAGATGTGTTGGCCAGCTACAGTGGTGTATTAGTCATCGGCGCGGGGGTAGTTGGCAACTTGGCACCCGTACCTGTTTACTTGTCGGCTGGCTATACTAAGACCAGCCAAGCGTTGCAGCGCGTTGAGGTATTACTGCTATTACCAGACCTGTGCATCATGTGCTGCTAGAGCCTTGTGCCCCTCTTCAAATCTGCCGCCTTCGCAGTATACCCTGTATCGGTGACAGACTGCCGGCGAGTTTAAGCGTGAGAAAAAGACGAAAACCGTGCTATTTGTAGCTTTTGGATGACGGATGTAATCGAAGCGACAATTTCTATCCCACGTTTTCCCGTCGATCGGCGATACGAGGCGACGAACTAAGTGGACCGTGATCGAAGTATTAGTACCGAAAATCGCCGTTAGACACACGCCACAGGTCTTTCAATGTAATTAATTAAATCAAATTTTTTAACTTCGTTATACTGTTACTCAACTATTTTTGGCTTTCCTCAAGCGTTTTACCACTGACGGGCCTACGGGCCCCCGTTGAAAATGAGCTCGGGTACCCGGGCCACGTCTTTCCAACATTTTGACAGCCCTGGTAGTAAATACGTTTACTTAACGAAGCCGTCATATCGACGATGATTGGCGTCCATAAAATAATAGTATAAATAGGCGTCATAAGAATTATTCTGTTGCAGTATTAAAATGGTGTTATAGTAGCCTCGTAATCGTAATCTCTAAACTTCTACGGTGCCACTCGAAAGCCAAGCGCAGGGCACCATTCACGAGTGCTACTAGCCTACTACTGCATCAATTGCTGTTTTTGTCTCATGTTTTCATAACCTAAAAAATATTAAGGAGACTAAATCATAAAAAATATTTTCTCTAAATTAATAGTGAAGTTTAATTGCAATTAATTCTTAAATGTATTGTTGAGCCTTGTGAACACACTGAACAGTAAGCACTAACAGTGCCATCTACTGAATCAACGTATCAGACTCAGTTATACATACATAAGATAACTTAGAGTGAGTGATGTTTAAAACTATTACATTTAAAATGCTATTTTGTAATTTTTCTATTGATGGAAAATTATTGGAAATTTTCCGGAAAAATACACTCGAAATTTTCCGAAATTTTCCGGAAAAATATGACATTTTCCGGACAATTTTTCCGCCTTACAACACTACTTACAACGAATCAAACCACCAATACTACCACTTAATACCACCATCAATACTACCATCAGCATCACCTCCACAGATATAACCTCCACACATATATAACCATTCAAAACCAACGTATCCACCATAATCATCATCACCGCTGCCACCGCCACCACTACTTGCTACAGCAGCTACTAAATTCAGTTTAAATAACATAGAGTCTATCACGTCTAATCGAATCTTATGACTTCTATAGCGACCCAATCCTAATACGCGAGGCATCGATCAAATGGTAAGTTCAAGTGAAACGTAGTCAAAATCAGAATGTAATGCAATCGAACATTTATATAACGCCGCTCAAAATCAGCAGCGCTCTCAACCGGCGTCAGTGCTAGGAATCAGCGAACAGGAAAGTCTTATGGCGTTTCCGGAACTAGAGAGGTGAGAGGGCTATAATTCTAGATGCAGGGACTGTGGAAGACAGTTCCAATCCGAGGGCCAACATGGGCAAAGCTCCTGGCTTGGGCCGTAGCAGAGCGCATACGCGGAACAACCATAAGGCCGCGAGTGGAAGATCGCAAGGAGGCCCTGGCGGATAAAGAGGAAACCATGGTACCGAAAAACCTCAGGTAGGTCGAGGCCACCCCAGGGATACAGTTGCGCATAAGGGAAAGGGTTTTGAACTGTACCCGCTGTTGAATAGGGAGCCAGTGATCATAGACATAATTAAAAATCATAGTCCATCAAAGAAGCCAAGTAGAAATCCGATATTAAAGTCAGAGAAGCCAGAAGGTAAGTAAAGCTTAAACATACGAGTTTGAAGTTTAGCTCTGAATGAGATCATGAGAGAACGGACAGAATGCAAAAAACTGGACTGCAGTGAATGGCAAAGTTTTTGTAACCAGTCGCCTGGGAGCCAAGCATTGTTTGGTGCGAGGCACAGCCAACCTCAAACGCCTTCAGGGGAAAATTTCCTCTTATATAGGTTAGCGCTGCAGCACATTTCCGTTCCCCTATTATTCGTGAGATGGCGCCGGCGTTATACATCGCCGTTTCAAAATGCGTTAAGTGGATCAGGGACAACGCTTGAAGGCTGTAACCATATCGACAACACAGACGTCTGTCTGTCTGTCCGCTCCTATCGGTCTCGATCTTACTCCCAAGTGCAGAGAAATTACTTGTTTTCACATTGGAGATAAGATGATACCACCGGTCAAGGTCTCCGCCTACCACTTGCTCGCTCCCTCCCCCGAGTCCATGACCGCGTCACCTCCGCCCCCCCCCATGCCGACAGCCTCATGAGAAAAACTTACATCACTAGGATGATATACGGGGTCTAGACTAAGTCCGAATGTCGCGAGTATATATAGCTCTATGTATAGATGGAGACAAAAGTATACTGTGTGTATGCCAAAATGCGGATAGCAATTGCTTGATTAAATAATGTTCTTATTTACTTAATTCATCGCGAGAGCGCCGGTGTCCCGTAATATTCTATACCCCTAAAGCGTATCCCCCGGATGGAATAAACCAGTTTAGCGTATCCGGGGGAAAAACTATCGTCATACCCATCACGATAGCTAAGACGAAAATCCAGTAAAAATCACCAAAATCGAAGTAAATATTATTTTCAGGTCGCCGTGCAAACTAAAGATACGCAACTTTAAAATTTTTATGTGTACAATAAATCCAAACAGTACGACTGAATACACTTAGAAACCGCCAATAATGCAAAATAAACCGGATACTTCATTTCGCTAAGGAGGATACTCATTTAGGGGATACTCTATTTCGTGAAACCGGCGTTAAATGTCACCTTTTGTAAATGTACTAAAATGGACTATATTCTGACATGTACGCACTTTGCTGAAGATATTATTGTATAGGTACAGTTCATAAATCGAAGAATTCGTTAATTGGTCTTACGTGAAAGTGATTCGGAAGATCAAATTTACATCGAATGAACTTCTTGAGGACGGCAACCGTGATGTAGGAAGGACAGAGCAGGTAACGCTTATCATTCGGCTTCGGCTGATAATAAAAGAACCAAACCCATACATAGTAAGAGACTATAACACTGCAGGAAAAAATCATTAGTTATCATCAATACTTAAACAGTTGAAAGACGTTAATTGTAGACTTCAACTTTCTAAAGCGCTACAGGTTAGACCTGTGAATAAGCTGGTTCCCGCGACTTCGCTTTTGTTGGCGCTGTAGAAATATCGAGTTTATGATTACGATTACTCGAAAACTAAGCGCAGGGCACCAGCTTATTCACGAGCGCTGCGTCGTGCCAGAGATGTGAAGTACAGATCCGAGCTCAGTTCCAAGGGAGACCAGAGACAGACAGACAGAGCAAGAGAGAGAGACAGACAGACAGACACACCCACACACACACAGACAGACAGAGACAGATAGAGAGACAGACAGATATATAAGGTGATAGAGATGAGTCTTAAGGTTAGACCTGAATGAAATAAACTGGACAACGAATTTCCAAAGCTTAGATCTCTGAGTAGAAATCTTGAAGGGGCGCTATATAAATTTCCTAAATGAATGAATGAATGAAAAGACCACGAATGCATCGTTTACTTAACCACATCACCCGAGACAGATGAATCGATGCTTTGAAGTTTCGTCCTCATAGAGACGTTTGAGTTAAACGACATCGTTTGATGCCTTGAGCATGACGATAACAGCGCTAAAGAAATCACTTGATTAGAGTGAGTTACAATGGCACTTACCTCTTTGTGGTGAGTCTTAGGAAAGAGGGCGCTGTACTGAAGCGAAATGCTGATCAGATCCGTTTCGTTGTTTGACGTCAACCACGGATCCTCGTATATGTCGCCCCTCTCTTCCCTGGCATTCGGTGAACTGACATCCGGCACTGCATCATCAAATCCAATCATCCATTTACCAAATAAGCATACCAACACACTTTGAAGCGACCAACGATTGATTTCTGGTTTATTGTAACAACCGCCCAACCGCATACCTCATCTGAAAACATCTATAGTTACTTTCAATAGTCACTTCTAACCACAACTATATTCAAAATCTAAACTCGGTCGAGACCGAAAGTCAAGCTGTATACCAAGTTTTAAGAATCCGAAAAGGTGAGTTCTTACCATGTTCAGAGACTTTGGAGTAGAAACTATTTGATAGCCCTGTAGAGGACAATTGAATGGTTTTAATGCAACAACATTCAGCTTGGAGATATCATGAAAATCGCGATGATATATAGATATCTCTAAACTTAAAACTTACCTCTTTCAGTCTATTTATGGCTCTTAAATTCTTAATAGTTGCCCAGCTTCAATGTGCACTTCTGAACTTTGTAAGGAGGGCATTATCAAATTACAGTTGTATTGTATTGTATTGTATATCTGTCTCAAAGGTTTAATCTGCCGTTCGAAGTGCAACATTACATATATAATGTAAGGATAAGGTGTGTCGCGTAGGAGATAAATCTACGTGATCCAATAAGAGTATAAAAATGTGTCTTAGTCACTTTCGTTCGTTAGTCGTAACTTAGTAAGTTACCAGACGCAAACACGCAGGTTTATAGTATGTGTATGTAAATGTGCATATGTATATGCGTTACTTTTTGAACATAGTTGCATATGTATGCATGTAACTTTATACACGCACAGATGTAATATGCTCTAAAGGAGGATGCAATAGTCATAAGGCCCATAACTGTATCTATGCACACACTAAATATTTATTATATTTATAGTAAATCTCAATACAGGTAGCACAGATGTGTATACCTGCTTCCGGATGTTGACTGTAGAAGTTCCGGCGTCGTTCCATTTCACCTGCAACAACAAGGAGAGCATCAGGTCTCAACGACAATTAACAGATTATACGTAACAGCAAAACATATAATTAGAGGAAGTCGGCTTCTACAGTACTTCTATTATTGCCGAAACGGATGTCAGATGTTGAAAGAAGACGTCATGCATGGCAAACGTATAGGATTTGGACGCTTAGTGCCGAAATGATTGAACCATCGCGGATCATGTTACCTGAGAGTTGGCTTAGCATGCTACAGCTGTTCTAATACACGGTATAAGTAAGGTGAGCTAATAAGCGATCTACGGATCAAGAGTTTTGGAGTTAGACGTTGAAACGACGGTGGGGACTTGGGTGGTAGGATAAAAGAGGAGAAACGATAGTCCGACGTAGCAGGGGCTACGTAAATATACGTCATATAATTACTATGCCGTGATGACTCATCCAGTGTAGCCAGTCATCATCATCACAATATCGTCACCATTGTCATTGTGTGATGTAATGTAATGTAAGGAAGAGAATTTCTATAGCAAAGTGCGATAACTTTGCATCATCATCGTCATCATCGTCATCATCGTCATCATCGTCGTCGTCATCGTCGTCATCGTCGTCATCATCGTCGTCATCATCGTCGTCATCATCGTCATCGTCATCAATCATCATCATCATCATCATCATCATCATCATCATCATCATCATCATCATCATCATCATCATCATCATCATCATCATCATCATCATTAACATCGTGGTGCTCGATAGTGTAGTGGCTAGTCCAGACATTGGTCGAGGTCGAGGGTTCAAATTTTCGCCAGGGCAGAAATTTGGTTCGAGATTTTTGCTCCGCCTGCACCCCATAGCCCACTCAGCCAAAACTAATACACTGACCGTACACTGTCGGTGGGAAGATGAGACGGTAAGCAGAGGCTAAGAAAACGAAGTCGCTAACACTTCATCCATGGCTGCCTCTCAGGCTAGCTCAAGAAACTGCTCTTCTTCCTCCTCTTCCTCTTCCTCCTCCTTCTTCTTTCTTTCTTCTTCTTTTTCTTCTTCTACTGCTTCTAAAATCTAACCACATTTTCTCCATCAGGTCAACTCATATAGCTCTATATACGTACTTTTGAACAATCCCGGAACGAGTTTGTAGACGAGGTTCTGAAGAGTCTTGTCAGACCGGATGTTGACCAGTGGCTTCGTCTTATGGATGAGTTGACAACACAGAGGACAGGTGTTGCTATCGGTCAAGTACTGGACAAGACAACTCCGACAGACTAACAACAACAACGACAACACACAATCATCCAGGAAAAAGTCTGGTTAACAGCAGGCACTCGTGCTACACCGAAACCCCACAACTATATAACGTATCTCGAAGTACTTACCTAGCAATTGTGCTAGATACAGCTAGACATTAGGAGTCTTATGGTAATCAGACAGATCCCTCCAATCGGCTGCACATGGTATCCTTGTCGTCCATCGGGCTATACGTCGTCCACTATACCATTGTTGGTCCTACAAGGCCTTCATGCATGTATTCTGGAAGACTTCCTTTTAAAATTAGAGTTGAGCTAATCAGTCTGTCACCTTGTTCCGCAAGTGCTTGAAGTCTGTTTTGTTTGATCGTGGGACCGCCCTGCTTGATCGGGAGCGCTCATGGTGAGCTTTTCCTAAAGCTGTTTTTTGCATATTTTCACTTATATAATGCTATTAATTTGGCTAGGTATAAATAACTAAATCAAGTAAATAAGCAACGTTTCAGTTTCTGTAACTTTAAGCTATTAACTAAGTATAAGTATGAAACTAAGTAAGCGGATAGACGTTTAGCAAACAATGACAATATATTAAACACAATCCGTATACACAACTATACATGTATAATATATGTATATATACACACATGTACTATATACGTATATGGTAGGGCACTTATAAACATGTAACTGCTTGACAGCAATTACTTCGTAGAAACAACTGACTCTACAGCCAGGCATTATGTCTGTCAACCAAGAGAGCTCGTTAATCATCATCGCATGAACCAACATGCTACAAATGGCAGCATGGTTTGTCCTGAGTAAGTCCTGGAAAGGGGTCCGAGCCATTAGGATGGGAGACGACCCAGCTCAGCCCCGGTCTATTATAGTCTATAATTGAAGCGAACAAAGGCCATAGAAAGCAACCCCGGTCCCACAAATAGGAACAAAGGACCCTTGTCTTTGTATGCACGTGCGTCAACAGAAAGCGGCGTTGGAAAGACACCTGTTGGAGCCCATGCATAGACACCTTTCGAAGCAGACCCGAGGTATTGCCCTGTCTCTCTCCAGGGTGATGATGGCGATGACGACTATGATGAGGACGAGAATATGCTGTATATTCGCGGGCATATGCACTTTGTAACCCTGCGAACATCAGTACAGCCATCATAAATAACTAATCTATCAACCTATATCGCGTCCTAACGTCACCTGTTTGAATGGCTGGCCATGCAACTCTACGTGCATGTATTAGCATAGAGGTGTCCATTGCAAGGCCTTCCATATAACGAAGCTTTGTTAGTGAGAAGTCCATAGTATATATCGCTATATATCACACTTCAAAGGGATTTTGAAGCGGGGGAATGAGGGGAGGGACAAGGGGTGAATAGGTTGGGTGTGAGGTTAAGGCGAGTGTATGGGGCTCACAGGTAACCTCACTGAACTGCAGTGGAATGGTGTGGTCCAGATGAATGGACTTACACGAATGATGGCATCCGACAATGCTGGCGGTGTCATTACTTACTTCGTAATCGTAATTTTTTTTACTTAAATAGTACCTGTATAGTGTATACGTAGAGGCGCTCCCGATCTGATGATAGTCGACAGTGGCGGCGCCAGGATTTCAGGTTTGGGCGGGCTAAAGCTCAAAAAACCTTCCCTTTTGTCCCCTCCTCGCTGTGATTTGCAGTGATTTCCCACTTTTGGGGGGTTGAGCCGCAGTTAGGAGGGCCATTGATAGTCGACCCTTGTGCAAAAGACCGCGTGCCTCATAGTAGAAGCAGCCGTGCTACTTACTAAATTAGTCACTTACAAATAGTTCGGTGCCCTGAAGATGAAGGACTCAGTCGAATGAAGACAATCAATCAATCAATCAATCAATCAATCAATCAATCAATCAATCAATCAATCAATCAATCAATCAATCAATCAATCAATCAATCAATCAATCAATCAATCAATCAATCAATCAATCAATCTCGTTTATTCACAACACCAAGTTGACAGGTCGCAACTTGTTACAGGTAACAGATAGGAAAAATTGTCTAAGCTCTGACAGTTAGTTATTAAATGGGTTGAGATAGCAACTATTATCTCTGCTCGGCCAGTTAGTTACTAAAGAAGAATTAGGCTAGTGGCAATGTTAGTTAGGGCAACGAACGAGGTAACCAATATGGTATAGACCGGAGATAATGTATTTAGTAGATATTTAGTAGATATTACAATGACTACGTCCTTACTTACTAACTATTTTTTAATTACATGCTTACCTTTAGCTCAACTTATTTGCTAGGCTTGTTGGAGGAAGGGCCGCAAAAGGTTTGGTTTTTTTTAAACCCACAAAATTTGGGTTTTTAAAAATAAATTTATCAATTGTAGGCCTAAATGCCAAAAATGGCGTCTCTTCAACTCTTGGCAATTGTTGCATTGTCTTTGCTAATTTCGTTACATTACGTTCTACGGTTCTTCTCTTCTAGTCATTTTAATTTATATGCATCTGATTAATCTGAACGGTATTATGTCATTTTATGAGTTTTATAATCCGAAATAGGAAAATCTTTAAAAAAAACTTTTCATTTTGAAGAAACTTGATTTTGCAGCCCTGGGTGGAGCTTAATGAACTCACACGAGTGAAGGCATTCGACAATGATGACTATACGTCGTTTAATACTTACTTACTACTTTTTAATTACATACTTAATATAATTAATTATTAGCTCAACTAATCGCTAGGTGTGGTGGAGATAAATAGACTCACACGAGTGAAGGCATTCGACGATGGTGGCTGCGTCGACCAGATATCCAAAGCAGAGGCCACAGATGATCTGTTCGTTTAGATGCGAGATGCGGATCTTCGCAATTCGATGCATCTTATGGCGTCACTTCCTCCTCCAAAATCAGCGGCCTATCAGGAGTACCTGCTTCTACAACAACGAGTTGGTTCAAATCAATCTCCATTCCTCATTTGAACATTAAGGTCAACTATACGTAATGAGTAAAACAAACACCTATTATTTTCTATAAACTCTTTGACATTGTAGCTGATTGCGGTGTGCCAATTAGAGTTGTCTTTCTCAATAAACGAATATAATTATTATCTGTAACAAATTAGAAATCAAATTTACCAGTTTAAAATGAACCATTTTATACCGATTTATAACCAATTAACGATTTATTCTCACCGTTTCACACGATCTGTGGCAATACACCTATTCCAGCAACAATACAAGACAACAACATAAGACAACAACAACATAAGACAACACCAGCATAAGACAACAACACATAATACAACAACAACATAAGACAACAACAACATAAGACAACAGCAACATAAGACAACAACAACATATGCTGACAACAACATAAGACTCTGGGTTGTCCTCTGATGCTTCTTACATTTATGTAATGTTATCGATGACATTACTAATTAATCAACTGGTTTCAATCAATCTGTAACAAGTTATCGATATTCTCACACTATCTCATGGTATCGATGGCAGATATATACGCATTATCTTTTACTCATGTGTGGCTTTTTAGAATAATATCGTTATTAACAACTAGTCTCAGAGATAGATCGTTTGAATCCTTTGTACAACCATGTTCTTAGAGCTTTTGAGGGTTTCCTAAAATCTTTTGGCCGAGTCGCAGATGCGAAAACAATCGTAGACGATGTAGGTCTATACCTCAGATCATCGGCGCCCACAAAATAAAGGAGAGATGGGCGTTTCGAATTCATTTCTCAAAACTGTTGGCCAACATCAGACCAGGATGACGTGTCGAAGTTTGGCTATATACTCCAGCAAAAATTTCTGCATGTCTCAGCTGTCAGCTGTCAGTTCACGCAATGCGCTTTTCATTCATTCACTCGGAAGTTTGTAAAGCGCTCGTACTCAGAGGCGCTCCCGACCCAACCCCGGCGGAAAAGGACAACTTTAGGCTGTTGCAGAATGTGTCAGAAGAATTCCTACGTATACAGGAGTCGCAACTCCAGAGGGAAGTTCATTCCAAACAGTCGGACCAACGGCAGAAAAGACTCGACGCTGCGTAATAGAGGCACGCTTGAAAGGAACCAACAGCTCACCACGAGTCGCAGAGCGAAGAGAGCGACGGCCATGATGACCCAGAGTGGTGTGACAGAGCTCTTGCAAGTAAGCAGGCACCATGGACGTAGCCATGAAAAAATTTCGGAGGGGTTTTTAAGATTTCGGGGGGTTTCCATTGGAGATGGTCGCAAAAACTAAGGTTTTTTGGGTATTTCCCATGTAAAAGCATAGAAATGTTCTTGGCAAACTTATTTGGGGGGTTTGAACCCGTAAAACCATCCCTCAAGACTTGAGACGGATGTCTCAACGATTCTGCGAACTCGGCCGCTGTGTAACAACAGTAAAATTATGAAAGTCGTTTCTCTGTTGTAGTTATTGCAGCAAGGATCGTAAGCCTATACCTAAGCCTATCGAAGAACACTAGTAAAACGTCAGATGTCGCAAGACAATGTTCTTAGCATCTCAGTTAACTTGTGCTCAACATTTATTCACCGAGTCGGGTCATAATATTATAATCTGTCTATTAAGAGGGTTTTCCAGCCCAGCCATGGGGAAACGTGACACAGATCGTCTACGAAACTGTGAAAGCAAGAAACGTAGGGAACCTAGTGAATCCTTGAGACCTCAATTCCCCAAAACTGAATTTCCATCGGATACCCGAAAGCTATTTTCTAATCGATAACAAAATGTATTTGCGCAAATCTAACTTCTCGGGATGTTTACATAATATTCTATCCGGTATAAAAGCCGACCAATCCATACTACTTTTCGGGTTCCGAACGCTTGGTGTATTATATAGCTAATTCATCTTCGGGTTCGGAAAAAGACGTCGAAGAAAGGCCTAGGCGTTACTGTGTCGTAATAGACTGCCCAGCCTATTTCTCGGACAGCAAGCTCCGATTCAGCCAGGTCTACTGAGTTTAGAGACATCAATCAAATTTTTTTCTGGAACATAATCCCTATATGCATTAGGCAGGCTATAGTGCACACTGCTAAAACAGTTATCTCGATAGTCCTGGAATAGACGATAAGAAAGCATGCTCGTATTTTTATAAGCAGGTGTCTTTAAGACGCACCTAGAAAGCGTACGTACTGAGGTTCTGAGGTACTAAATCACGTTGCAGGAGATTCTCAAGAAGGCTTTCAAACAAACGCAATGGTCCATGCATTAACTCCAGTTTTTATCCGTTCTTGTCTATATAGTCCGAACGTCAAGCGCAATTGCTCATCTCCGGCTTGGACTCATTTGGCGAGTGAATTCCAACGCTTCCTTGGCTCATGGCCAATGACTCTCTGTCTCTGTCTCTCTCTATCTCTGTCTGTCTGTGTCTGTCTGTCTGTCTGCCACTCATCAAGGCATTCGTCTTGTTTACCTGCCTCATGTGCACGTACATAGAGGCCGCACGCGTATTGGTCAAATATGTAGCTGTAGGTATACATTCCTGGCTATAGATACCTTTACTTATGTGTATATGCATATTTAATTTATATATATATATATATATATATATATATATATATAGACAACTCACACGTATACTCGTAATTATATATGTACATATATATATATATACATATATATATATTAATAAACTTTTATATAATAGGCTATTGTATAGGGATCCATGATGATTGCCATGTATATACATGCACGTGAGATATATATATGTCACATGCATGTAAATATACATATGAAAACATCATTAGTAGGCCTATTATGAGCGGCTCAATGGGGGTTCCCGTACCCACCCAATGACGATCGCTCGTAACGAGCAACCCTCAGATGCGAACTCCCCATGAGGCCGCCCGTCGGTGACTCAGGTCCCTCCCTGCACTGTCGGCCACATACACAGGACATCGCAGGGACGATATAATTATAGGGACCGAGATACCTCGAAGCCAGTTGCCCGTCAGGCGCTCTCTCAGATGCGTCACATGAATCGGCTGAAAGTGAATCAGAAGCTTGTTTATGTCGTCCACTACGACACACACACACTCACACATATGCACACACACATACACACAGACAAACACACACACACACACAGACTAGAGAGTGACACGGTAATGGGGAAAGCGGTAATACCGCGGTTACCGCGGTAAAATCCGCGGTAATGGTGTCAGAAGAGGCGGTAATACCGTGGGGATGGTAGCAAGGCCTGCGGTATTACCGTGGGGATGGAAATACAAGCACGGCATTTACCGCGGTAACGGTGATAACTTTGTCCACTGGAGTAATAACTATCCATTAAGCTAACAAAGTCTGCATACAATGTCAAGTCATAAGGCTATATTATTGAAATCCTACAATATTCGACATCTTTTCAACTTCAGCTAAGGAATCTGTATTAAAAACTTAAGATATTAACAGAACTGCTTTTTGTGCAGGAGCATTTTTATCTTCTTATTTTGCTTCATTGGGATGGGAATGGGGACGGGAACACACCTAATGGGGACGGGGTGGGGATGGGGACAGACCCGATGGGGATGGGGTGGGGATGGGGACAGACCCACGGGAATGGGGTGGGGATGGAGACAAATTTTGTCCCCATGTCACTCTCTAACACAGACACTCACTCACGCACTCACTCACTCTCTCTCTCTCTCTCTCTCTCGCACACACACACACACACAGACAAACACACACACACACACACACACACACTCAAACGAACACACACACAATGCCAATCATTGTCTCATTCCTATTTCGATGAAAGTGAGTTTCTGTTTCCGTTACAAAGATGCGTCAACTTGCCTCGCATGAGCAAGAATCAACAGGGACAGCCACGCTACATCAGCGAGGTACAACGACACACTTGGCAGTACAGGAGAATAGATCGGGCAAGAAAAGAGGCTGTTTACTGGGAAACAACAAGAGCACATTTAGACAAGACAAATGATACAAAAGGAAAAGAGCCACTCGAATGCATTGAGTATAAGACTCGCAGATCCTGTATACAGAAGAAAAGTCACGAGGATTTCTAAACGAGAATAAATTGGAGGAAAAGCCGAAGACATATTGGCTAGACATAAGATAATTTGGAAAAGCGAGAACTATATTATTATTATTATTATTATTATTATTATTATTATTATTATTACAGTAGTTTTATATAGCGCCCTATATACTGGGCCTGACACGCAGATACACACACACACACACACACACACATATATATATATATATATATATATAGCCAGGCTTAAGAAAAGACACCAGCATTCATTTGGCCAAATCTTCGGGATGCAACACACAGCACTATAATGGCCAAATGTAACACGCAAGGCAAAGCCTTCAATTTTGCATGGATACAAATGAAATATACCATAAGCACTGCGGAACGTTTCCAGTCTATATTCGTCAACAATTTCTCCGCTTCTATATAGTCCACAGATGGTTGCTGTAAGTGCGTTGCCATGTATTCTCTCGAGCATTGATCATGTATACCCCATTTATTATGGGTCGTAAATGCACAGTGCTACCAGCTCACACCGCCGCAAGCCTTCTTCATTTACACCGTCATCATGGGACTCAGCTTCTGCGTATGCATCAACCTGTATGCACATCGACATAGCCTGGCCTATGCATTAGACTGACATCAGCAAAATTGCACCATTTCTGACAAAGCGGATGTAAGTCCTACCCTAACGTCTAGCATTACTAATCATTGCCCTGTTTCTATTCCAACCAGTAACGATCTAAAATTGATGCAGGAAATCACGGTAACCATTCCCTAAATACCTTTCGACAAATTGTAATTATTACTAAGCGGCGTGATAGCGCATCAGCCGAAAATAGAACCACTGTCCACAGACAAAATCTAGCTGAGTAATAAGATCACGCTCTAAATAGCATAAAATTAATATGATTAATACTAGCAGTGAAGTTATACTATTTTGATAACTCATGTACAGCGCCTTTTCCTTCGGCCTCGGCTGTGCTACATTATAGAAATCGTCTTTTTATTATTATTATTATTATTATTATTATTATTATTATTATTATTATTATTATTATTATTATTATTATTACCCATTAACTGTGACTGATAACTTCAACCGATACGTTTTAGATATTATCCAGGTTAGATAGCTTGCCTCTTCAGTGGGAAGATATTCCTTCCGAAACTCTTTCTTCTTGAATATTACACAGTGAAGCTGTAGTATCAACTTATACTGAGCAGCATAAGTTTCGAACTGACTGAGAAAATGAACCTATATCCCTCCCCGTCATGATGTTCTCTGGTACTTATTCATACGTAGCATGTCGTGTGGTACTTATAAAGCAAGACACGTCACCTGTCGTGTGATAAGCATAAATTCCAAACAGTTGGCAAACACTGAAATCAAGAATTTAAATTATCTTTTAGTATATTTGTAAACATAATATTTCAAGCGAATGAATCATTGCTTCGTTGTAATTGTAATCGTAATCTCCAGATTGCTCCAGCCCCAAAATAACGCTTAGTCACAAGAATCAGCTTATTCACACGTCGCTATATTAAGTCGTTTCACTCTGTCCTAGAAGACACAAACCCGTTTTCATAAATATGTCTGTCTATAATATGCTTGTGTGTCCGCTTGCGTCTTATGGTCTGTCTATCGCACAGAGCGAAATGTATAAACACAGATAAGATCTAGTCAGGTATACGTGCCAGTCCCAAGTCTGGAGAAAGGAGGAGGGCGACGCTAATCATCTTTCCAACGACACAGTGTCGTTAAACAGCAACTATATCCAACCAATTAGATACGCACGATTGGTCAACGAAAAGGAATCGTCACCTGTCACAGTGTGGTGGTCGAGCTCCCTTTCGTCAGAGGAAGTCCACAAAACGATTCTACGAAACCCTTGTTTACGAATGCACAAACAGATTCAACTGGACATTCGCCGTAATAGTTCGGATGATGTTCTCATCGTCATCTTGTTTGTCTCTCTCGCTTTGCTTCTCTCTATTTCTGTGCTGCCCTGCTTGTGTGTCGATGTCTGTCTGTCTACACGTGTTGATCTGTGTGCATCTTGCTGTCTGTCTAGTGTCTACTAATCAACAAGTCTGTTCCTGGCTCTCTGTCTCTCTCTGTTTGTCTCTCTCTGTTTGTCTCTCTCTCTCTCCTCTCTCTCTCTGTCTCTCTCTCTCTCTCTCCTTCTCTCTCTCTCTTCATCTCTCCTTCTGTCTGTCTTGTCTCTCTCTGGCTCTCTCTCTCCTTCTCTCTCTCTCTCTCTCTCTCTCTCTCTCTCTCTCTCTCTCCTCTCTCCTTCTGTCTGTCTCTCTCTCTCTGGCTCTCTCTCTCTCTCTCTCTCTCTCTCTCTCCTCTCTCTCTCTGTCTCTCTCTCTCTGGCTCTCTCTCTCTCCTTCTCTCTCTCTCTCTCCTTCTCTCTCTCTCTCTTCCTCTCTCCTTCTGTCTGTCTGTCTGTCTGTCTCTCTCTCTGGCTCTGCCCGCGTCCCTATCTATCTGACCAAATACTGATATCTTCCGTCTATCTTTCTTTCTTTGTCTTTCTCTCTTCGCATTTATCCTTCTATAGATGTCTGGCTATCAGTCAGTCAGTCAGTCAGTCAGTCAGTCAGTCAGTCAGTCAGTCAGTCAGTCAGTCAGTCAGTCAGTCAGTCAGTCAGTCAGTCAGTCAGTCAGTCAGTCAGTCAGTCAGTCAATCAATCTGTCTGTGGCCTGGATTTACAAAGTATTTCGTTACCGCCAATACAACCCCGACTAGAAAGAAAAGGCGATGGCGCCTTAGAGTGGGGTAAAGAGGCTCTTGGCTACCCACCCGGCCAAGAATTACCCCCACACCACTCCGCCTTCATGATGGTCACTGGCACTCATTCATACGTAGCCTCTGGGTGTCGGCTGATCCCCTTTCAGGCCGTATACTGTAAAACTGTCAAACGCCAAAGAGATTATTATCTGATCATATTAGTATATCTTGATCGACCACAGACATACTCACGCCAACAGATGAACGGACAAGCAAACAGACAAAGAGAAACAAAGACAGACACACAGATGAACAATGTTTGTCTGCCTGGGAGAGAGAGAGAGAGAGAGAGAGAGAGAGAGAGAGAGAGAGAGAGAGAGAGACAGAGACAGAGACAGAGACAGAGACAGAGAGAGAGACAGAGAGAGACAGAGAGAGACAGAGAGAGACACAGAGAGAGAGACACACACACACACACAGACAGAGACAGACAGACAGACGAAAGTCCTATTTGTCTAGTTTGCGTTGGTCAAGCAACACAGTCATGCAATCCACACATTTGAAAATTCCTCTTCCACTTGCTCTCCCTAACTTAGTCAACTGGAACTAACTGCGTCGAGCGATGGAAGAAAATATGGTAGATAAGAAGGCCTGACACACAGGACTTAATCAGTGATAACTAAACTGTCTGTGATGGTGCTATATAAATATCATGAAACATACACAAATACATAAATTATGTTGAAGCCGACGAAAAGCTTGTTTCTTAGTAGTAGTAGTAGTTTCAGTTTAACGACAGTGTGATAACGAAGATTATTAGCGTCGCCCTCCTCCTTCAACCAGGCTTGGAACTGGCACTGCCAAAGTAGGAGCAGTGGCGGAGTTTTATTTCTTAGTCGTATTTCAAATTAATCTCTTCGGTCTTCATCATCTCCATCCCAGGCCTCCTTCCACACCTCAAAACATAGTTTTGAGACTTTTAAGACTTCCACACTCACCTAAGTCTGTCTGTCTGTCTGTCTGTTTGTTTGTCTGTCTGTCTGTCTGTCTACTTTCTATACGTTCCTTCCTCTCCTTACCTCCCTCACTTTATCATTGTGTATCGATGAAATAACTAACTTGGCGCTATACAAATTAACGTAGCTCTCAAAATGTTCTTCCGAGTATACAGCGTCGTTGGAGTGACACAGCCAAAAGAAAATGCCTCGGTATTGGCCAGGTGCCAACCAGGTTGAGGTTTGAGGCAGTTCCTCCAGGAGAGGATGCATGGGCGTTTAGGGAGGTAATACAGTGGAAGAAGAGTATAATGGATAGAAAACAAAGGAAAGGAGGAATAAGGCGGTGAGATAAAGGTTGATACTGAAGAGGGTGAAGGCGAAAGGAAGATATATATAGAACATATACAGAGGGAAAGAAAATAAGAGGAAAGAGGAGCGAATGGGTCAGGTGAAAGTTGAGAGAAGGAATAGGAAGAGGTGACGATGCATGGAAATGGAAAAAGGAGGGATGAAGGTAAACAATAGCAAACAACAGGAGGAAGCTTAAGAGGAGAGGATAGAGAATACTCAGTGGGAAATACAGGACTGCTGAAAAGAGGGATGAAAGGAAGGAAACAGCGGAGAAAATTGGGCGTATATTGGAAAGGAGAAAGATGACAAGAGGATTGCGTATATTAGTCGTCTTTCATATCACAGCAAAGAAATCTGAGACAACGTATACACCCTGCAGGCACGCTCATCACACTGGTTAGTGGTTACGTCATATTTAGTCACGTGAGCATATGCAAATATGCGCATATTTACATAAACATAGATGCATACATGATATGGGGCGCGGTGGTGTAGGGGTATGTTCGGTGCCTTGCAACCGGAGGGTTGCGGGTTCGAATCCACCTCAAGCCGCCGCGTAGGGACCCTGGGCAAGTCCTTCACTCGCAATTGCTCATGCGCTTCGGCGTGAAACTCCGATTCAGTGTCCGCGCTGTAGTCGGGAGCGCCTCTTAGTAGAAATCTGAAGAGGCGCTATATAAATCTCTTAAATAAACTGAAATGAATGATAAGCTTTGTAATTCCGCAGCACAGTAGACAATTTATTGCTACGCAGAACGAGACATTGCTGCCAAGATCTTGGAGTTGAAGAATTCGGCGTAAACATGTCGCCTAAACTGCATTTGAATACAGTGAGAATACAATTCACCCTTCGAACCATTGAGCAATCCAGCCTCGCCAACCCACCCACCCATCCATCGATCTATCCATCCATCTACCCACCCATCCATCTATACATCCATCCATCTATCCATCCACCCAACCAACCACAAAATTCCACCCACTCACCCATCCACCCACCCATCCACCCACCCACCCACCCACCCACCCACCCACCCACCCACCCACCCACCCACCCACCCACCCACCCATCCATCCATCCATCCATCCATCCATCCATCCATCCATCCATCCATCCATCCATCCATCCATCCATCCATCCATCCATCCATCCATCCATCCATCCATCCATCCATCCATCCATCCATCCATCCATCCATCCACCCACCCACCCACCCACCCATCCTGTCCAACAACCCACCCATCCATCCACCCACCCACCCACCCTGTCCAACAACCCACTCATCCATCCATCCACCCACCCACCCATCCATCCACCCACCCACCCACCCATCCTGTCCAACAACCCACTCATCCATCCATCCATCCATCCACCCACCCACCCACCCATCCTGTCCAACAACCCACCCATCCATCCACCCACCCACCCACCCTGTCCAACAACCCACTCATCCATCCATCCACCCACCCACCCATCCATCCACCCACCCACCCACCCATCCTGTCCAACAACCCACTCATCCATCCATCCATCCATCCACCCACTCACCCATCCATCCATCCGTTCATCCACCATCCATCCATCCATCGATCCATCCACGCACAACCGAAACCCAATATTATTATAATTCGACCGTTCGATGATTCCACCCACACTCCGCATCTCATCAGCATCATCTCCAAGCAATAAGTAAGATCGACTCATCATCACTCACCTTTAGCGCCTCCTCTTCCTGTCGCTGGCCCAGCACCAGCAGCAGCAGCAACGCCAGCACCATCCGTGGCATCCGTGATGCCTACATATACGGAACGACCGAATCGCCTTTCCAGCAAGCTGCGCAGTTTCCTTGTCAGCGTATTCTCAGTCCGTAATTGCGTGCAAAACAAGCTTTTCTCTCGTTGTTTCTCTACCTCTGTCTATTCCACCATGTCTCTCACTGCTTATAACACTGTCTGTTTGTCTGTACCTTGTTATCTTTGCCTTCTCGAAAACAGTTCCATCCATCTGTTGTTCTGGACATAACGGTTAACACGATCGTCTTCGTTTTGGTTGGCGCGCAGACCACGTGATATTGTCCTCGTCTCTGATTGGTCGGCTGGCCTCGGCCGGTGCGCGCCTATTCAGCGGGAGCCGAGCTGTCTGTGGGCTCGCTGACCACGGCTGACCACCGCAGATGACCAGCAGTGACCACGGCCGCCCGACTGCTGATGGGGGGCCTTTGTGCATTCAAACCGCAAGTTTGATAGACGGCTTATTGAGCCAAGGAAGAGCAGAGGAGGAGGAGGAGGAGGAGGAGGAGGAGGAGGAGGAAGATAAGGGGACGATAAAGAGGAGAGGAAGAAAGGGGAATGGGGTGGCGAAAGTCTCAGCGGGACTGGGCGACGCAGGCGGCTGGGGTGAGTTGGGGGAGTCGAAGGGGGAGGGAAGGAGAGGGGAGAAGGGGAGAGGGGGCGGTATACGGTGAACCAGGGCTGCACAACTGATACACGTCCATGTTGTTCTTGAGCGGCCCTCATTTGCATATCTGTAGCCCAAATCAGCGAAGGGCCGAACAAGCGCCCGATGGAACCCATTGTTTACAAGGAGCAGAAGCACAAAGAAATATTACGAACACACATAGGCTATGCACATACATGCAAAGACACACCCACAGAATAGCCTACGAAACGTAGGCCTATACATTTCAAACATGGACATGTTGCATAACTGTTCATTAGCTAGCGTTTGCCTTGTTCTTCACATTCCTGAGTGTGATATATAAAAGTATATATAAGTTTTCTGAAAGGACAAATGTTTATTACATAGGATGTCGACTGAGTTCTTTCATTATAGTCTCAATGCTATTTTTGGAACTATCGTCGTCGTCGTCATCATCGTTGTCGTCGTTGTAGTCACCATCATCATCATCGTCATCATCATGAGTTCGTGCTGTGGCGACGATGGATACGAATAAACGATACCCATTATAAATGACAAAACTAATGATCTACAATTCTACATAAAAAATCGGGGAACGGACATTATCCCCCGGACATTATCCCCCCGGACATTATCCCCCCGATTTTGCGTAGGACATTATCCCTCCGGACATTATCCCCCTCTGTGTAAATATATGTATATGTACATATTTATACGTATGTTTGTATATATATGTATTTATATATACATGTACATATGTTATCCTATATATATATAGATATATATGGATATATATATATGTATATATGTATATAACTTAAGACTTGTTAATGTCGCTCAGTTCATAAGCAGTACGAAACACTTTGACCGCCAGACCATTTATTAGCAGTACGCCACAGCCCTCTAGAACATTTTAATCCCGACAGCCCTATTGTAAATTATAAGAATATTATAAAGAATATTATACGATTATATCTTAGACTGGGGGGATAATGTCCTACCCTGGGGGGATAATGTCCGGGGGGGATAATGTCCGGGGGATAATGTCCGGGGGGATAATGTCCGGGGGATAATGTCCTACACTCAAAAAATCACCTCCATTGTCCGCGATCATTTGTCATGTCCAATGTCCAAGGGCTTCTCTCAATTCTCAACAATAAAATCTAGGAATATATTGTTGTCATACTGAATTTATTACATGTTCAAACTTAATAAATCTGACACTGAGGATTGAAGCCAACGTGAGTGAAGGACTTGCTCAGGGTCCCTGCTCAGTAACCGCTCAGGGTGGGGTTTGAACCCGTACACCCCACGATAGAAGCCGAGCATTCTAACCAATCGGCTATCTTGCCAAACAAAATATTATTGTATTGTATTGTATTGTATTGTATTTGAACACTTGTTATAGCGCCCCTTCCAGATTCCCATTCAGAGGCGCTCCCGACTACTGCGCGAACGCTGAATCGGAGTTTCACGCCGAAGCGCATGAGCAATTGCGATTGCAGGACTTGCCCAGGGTCCATACGCGGCGGCTTTGAGGTGGATTCACACCCGCAACCCTCCAGCTGCAAGGCACCGAACATACCCCTACACCACCGCGCCACAGTTGTATTGTGTTGTATTGTATTGTACTCCACGTTTATATTGCGACCGAGCCACCCGCAGTATTATATTCATATAAAACTATATTTCCTCTAGATTCTAGAAGTTATACTTACCAACTTAGGCGCTATATAAATCTCGATAATATGATTACGAGCAAAATCATTATGTAGTGAAAGAGAAATAAATTATTAATTTCAATTAGCTTAGGTAGGCTAAGTAGGCTAATACCATATTAGCTACCTCGTTTGTCGCCCTAACTAACATTGCCACTAGCCTAATTCTTCTTTAGTAACTAAATGTTAGAGCAGAGATAATATTTGCTATCTCAACCCATTTAATAACTAACTGTCAGAGCTTAGACAATTTTTCCTAGCTGTTACCTGTAACAAGTTGCGACCTGTCAGCTTGGTGTTGTGAATAAACGAAATTGATTGATTGATTGAAGTCCAATAAGCAACCTTGTATGCAAGACTTAACATTTAAACCAACATTATTCCATGCCAAATTTAAATAAATTATAAGCTTAAATTTACGACATAACTCACCTGGAGAAACTAGACGTTATTCCAGTCGTTTCGTTTATCATGGTGGCTTTACGTGCCGATTTCTCGATTATTTATCGAAAACAAGGGTCAGCCGATTACTTCTATCAAGGCAGAAGCGCACATGCATGTAGTGTCACACTCTAACAAGGAAGATCGTTTTTCAAAACTTCTTTTATGTTTAGCACTTAGGGGTAACGAGTTATCAGATCGGCACAGGACAATGTCATAGCGCAAGAACTAAAGAGAGTTTGCACTAGGTTGAGGGAGACCGCTCTTTAAGAGAAGAAGATCTTCGCTTCAAGACAGTTTTCAAGAAGTCAAGAAAATGACCGCGAGACCGAGACTGAGGTCAAGACATTAATTTCCCAAGACCGAGACATCAAAAAACTGCCTCGAGACGTCTCAAGACCACGACTGGCCAATAACTCATATCCTTATATCTCACTAAGACACCCAAGCATCACTGTATTTCTCATATCCTAAAGTTTCTCTGGCCAGAGACGAAAATCTATACATAACTTTGGGGGGACAGATTATACGAGGGCCGGCTTTGGGGGCGGGGGGAGACGGGCTTAAGTTGAAATTTTTTGGGAGGGACAGTCCCCCTCTGTCCCCCCCATGATTTACGCCACTGTCTCTGGTTCGCGTTTCAATATCCTAAGTATCTCCCGAGACCATACAACACTGCCAGTTAGTAAACAAAGACGACAGAAAGTAATAGAGGAAGTCATTACTTCGCGGCATTCATTCCCAAATAGATATAGAATCAGAAGTCATTTTATGGAAATCATGATACTGTGGTTGGTGTCAGATGTAGTAGTAGTCCTAATGATGGTGGTAACGATGTTAATAATGATTATGACGACGACAAAGAAAAAGAGGAACATGACCTAATGATGATGATTATGATTATAGTTGATTACGTAAAGTAACTAGTAAACTTATAAATAAGTAAGTAATACTTATTAGTGCGAGAGAAATTCACACAGCTTACAACAGCATCTCGTATAAAGCAGTTAAAGGGAAATAATTGTATTGTATTGTATTTGAACACTTGTTATAGCGCCCCTACCAGATTTCCCATTCAGAGGCACTCCCGACTACTGCGCGGACGCTGAATCGGAGTTTCACACCGAAGCGCTTGAGCAATTGCGAGTGAAGGACTTGCCCAGGGTCCCTATACGCGGCGGCTTTGAGGTGGATTCGAACCCGCAACCCTCCAGCTGCAAGGCACCGAACATACCCCTATACCACCGCGCCCAAGTTGTATTGTGTTGTGTTCTATTGTATTGTATTGTACTCCACGTTTATATTGCGACCGAGCCACCCGCAGTAAAGATCCGAGAAATTAATCTCTGATAAACCGACCGACCCGGAATCGAACCCGGGGCGCCGGCGTGACGAGCAGGCTACCAACCCACTCGATCGGCCACTCAGGA
Source organism: Aporrectodea caliginosa (assembly GCA_020284085.1). Classification (NCBI taxonomy): domain Eukaryota; kingdom Metazoa; phylum Annelida; class Clitellata; order Crassiclitellata; family Lumbricidae; genus Aporrectodea; species Aporrectodea caliginosa. Next base: position 332,483 of record JACEVL010000566.1, read on the forward strand.
TCTCTTAATGTCGTCAGTAAAGGTGAGACTAGATTTAAAAAAACAGTTTAAAGTCTTACCATGCGTATACTGAAAATGCGCAGGTCTTTTTAATTCATACAAAACCAATTATTGATAAGAAATGAACGCATTAAAAGTATTACTATAACTGTTAAACTAATTAGCAGTTACTCTGTAAAAACGATTAGTCGCCAGATATTGGTTCGTTAACGAAATCGGTCGCATCTCCTGCGATCGCATCTAATGTGATGACTTCTGTAGCGCCAGGGCACCAATCGATGGTCGCTTCGAGTGAAATCGTAAAGTAAAAAATCAGAATTCCTTGGGGAAAAGGTTGAATCCGAAAGTTAAGTGACGTCGGGTAAACAGTTCGCATTTAACCGACGAACTAGGCGTAGGCCTACCAAGTATTATTGTTACGTTGATCGATCGATTCTGAATTTGTCCACGTCACCATAGGCGCCGACTTTTGGTTCTGTCTCTGGATGCCACTGCCTGCCATGGGTCCTATATACCCCAGTAGCTGTGAACATTGTTTATATTCTACATTGCCAAAGGTGCCTTTTAGTGCATTTTGGAAAAAGAAATCAAGGGTTACGTGATTAGAAAAAGTATTTGAAACTCACTATTGTGACATAATGCAATGTTTGGTATTTGTGTTGTACTGCTTCACAAGTTGTGAGATTACTGTAAGTCTGTAACAATGCAAAAAAATTGGAATTCTTCTGGGTGCCAGGCACCTACTGAACTTTCTCTCTGGGTGCATTGGCACCCAAGGCTCCCAAGGAGTCGGCGCCCACGTCACATTAACAAAGACCAGGCTGGATAGATCATATAAATGAGGATATAACATCACTAAGTGGAGCAATGGAGTTGACAAATGACCGAGGCTAATGGTGAAAAAATTAAATGTCCAGAGGTTGTCCTATAGGAGAAATGTCCAGGGGAAATGTCCGGAAGAGAAATGTTCTAGACCCACTATTACTCTATACAAGAAGACATAGTCTATATTGAAACGTGAGCCAGAGATATTTAGGATATGAGCGATACAGTAATGCTTGGGCAGAGGCGAAAATCTGTACCTAACTTTGGGGGGACAGATTTTTCGGGGGCCGAATTTTTGCATTGGGGGGGAGGCAGATAGGCCCCAGTCAAAACTTTGGGGGACAGTTCCCCTCTGCCAGTGGCGGCGCCAGACATTTTTTCTAGCCAGGGCATAACCAGGGCAATCATAAAAGTAACCAGTGCAGGGGCGGTTTATGCCCCAAATAAATTCTCGGCAGGGCAAAAATTCTGGCAGGGCAACGACCAGGGCAAAGGCTTTCTTACCAGAGCATTTGCCCTGGCTTGCCCTGGTGTAGTGCACTACCCTCTGCCCCCCCCCCTGATTTACGCCACTCTGCTTGTGGTGTCTTGGTCACAGCTCGGTCCATATGAATTTAGGATACGTTGAAGATACACGAGTTAACTGGATGTAAGCAATAAACTCACGTGGGCCATAACCCGGCCATTACGAGAATGCATTGAATGCAAGCGATGATGAACGAAATAAAGAGTTGGTGAACCATATTATGTCTCCATGTCTACGTTTCTGCTTCTGCTCACCCAAAGGGGCACGGTATCCAATAATTGGTCGGGAGCGCTCGGCCTGTAACGCGTAAGAGTGTGCGTTTAAGCCTACACTCGGGCGATCGTTGGGTGACGACCTTGAGGATGTCCTTCACCCACAGCTGCTCAGTGCCATCGATGTTCTGTCGTACGGTCGAGTGTACACCTCTGAACTTTGGAATGAAGCCAATATCATATACAATTGTATTGGATTGTTTAAGGATCAGGTTTAATGTGCAAGCAGAATTTATGCTGCCGCCTGGTGAATGAATGGCAAATCAACTTTTCTCCCCTCAGCTAAAGCCGCAGATATCGTAATCGTAATCTCCAAACTTCTAAAGCGCCACTCGAAAGCCAAGCGCAGGGCACCAGCTTATTCGCGAGCGCTATATAATATACCCAATCGGATATCGACTCTTCACTGGCTAGTAAAAAGTATGCACATGTACAAATTGTACATACATTCCGCCATCCTTTCTGGTAGTCTTTCATCATCTTTTTCTAAACTAAAATCCTGCCGTTGCGCTCGGGGTTGCTCGCACTGGGAGCGTTTCTGAAAGGCTTTTGCTGAGAGAAGCGCTTTATAAATGACCAAATGCAATACAATACAATGCAATACAATACAATGTGTGCGTGGATGTCTCTCTGTGTGCAGTGTATCTCTCTGTATACGTCTCTGTCTATGCCTCCGTATATGGCCCTGTGTTCGTCTCTGTATATATACCCCTTTGTGTCCATATCTAGATCTCTGTGTATCTACATGTTATTATGCTATATAACTATACATGTTATTATATTTTTTATAAATGTGCCATGCATGTAATATGTTATTACATTATAAGAGTAAAGTGATGCACATATCATTACATTTTAGTTATTATGCAACGTATGCGACATGCTATTACATTATATAAATCATTCATCCATCCATCCATCCATCCGTCCATCCATCCAGTCCATACGTGCATACTTTTTATTGCATTATAGTGATCCACTCTGAAGTCTCGTGTCTTTTAGTGTGCCTATAAATGCAATAAAAAGTATGCATCTGCCAGGTTTCCCATCGGTCAGTCCGGTATTTGTGACATCTATCCGTGGGAAAATCAGACTTAATAAAGGACACGCGAGTGAATAGATCATTGTTAACTTCCCGTTAAAGTTTTTTTTATAGTTTTTACTAATGCTATTCAAACTATTTCAACCACGCTGGCAAAGAAACGGTTGTCGATGCCGTCACAGAGCCAGCGCTACAAAAGAGACAGACAGACAGAGACAGTGAGATAGAGACAGAGAGAGAGAGAGACACAGACAGTGACAGAAAAAGAGATAGACACAGACAGAGAGACACAGACAGAGACACAGTAAAAGAGACAGAAAGACAGAGAAAGAAAGACAAAGAGACAAAGAGAGTGACAGAGGCAGAGGGAAGCTTCCCTCCCCTACAAATCGCACCCTGATCGCCATTGCTTTTCGTGTGTGATTTCGTGACACACATTATCGTAAGAATGATAATAAAAATGTTGATTGATGATAATGATGACGACGATGACGACGACGACGACGACGAAGACGATGATGATGACGATGACGATGATGATGATGATGACGATGACGATGATGATGATAATAATAATTATAATAACAATAATAATAATAAAACAATAGCAAAATATAATAATAATAATGGGATGATGATGATGATGATATAATCTACGGACTAAACAAGGCTCCACGACGAAAGCGAGCAGCGTAGAATCCAGGACGAATATCCGACGAGAAGACAGACAGCCATTCCAAACAGAACCAAATCCAGTTTTCTTTCTCCACTCTGAATCCTCCAGTTAACACAGCAACTGTCGTTCTTTTCCATCGATTCCTCCCCAGGTCGATCACAGTTCGATAGGTGCTCGTTCCGCCTCACCTCGTTCCTTTCCACCTGCGTCTCATCACGGACCGAGGCGTTCCATGGACAAGGCGGAACCAGGCCACAGGTAGTCTTCCAACTCTTCTCCGTCGGTTCCGTGTTGAAAGACAGTTCCGCCGAACGAAATTCTGGTCCGTCAAGGAAGGTTTCGACGGTTTCCGGTGTCTTCTCGTCCAACCAGGAAATGCTCTTCCGGTTCTGGAGTCGGTATTCGTTGGCCGTTGCGGACGAGGTCTTGGCGGTCAAGTCGATCGACGTACAGCTGCATAAGTCGGTCTTCTGCGCAGATGATAACCACTTCTCCTCTTCCGTTGCCTTGGTTACGCGTCGCCGTTGGCAACAGGATGGTAACGAAGCGCTGGAGCCATCTTGTCGGTAGCGAGTGGAGAGGAGGCTGATGGAGGCCGAGGTGGCTGAGATGAACATTAGGCAGATCGGGTAGACAGCTGGAAAAGAGAAAATACACTGCTTATTATGAAGAGATTCTCGTTTTTGGAATAAACACACGTCCGTGATTCAACTCTAGAACTTGGCAAATACGCACAGTTTCGCAAAAGTTACAACACACCATTGTTTTCCGGATTTGGACACTAAGTAATCTTATTTAGTCATCTTATGACTTCATAACTTCGCAATTTACGTGACTATATTTTAAGGGCTTCGTCAGTTACTCAAGGACACTCAAATATTAACACAAAAGGTTTCCAAATGTAATGTTCTAATTCTTTGTGATTACTAAGGCATAGTAAAATGTGCATTCATACCGCTGTTAATTTTACACAATAATTAAGTTTTAGTTAAGTCTGATTAAGATAAACGTTTATCGTCTAATTTGGTTTTCATTGGCCACACTACTTTCTGTAATACTATTACCCCAGGTGGCCCTGGTTATCGGGACCCTTCGGCCCCTTATGGGTCTCCTAGGTAACCTTAACTTGTTTTGCCGATGTATTTCTGTTGTCGATTACCCTTTTTTTGTATGTTTTTGGTTACCAAATAAAAATTAATCAATCAATCAATCATAACTCCGTCACTGTTTCAATCTGTTTGTACGTTGACAGTGCCAGTCCCAAGCCTGGATAAAGGAGGAGGGCAACGCTAATGGTCTTGTTACCACACAGTGTCGTTAAACTGAAACTACTACTACTACTTATAACTTCATTAGCACCGATAGGGCCATCATCTTATGCAACAAAGTGTTAGTGTTAGAAGAAGAAAAAGAAGAAGAGAAAGAGGAGGAGGAGGAGAAGGAGAAGGAGGAGGAAGAGGAGGACAAGAAGGAGGAAGAGGAAGAGAATGCAGAATAGAAACAGCACACACCGCAGTTCAGAGAATCGCTTTGTGCTCTTACATCACATGCAAGAGTTGAATAAAGCAAAACTGTATCAATGTATATGCATGCAATGCAACCTTCTCATGTGCCCAGCCAACTCAGCTATAATGAGTACACTGTCGGTGAGAAGATAAGAGGGAGAGGGAGAGGACT
>JACEVL010000566.1:342500-355000 GCA_020284085.1 Aporrectodea caliginosa
GACGCAACTGGTTACAAGCAACATCAATTAGCTGTAGAGTCAATAACATGCACGTACACTAAAACATAGAATAAGAACTTTCTAGACAAGGCACTACTAAACTAGTAACAGATTAACAATGGGTGAGACTAATACAAGCTGCAGACTACTAATTGGCCTATGGTCTAATAATAGTGAGAGACCAATACAAGCTGTAGTCTACCAATTGGCCTATGGACTAATAATAGGGAAAGACTTATACAACCTATACGGACTACTCATAGGCCTATAGACAGCTATTAACAGCCTCTGGACATTGATGCCATTGAGAGAAACAAGGCTGTTTAAACTATATATAGGACTTCATCTGAGGCAGCAGTCATACAGGCAGAACCATGGGAACCTTATAATTGCCTGCTTCATCGTGTGATGAATGAATAGGCCACTGGTGACCTCATCTGCATTGCTTCATCTGTCATTCGTTCATATTTCGTCTTTGGTCGGCGCTGCTTCTTCTTGTCTTCAATTCCCTTCTTATCCATACATTTGACGCTGTGACTTCGTCGATTAGATCTATCGCTCCATCGCTCCGTTCTTTTGCACGTTCCCTGTGGTAATAACTAGCACTCAAGGCTATATGCTTGCAGGAGTACCTCTCGCATCAGTACTCTGCTTGCAAACCTCATTTAATATCAGCCGGTCTGTCTATTTTGGCCACCATTTTGGCCGCCATCTTGTTTTCCCATGTAAACGCTAAAAATCAAGCTTGGTAACCGCGATTTTCGTTTTCAGCAGGGTCAAATTGGTCTAGAAACACCTGTTAGCAAATTGTTACATAATTTGCTTCTAACAGTGATTTCTAGAGCCCTTTTGAAATTCCAAGCCTAGACTACTATAACGGCTGAGAAATTCTGATATACAGTTGCATAAATAGTTTGTTTGCTGGACACTATTACTCCGGACTTACTGTATTGAAATTGTATCGAATGCTAACGTATTGTAGCCTTTTGTAGGACAATGTAGGCTACTGTACTTGTGCTACATAGCTCTGACATCGTACTGTATCCCGTTGTGACTGTACTCTATTGCATTTACATTGCACTTAATAGTTATGGGATATTCTGTTTTGTGCAATTATGTTGTAAGTGTTAAGTAGGCAAGTAAGTAGCCTTTTATTAATGCAAGACAAACGTTCACGTTTTACAAATAGAAAGTAATTAGACAGATTGCATAGTGATTACATATATAGATAATGAATACATAGACATATTATATAGAAATATATAATAGGCAGGGCCGTATTAAGGGGTGCTAATGAAGCTGCAGCACCCTGGGCCACAGTTTTGAGGGGCCCGCATTTTCCGAAGTGAAGAAATGTTTTAATGTTAAATCTGGCGAAAATTCTGTCTGTCTATATTGTATGCATGTTTGTATGTATGCACGCACGCACGCATGCATGCATGCATGCGTGCGTGCCTGCGTGCCTGCGTGCGTGCGTGCGTACGTATGTACGTATGTACGACTGTACGTATGTACGTATGTACGTATGTACGTATGTACGTATGTACGTACAGTATGTACGACTGTACGTATGTACGTATGTACGTATGTACGTATGTACGTATGTACGTATGTACGTATGTACGACTGTACGTATGTACGTATGTACGTATGTACGTATGTACGTATGTACGTATGTACGTACAGTATGTACGACTGTACGTATGTACGTATGTACGTATGTACGTATGTACGACTGTACGTATGTACGTATGTACGTATGTACGTATGTACGTACGTATGTACGTATGTACGTATGTACGTACAGTATGTACGACTGTACGTATGTACGTATGTACGTATGTACGTATGTACGACTGTACGTATGTACGTATGTACGTATGTACGTATGTACGTACGTATGTACGTATGTACGTATGTACGTATGTACGTACGTACGTACGTACGTACGTACGTACGTACTGTATGTATGTATGTATGTATGTATGTATTTTTGTATGTATGTATGTATGTATTTGTATCCGTTGAATGTCAGATCACCTGTGCCAACTCATCCCTCCATTCTTTCAGGCTGAACTAAATGTTAGCCTGAAAAGGGGTCATGGGGTCATAGGTTGATGGAAGCCTTTGAAGGCGTTTTGCGACTCAACCAACTGTCAGACAACCAACGAATCGTCATTGTAACGAGCTTCTATAGAGGCGCTGAGAGTTTCATAAAGGCGCTAGATAAATATGTCCATCTATATACATCCATGCATAGCACACATACATGCATACATACACGCATATATACATACATACATACATACATATATGCATACATACTTGTATACATACTTGCATATATACTTATACGTACACATATGCATTATGCATACATGTATACATACAGACATACATATATGTATACATACAAACGTATATACATACAGTAACGTAAATCATGGGGGACAGAGGAGGATTGTCCCCTCAAAGTTTTGACTGGAGCCTATCTGTCCCTCCAAAACAATGTAAAATCCGTCCTCTGAAAATATCTGTCCCCAAAAAAGCTATTTCCAGATTTTCGCCTCCGGTTGTTTGTGAATAAATTGGAGATTGAAATGAAGGGATTGAGGAAAAGAAATCTTCACTTCTCTTGAATACAGAATAAAACTTGAATTATTATCAGATGCATGATAATTAGGCCAGTGATCCCGCCAGTGATCCCGCTGAATGATCTTTGACGCCAGTTGCCCAGTCAACGGAAATGGAGGGCATTTCACCACTCGTTTTGTAGAGCGAGCAAATAAGGGCGTATACCCCTATAGCGGCCCATAACCAACCTTAGTGCTTCTGATTGTTTATTTTTTATTTCATTTCTGTGGGCGAGCTTACGGATACATTGAAATCACGCCAGAGGCTCCCTGTCTTTACAAGCTTACAGGTGGTTAGACCATGCCAGAGGCTATAACAGGCGTACACCGTTGAGTTCTTGACTCGCGGCTTTATAAAGAGTCGGTCGAGAGCATTTAAAAGGAGGTTTAGAGGTCAGAGGCGTAGGCTAGCCAGGTAACAATTTCTTGGCGTTTTAAATTCTCGGGAGTTTCCATTAGGCATAGTCGTATTTTTCTACATGTTTATTGTTTAATTACATAAATGCATTTATTGGGGGACAGGGAGGGTTGATCACGAAAAACGACCCCTATCTACTCAATGATAAAAACCACCAATGCGACATCTGGCGGCAACCAGAGACGTTGATTTTGACCGTATATAAATATATATATATATATACACTGTGTCCGGAAAAATTCCGACCCCCACAGATGTGGTTAAAAAAACTATAGTAGATAATAATCGATTTTAAAAAATACAAAAGCATTTTCATCTTGACATACTTACAAACGAAATTCTTTGTAATGTATTAACGGCCCCGTTTAAACTTACGTCATAGTGACGTATTTGAGTTTTATATTTTGTAAACAAAGTTGCAAGAAAATGGCGTTTAGCGAGGAAGACAAAATTGTTATAAAATTTTTACGCCAAAACAAGAAATATGGAGCCAAGAAGTTTCTGAAAAAATTTCCGAACAAGGGTTGGACATTAGGTGGACTAAAGTACCTTATACGAAAAATTGATCTAACCGAATCGTGTAAGCGTCGCAAGGGTAGCGGTAGACCGAGAGTTGCACGGACAACTGAAAATATCGAAAAAGTTGAGGATCTCGTTTTAAGTCAAGAAGATCGACCTCAATCACATCTAACGCTAAGAGAAATCGCTCGAGAGACTGGAATTTCAAAAACTTCAGTGCACGAAATTGTCAAAAATGACCTTCATCTAAAGTGTTTAAAGAAAAGACGAGCGACTGAATTAACAGAAGCCAACAAGGAAGCACGGCTCGAGCGTTCAAGGATTTTGTTAGATCGCTATCCTGATGAAATGGTAAACTTTATTTGGTTTACAGACGAAAAGTTGTTTACCATCGCCACACCAAAGAACAGTCAAAATGATCGTCTGTACGTTGCCACCGGAACTCGGAAGAAAAACATCCCAGCTAATCGTTTGCTTAGTACTCGCCCAACATTCAGCCAGTCAGTAATGGTTTCAGTTGGTGTATCTGCTCTTGGTAAAACAGACATACATTTCATAGAACCTGGCGTTAAAATAAATGGAGCTTACTATCGAGATTCTTTGTTGTTGGAAAAATTATTACCTGATATCAGGCAATATTCAGATTACTACACATTTCAACAAGATGGTGCTCCAGCTCACCGAGCACGTGAAACTGTCGAACTGCTGATAAAGGAGACTCCAGATTTTATACCTCCAAATCTTTGGCCTCCAAACAGTCCGGACTTAAATCCTGTTGATTATAAAATTTGGGGAATAATGCAGGAGAAGGTATACAAGACAAAGGTCAGAAACATTGAAGAACTCCGTGAGCGAATTGTTAATGCTTGGGATGAATTTGATCAACTGGTCGTCGATGCTGCCGTTAGTCAGTGGCGTGTGCGTCTCGTAGCTTGTGTTGAAGCCAATGGCGGACATTTTGAACATAAATTATAGTTCACTAATATTTCAGGATTAAATTGTTTTTGGAATTTTAAAAATTGATGACAATTTACTAGTTCTCTCATTCGTATCTCAGGGGGTCGGAATTTTTCCGGACACAGTGTATATAAATGTTATATATATATATATATATATATATATATTTACGTTACCATCGTTTCAATAGACTATTGTCTGGTCATCATCCGCATGACGTCATACGCGATTCGTTTATTTAAAAAATGCAACAGTCAAACCGCCGTAGGTGTACAGTCACAGTTTGCGCCTCTGAGTAGAGCCCTTGAAGAGGCGGTATATAAATTCTATGATTGATTCATTGACGGTTGACAATATGTTATAGTAGGTTCCCCAACTTCTAGACTGTGGTTGCGCTTCTGCTCTCACCTCAACACTGCGGAGTAGGCCTATATTGTATTGTATTGTATTGTATTGTATTGTATTTGATTATTTATAAAGCGCCTCTCACAACATAAGGCTTTCAGAAACGCTCCCATTGTATGTAGGCCTATGTATATTCGTTTATTTAAAAAAAAACAGGCAAACCGCTCAGAGGCGAAAATTTGTACGCAACTTTGGGGGGACAGATTTTTCGGGGGCCGGATTTTTGCGTTATTTGAGGTCAAAACCTTGGGGCCGTGATTTACGCCACTGCATACATACACAGTTGTATATACTATACTTATATATACATACATAATTACATATATACAATGTTATACATGCGTACAAACATACTATAATATAGGCTACATGTCTGCTACGAGCTAATAAGACTCGTGTAGAAGCATAATTAGTTTATAGACTATGCATTAATGAGCACAGTCTATAGGCCTAGATGGAAATAGTTGAATAGACTGCATAGGGCCTAAACCTGACTCCAGCTGTAGACCACTCAGTAGGCCTATAGTCCTCCTGTACATAACTTACAGTTAGTAACCCTCTAGTCTTATAAGTCTAATTGTTTTATGCACACATAGGGGCGCGGTGGTGTAGGGCTATGTTCGGTGCCTTGCAGCCGGAGGGTTGCGGGTTCGAATCCACCTCAAAGCCGCTGCGTAGGGACCCTGGGCAAGTCCTTCACTCGCAATTGCTCATGCGCTTCGGCGTGAAACTCCGATTCAGCGTCCGCGCAGTAGTCGGGAGCGCCTCTGAATAGGAATCTGCAAGGGGCGCTATAACAAGTGTTCAAATACAATACAATACATAGGCCTGTGTATAGTCCATGCGCGGTTTCAGTAGGCCTATACGGCCTACGCCTATGTGTGGAGTTAGGCATTACGAAATGGGTCTAGGTGTTCACTATCCTGTAAGTTTAAACTCTGTGTACATATATAGAGGAGGACTAAGCGTAGTAGTCTTTGATCATCATAATTATTAGTCGTTGTTGTTGTCGTCGTCATCATCATATTTGTCGTCGTCGTCCTCGCTGTTGACATGTCCATGTACCACTACTTTTGAGAGGTTTTAGAGATGTGCTATACAATTATGTATGTCGATAACAATCAATCAATCAATCAATCAATCAATCAATCAATCAATCAATCAATCAATCAATCAATCAATCAATCAATCAATCAATCAATCAACCAACCAACCAACCAACCAATCAATCAATCAATTAATCGAAACTTGCTATAGCGCCCCTTCAAGATATTTACTCAGTGGCGCAATGTGTTGGTATGTTTAAGATCTTTGTTTACCAATAGAACACAGAGATTATTGACAGTGAACTTGTATTATTATAGTGTTGTGCCATAAGGTAATTGCATTGTATTTGCATCTCATTATAAACATGGTCTGTCTTTATACTGTTTATATTGTACCTAGGTGGAGCAGTTTAATACGTTTAGAATGCCAGTTGACCGAATCCCACACAATACACCACCTGCACGATTCGAATGATAAAGAAACAAAGGCAGACTAAGACTATACGCTGGATAAACAATATTAATGAGGACATAAATAACATCACTTGGACTAACACTAATGGGAGCAATGACCGAGGACAATAATATTGAGATAATTTATTCGTACCCATCGCCGCCAAATGGCTGGCCTCAGGAAATGATTATGAAGATTAAGAATGTGATGATAAACAATATAAATGAAGACATGAATGACATCACTTGGACTAACACTAATGGGAGCAATAACCGAGGACAGTTGAGGTCATTTATTTGTACCCATAGCCGCCAAATGGCTGGCGTCAGGAACTGATGATGATGATGATGATGTTATTACCATATCTAGCTGGACTATTGTTCTTTCGGGGTCCCCTTTTGTTGCTATATAATGATGGAAAATAATCATGCTACTTTTGTGTTTTGTTGCTAACTATGGAAAATAATCATGCTACTTCTTTTTCGCTTCTCAGTGGCTTCAATAAAGAAGTGATTGATTGATTGATTGATTGATTGATTGATTGATTGATTGATTGATTGATTGATTGATTGATTGATTGATTGATTGATTGATTGATTGATTGATTGATTGATTGATTGATTGATTGATTGATTGATTGATTGATTGATTGATTGATTGATTGATTGATTGATTGATTGATTGATTGATTGATTGATTGATTGATTGATTGATTGATTGATTGATTGATTGATTGATTGATTGATTGATTGATTGATTGATTGATTGATTGATTGATTGATTGATTGATTGATTGATTGATTGATTGATTGATTGATTGATTGATTGATTGATTGATTGATTGATTAAGAATATGATAATTTTAATGACTGAAAGCAATAATGCCCGAGTACGACGTTTACACCTGCGTAATAAATTTCTTTCTGGACAGCAACAACAACAACAAGAACAGAAAAAGCAGAGACGACGACCTACCAGTTTAGTGATCAATATGGCTTCGACCGTAATTGACACCTGGATCGGCTTCAAGCGATGACTTGCATCCTCTGCGCTCTGCACATGCTGCTGCTGCTGTTGCTGCTGCTGCTGCTGCTGCTGCTGCTGCTGCTGTGGCTGATGTCGTCCGCTGGCTTTGTACAAGAAATACTGGAGATGACGTTCAAGTGATCCTTCATCATCACAAGGAAACCTTTCTAAAGATGTATACAATTGAACAATGTTATTGTACCTACAAGTTCACTGCAAATAAGTAAGTAGGTAGGTAGGTAGGTAGGTAGGTAGGTAGGTAGGTAGGTAGGTAGGTAGGTAGGTAGGTAGGCAGGCAGGCAGGCAGGCAGGCAGACAGGTAGGTAGGTAGGTAAGTAAGTAAGTAAATACAAATATCCTTTAATGAACCAATCGCTAACCGCATTTTGGTGGTCACACATCATCACATCATAGTAGGGTATAATGGGGCAAGACCGTTATGTTTTTGATTTTTTGCATGTGGAAGGTTTGTCTGATAAAAGTCATAAGGAAAAAGTTACTGTAAACAAGAATTGCTATTTGATGAACATGTATTAGTAATTGTTACTGGCCAAAAACAGTGAAGCACTTCACAATTTTGAAGAAACTGAAGGTGCTGTGATTGACGATCTTGCCCCGCCATGGGGGCAAGTTCGTTAATGTTTTGGGGCAAATCCGTTAATATTATTGTTTCTGTCAAAGTCAACAGAAATCGCAAATAAAGACACCGCCGTCATATGCGGTGCATTTTTCATGCCACCATTTCCCGCATGGACCACTGCAACCAATCCAGTCTTCAGTTGGTGGGTGAACGTACACCTCATCGCAAGCAGGACAAATATCCTCGGACTCTTTTTGTTTTTTAACCTTTTTTCAATGTTTCTTTGGCAGATTTCTCAGTTTCTGTGGCACTTTCACCTTCCAGTTGCAGACGCCTTTTCGCAAGTTTCTTGGGAGGTTTGGGCACTGTGTTGTAATCAGGTCGTCGGCCCTTTTCAAACCCTACAGAAACCTTTTTACCCGTATTATTAACGTTACTTTTGACACGTTCCTTTCCATTGCTGGGCTTTTCCCCAAGTGCCTTGTCAACTTTTTTGGCAATCTTTTGTTTCTCTTTCTCAATGAGCTGCTGTTTGAATGGTGATGCAGTTATTAAGGAAGCTTTCTGCGCTCTTCCATTGCCAGCTCGTCTCGTAGTTGCTTTTGGTAAAGGTCGTATCATTTCAGGAGTTATACCTTGTGTCAACCTACTTGGACCTGGAGTACTAATAAACACATCAGGATTTGTTGGCAAAGGAGGAGCATCTGCAGTGGTCATATCTGGTTGAGCATCAGGATTTGTTGGCAAAGGAGGAGCATCTGCAGTGGTCATATCTGGTTGAGCATCAGGATTTGTTGGCAAAGGAGGAGCATCTGCAGTGGTCATATCTGGTTGAGCATCAGGATTTGTTGGCAAAGGAGGAGCATCTGCAGTGGTCATATCTGGTTGAGCATCAGGATTTGTTGGCAAAGGAGGAGCATCTGCAGTGGTCATATCTGGTTGAGCATCAGGATTTGTTGGCAAAGGAGGAGCATCTGCAGTGGTCATATCTGGTTGAGCATCAGGATTTGTTGGCAAAGGAGGAGCATCTGCAGTGGTCATATCTGGTTGAGCATCAGGATTTGTTGGCAAAGGAGGAGCATCTGCAGTGGTCATATCTGGTTGAGCATATTATCCTGCAATCAATACATTACATTAACATCATTAAGATTAGGCTACTTTGCCAAGTTTAAATTTACTTTCAATTTACTGGATCAACAAGGTCAATGGAAAGGGGCAAGATCGTACACCAGACATGGGGCAAACGCGCGCGAACGATCTTGCCCCGATCGCCTTTGCCCCATGTATGGCGTTTCTGTAAGGACAGCCATTACTACTTATTCCGGACAGATATGAACTCGGGTCTACCTACTGAAATATCATTTAATCTTGCCTTCATCCATATCTACATAGCGTTTCTCGTTAGCGCGCACGCAAATTGGACAATCACGTTTTCAAATTTTACAAATATTTTACGAAAATCGATGAAAACAAAGTTTACCTTGTGGATTTGAAGTAATACGACTAACCGCTTCAATCTCCTGTCGAAACAATGATCGTGTCTAGGTCATCACGCATGCGCTGTAGCATAGACTTAGTGTGAGCTGTTCAGGGCCTGTTCTCATTGAACGTTCTTGCCCCTTGCGCGCCTTTGCCCCATTATACCCTAATCACAATGTGTATATATATATACATTTTGTATATTACACAAACATAATTTATTATTAATATCATTATTATTGTTGTTGTTAACATCCTTAATTAATAACTTCTATCGCGCCGTTGTCTAATGCGCAAAGCATCAATCAACCGATGGCACACCAGAACGAAGCCGTGATGAGATTAATATACAGAAGAGTATTGACCGACCTGATTACGTCTCGATAATCGCATATATATATATATATATATATGCACTATGCGTATATATATATATTATATATATATATATATATATATATTGTTGTCACATTAGGTGATCATGATGATGCTGATGATGAGTTCTCTTCCCGAAGGCAGGTCCATTGGCATTTATGCCACCCGGGGATGCGATGAGTGAGATTGTTTCCCATTGCCTTCCTCACAGACTATAAATTGTGGGTGAGCAACTTGTCCAAGGTTGCTACGCACTGGCTCGAGATAGATTCGAAGGTCGCTACGCAGTGGCTTCAGGTAGATTCGAACCTGCCACCCTTCGGTTACAAGGTACAGAACATGCCACTACACCACCGCCTCCCACGAATGGAATGGATTAATGGTGTGTATGATTCGAATGGATTAACATCATATTTCCAAAATTTAATTTCAATACAAGTAGCCACAAGTAGGGGTGGGTATCGATTAAGAATTTTAATCGTAATTAATCGTAGGATTAATAACGCGATTAAGTTTTAACGCATGTCACAATAGATAATAAGTACAACAACTCTACCCACTCTGAGTAGTAACCAGAATATGCGCTATATAAATGCTTGCAATCAATAAACAAAAAGCAAATATACTTTTACTACTTTGCTTTTACTTTTTTGTTTTTAATTTAAAGTTTAAAGTTTAAACTGAGCGGTTTTATCAAGAAATGTTTTAGCTCAATTCTATAAATAATTGGGCGCAGTGACAATCGCGTTAACTGCGTTAAAAAATTTAATCGTGTTAATTAATTAACGCATTAATCGCGTTAATAACGAGTTAAATGCCCAGCCCTAGCCATAAGTGTTATGGAAGTTTCTCATATTGCTAATCAGTTCTTGCTAATTCGACCTACATCGACATTTCCATGCTTTTAAATAACACAGTATGTAGTGAGACTGCAAGAATATTATAAGCTTATACACATAAATAGCATGGCCTATACATGTATATGTTACAGGGAACGTGTATAATCAAGGAATATGTACAATTATATATATACCCTAGGGAATATACATGTACCTTAGGCTTAGGGAATGTGCATAATCAGGGTATGTGTATAATTCATTCATGTATATCTAACCATAACCCTGACACCTAACCCTAACCCTAACCCTCTAGCCCTAACCTGACCTAACTCTAAACCCTAACCAGGGGCGCAACCACGGTCCAGAAGTTGGGGGACCTACTAGAATGTCTCCGTGGGGGGAGGTTGATTTGCGAGCGCCGAAGGCGCGAAGCTGCGATTGCCGAAGGCGCGAAGCCCCTTACGACTAGGGGTATGGGGAGCGTCGTAAGCTCCCTCATCGGGGTCTGGGGCGGAGCCCCAGAAACCGACGCATTTTTGAGCATATGATACCTACATTTTAGGCTTTAATTTACCTCAAATTTTTCACCGATGATTTCGATACAAAAGTACCTAAACCATCTAGATCTGTGAAAAATGAGACTTTATTATATGAATAAACTGGGCGTGACAAGGGTTTAAGAGAATTGAACGGAAAAGAATAGAATAAGCCCTAGAACAGTGTTTGTCAAAACTAGGAAAATTGTCAGGGAGGAAGCCTGAACGGGTCAATTTTCTCGGAATACCGTTAAGGCGTTTACGTTCCCCTACAGTGGCAAATCCCCACCAAACAGAGGAGACATAAAGTAGCCGTGCGAGGGTAGTAGCCTAGTAGCCCTAACAACGTCAGAGACGTTGACCGTGGAGACCGTGGACGACCAAAACACGTAGCGCGAACATGGATTTTCGGGCTTTGCAGCATATTTTGTCCATGCATGTGTGCCCCAAAGCCAATCCCATCAGAGATGGTGACACCCAAAATAACCATCTCCTGGACCCGCTCGATGCCAGGGATGAGAGGAGGGAGGGCAATATATATAGGTTTGGACCTCGGTCGTTTGACAACCATTTCTCTGGTCTTAGCATGGTTTAATTTAAGATTCCTAATGGATGCTCACTTAGAGATATGGTCAAGTTCAGAAAGAGTGCCGTCAATGCAGGAAGCATGCAGGGACCAGCAAGTAGCTATCGTCGGCATATTTAGTGAGACGGTTTCACTGTATTTAGGTTTAAGGCTAGAAATGGCTATGACAAAATCAGTAGGTCCAAGGCCAGAGCCTTGTACTATAGGCCCTACTACTGGGATTAATGGTACAGAGGGGAGAGATCGCGGAAGGCAAGAAGCTCATAACGACTATAGGGGTATGAGGAGCATCGTAAGTTCCCCAGAAACCGACGCAATTTTGAGCATTTGATACCAAATGGAGTGCATTTTGGGCTCTTGTTTGCCTCACAATTTTCAAAAGTTGGGGGGACGGTTCCAAGCTGTTCGAAAGTTGGGGGGACGCGTCCCACGGGTCCCATAGGGTGGTTGCGCCTATGACCCTAACCCTACATTTTCAGGGCTACACATACCCTGTTTATACACACACCCTTACATTTCAGGGTATATACATATTCCCTGATTATACACATTCCCTGTAACATTATATCGCCCAAAAAATATCTAGTCTCATTTGCTCTGATGCAGTTTTTATCAATTTCCTAAGTGTCGTTATGGATGCATCGTGG
>JACEVL010000566.1:360000-375000 GCA_020284085.1 Aporrectodea caliginosa
CTGTATGGCCGCGGTGACTGTATAAATGTCTGTATGTTTGTTTTTCTATCATTTGTAAGGTCAGGTCATGTAAAGTCGGCAGGCAAGATGATGTAAGGCTGTGCGTGTTTGTCTAGTTGTCGCATATCTCTATGCCTGTGTATATGTTTTCTGTTTATTCATCTGTCTATGTGCATCCGTCTGTCTGTTTGTCTGTCTTCATATGTCTGCCGGTCTCTTTGTCTGTCTGTCTGTCCAACTGTCTATCTATCTATCTGTCTGTCTGTCCAGCTGTCTATCTATCTGTCTGTCTGTCTATCTATCTATCTATCTATCTATCTATCTGTCTGTCTGTCTGTCTGTCTATCTATCTATCTATCTATCTGTCTATCTGTCTATCTATCTATCTATCTATCTATCTATCTATCTATCTATCTATCTATCTATCTATCTATCTATCTATCTATCTATCTATCTATCTATCTATCTATCTATCTATCTATCTATCTATCTATCTATCTATCTATCTGTCTGTCTGTCTGTCCAACTGTCTGTCCAACTGTCTGTCTTTCTGTCTGTCGCTCAAAGAAACACATAATTATCTTCTAATGATCATGTTTAACTGTAGCGCTGAATGTCGTGCACTATAGTATACAGCAATAGCGTGCTTGGTTGTCAGACATTTTATGCCGACGAACGTTAGAGCACATCAGTTTTTGACATAACATTATTACTGTACACTGTACAGACACGATGGCCTTTGCATGTAGCTGGTGATTTATATAGCGACTTCAGTCTTCATTCGTTATTTCATTTCGCAAGATGTAAGAAATAAAAAGGAGGCAGAGGAAGTGGATTGGTTGCAAACTGAGAGGATACTCCATCCGAAGAACCACGATCGAGGGAAGGACGAAAGGTAAGAGACCGAGAGGAAGACCTTAACGGATGCAGCTGCTGAAGTGGATGATGATGGATGGAATCAGGAAACTGAAGGAAGAAGCCCTCCATCCATCGAGAGGACAGAGAACTTGAAGAAGAAGAAGAAGAAGAGGAGGAGGAGGAGGAGAAGAGGAGGAGGAGGAGGAGGAGAAGGAGAAGGAGAAGAAGAAGAAAAGAAGAAGAAGAAGAAGAAGAAGAAGAAGAAGAAGAAGAGGAGGAGGAGGAGGAGAAGAAGAAGAAAAAAGAAGAAGAAGAGGAGAAGAGGAGGAGGAGGAGGAGAAGAAGAAGAAGAAAAAAAGAAGAAGAAGGAGAGAAGAAGGAGGAGGAGGAGAAGATGATGATGAAAATGATGATGATGAAGAAGAAGAAGAAGGAGAAGAAGAAGAAGAAGAAGATGATGATGATTATGATGATGATGAAGAAGAAGAAGAAGAAGAACAAGAACAAGAACAAGAACAAGAACAAGAACAAGAAGAAAAAGAAGCAGACGTAGGGAACTACTAGGGATAAGGAGGCAGCTTCATAAATTGGCTTCGAATGACTGTGCGAGTGACCATGATACGCCTCTGGTTGCATTTGGACGAGCGGTGCTTCGTCGCTGGAAGCAAAAGACTTGTGATCACTTGTGATGACGCCACACGTAATTCATTTCCAAAGGAATGCATCAGTCTGCAAAGAACGTGCTGACCACGGAGGCCATTCCGTCTCTCGGCGTTAATAAACACATACGTCGATAAGACACGAGGCAAAACGGTTTAATAGGCTATGTGTAAGATATACTCAAGTCTTTTTTCTTTTGCCGTGGCTCGGCTGGGAGCGCTCCTGAGTAGATTTCTTTAAGGGGCGCTATATAAATCTCCAGAATTAATGAATGAATGAATACGATATATGGCTACATTTTCGCTATGCCAGAGTTTGACAGCATCTGTCAGAGTCAGAATCGTAACAAATGGCCTTTTATGGAATCCCACAGAGAAAGAAAGGCTGGTGAGTCCAGATATGGACCAGCTATACTCAGGTTAATCTGCTGTTAAAGAAGAAGGGTGGAGCTCTTAATCTGGTCTGACATGCAGCGACGGGTATGAAATGTTAGCCACTTCATCTTCTTATCCTCCGCACAGGAAGGCTGTTGGCCAGTCCTCTCCCTAACCGTCTCATCTTCCCACCGACAGTGTACGGCCAGTGTGCTCATTACAGCTGAGTCGATTAGAAGGCGCAGATGGAGCAGAAATCTCAAAAGAAATTTCTGCCCTGGTCGGGATTTGAATCGCCGACGTCTCGGTTGACAGTCCAGCATGCTAACCATTAAACTATCTTGCATCTCTACATGTGTAGAAACCGATCATAAATTTAACAGAGAACTAGAAAGGCTTTCAAAGCTGCGTATCAAGGTCTGCACTAGATTTTTCTGTGTTTATTCTGTTGCCAACATATGAACGTAACCGGTTGCGTCAAGATATGACGATACGAATATGATAAGATATGAATGGCCACGGCTGTGCGTGGCGCCAGGGCATTTTTTTAGCGTGCAGTTCTACACAAAATGTGCAGTTCTAAATCAATTTGTGCAACTGTAAAAGCATTTTTGTGCAGTGAAAAATTGCTAAAAAAGTCATTGTCATCGAATTGGAAAAAAGCGACCATAGGTTTTTGAAAAAGAGAGAAGAGGTTGTGCACAGACATGTAATTCTGTACAGAAAGTGTGAAATTTAAGGATAACAATAATTCCCCTCTCAGCAGGATTCAGAGGCATCGTTCCCCCCTCGAAAATAATTCTTGGAAAACTCTTGTTACTACCCTCGTCGAAAATCTCTTGTTACTACCCCCCTCGAAAATATTCTTGGAAAACACGCGTTACTACCCCCCCGGTCGTCAACTTTTCAAATATGTCGAATACCCCTGAGAACCTTCGATTTCCCCCCGACAGCAAGGGGAGTAGAATTAAACACTGGGTTCTGCAGTTGTAAAATTTCCTTAAAAAAGCCCTGAGTGGCGCTATATAAATTAATAAATACAATAGAATTTCAATGTATGTAGGGTAACGGCACATATTACCTTGGCTGTTGCTCATATTTCGTAGGCAATATAAAGCGCACCAACTGTTTACCCAGAGGACGATCCTAAACAACTGTTATGGTGGCCATAGAAAGCGTCTTATAGCAGGCATTTGAGAACGCTTATGTTTTAAATGCCTAATGCAGAGACTCCATTTACGTCGCCTGTCATATTAATGAGACAATGATTCACTCCGAAGAAAGACGAAGGTCGTTTTCATTCTGATCTACTGCTACTCAATTACATGCGAAGCGGGCGAACGCCGAAATATATCGTCTCAAATTACCCTTCTTCGCCTCGTGCATGGTGATCAGGAACGGACGGAGGCGCCATATAAAGGAAATATGATCCAGCGTTGGTATTGTCGCCAATACTGACGACGGAGCCATGAAGATGACGGGACGATTCAGGTTCATTTAAGTAGAGGCAGAGGGCACCACGCTGCCTGTAATGTAGTGTAATTAGTAATTTATATAGCGCCGCTCACAGCCGTGGCCATTCAGTAGCGCTGCCTGTTCAGTAAGAGAATCGGAGGAACTATATATACTGCCGCAAATAAACTGATCGGTAGGAGTTCCACTTTGGAATAGCCTGAAAATATATTGGCGCTGCAGAAATTGGGTTGACACAAGTTAGGCGTATAGCGTTATGTGGAGTGATTGACGTATGGGTAAATTATGATTGAATACTGTGTGTAGTACGACACTGGCTTATCCAGGAATTAAGGGCGAATAAAGTATTGTATTGTATCTAAAGATTTATATAGCGCCTCTGTCAGAATAACTATTCAGAAGCGCTCTCAGCACGAAAACCCCGGGGGAAAAGAAACGTCTTTAAAGAACGAGAGACAACAATTAAGAGGAAAAACTAGTCATTAGCTTAGCCCTTAATGAGGGGGGAAGGTTATTCCAAGTAGAGGGACTAACCACAGCAAATGCCCGGTGTTGAGCCAAGGCAGTCCTAGTCCTAGTCCTAGTGTGACTCCATAGTGGTTGCGCATGCATGCTGTACAAAAACACCTACTAGCAGCCCTAGATATGGCCTTACATTCCATATAGCGTATACCAATCCAATACGTTAAGAAACTCAGTATGGAATGGATATGAACATTATCCATATCTATAATTATATAATTAGTCTACCTAGGCTCCTTTATTATAACCATAATTCACGCACTTCTGTTGCTAGCTGCGTTATGACAGTCAGTTTTCAATAACGAAAATACAATACAATACAATTGAGGGTTTATATGGTGAATATTTTATGCCAACTAACCCTCTTTCCAGATACATAGGACACATGGATGAAATGATGCTATTGCAGTTAGCTGATGCACTCTATATAAGTCACTACTGTCTATGTAGTCCTACCATAACTCAACGCGCACCGCTTGCTTACGCGATAACTGAAGTCCCAATCAATGCTATAACCCAGGGCCATTGTGAGGTTATATAAAGGCGCTAAACAAATGTTTTGAAACCTATCCACATACATATCACTTTCCTAGCATAAGGATAACCATAATAGGCAACAGCTGGCGACTTTGTTTTCCCAGCATCGGCGTATGAAGACGAATAACGGCATCACAACAAATAAGTGAGCAGCTTTGATTTAAATTGGACAAGTGTTTAGAGACATAATAATAATCTTCGTTTAATGTTTCAAACTGACAAGAACGCAGGATGATTACAATTCATAGTATGAACGGATGATCACGAGTCATTGCAGGAGTCGAACTTAACTGTTTGGCAGCCATGCAAGGCGCCCATCACGCCCTACTGCTTATTTTTTCAACGCCCCCTAGCGAATGAAAAGGCTGAGTCGACCTTAGGGAGGATACCGGGAAGCGAGCCCGGGTCCGTTGCCTCTACGCGCCAGAGAGTTACCATTATCCTAACCAACCCGCCCCCCCCATTTCCTTAACATTGGCAGCGGCATCGGCATATGTGGAGTTGTGGACGGAAGGACAGTATCCACTTAAGTAAGTAAGTAGCCTGACAAGCGTCTCTATACAGGGCCCATGATTTGTCGCAAAGCCCTGTAACTCCTCTTCCTTGTTTAGACAGAGAGGAGTCCAGCATATGGCTCTGTCCTCGAAAGCTTTTGAACCTGCGACCTACAGTCTGCCATTCGAGCACAACATCATTATGCAGTCCACGAAATCTTCTCGATTGCCAGAGCCGTAGTCATCCATGGAGAACGGAGGAAATGATTTGCTTCAACACAGTTGGGCGCCATTTGGTAATTCATCAACAACACATATACACGGAATATATATATTGGGCTTTACACATACAGCTTTAACGTATATATATATATATATATATGTACATATGCATGTATATGTAGCGTCTCTATTGTCGGATGTTCTAGACTTAACGCTACCTAATACAACTCAACACTTTGTATAGAACGTTTACCTTTATTAATCATAATACACTAAGCTACAGATTACACAATGCTAGGTGAGCAGCAGCCACACTCGTATATTTAACCGGTCGCTAACTCAGCTCCGCAAAACACTGGTTTTATACCCCGGCAAGATAACCCCTTGCCTGCACACACCACTCAGGCTACCAACTCTGCTTGCCAACCGCTGTCACTGCACACACACCTAGGCTGATACTACACACCTACATACTACACTACATGCCCCCCTAAGTGAATGACCGTGCCGCGGTCATTGATATATATCATAAACATCATAAAATGACAACTTAGCGTAACTATAACGATGCAGATACAGTAATAAACAAAAAAACCACGACATACATATGCTAACCAATATCAAGTCCAACTCATAAGAATGTCAAATAAGCAAAAGCAAGCAAACTATAATAAAATGCAATGTAACTCAAAATCCATTAGTTCAACCAAAACATTAACTAGATAAAGACTGAATATCAACCAACTCAATGCTAGGTGAATACGGAACAGGAGAAGAATCAGCTGATACATCCAAAGCCAAAGGAACAGTGAATTCAGCACTGGATATAAAAAGTTTCACGTAGTAACGCTTATGAATTCCAATTATATGACGCAATCTCCCAGCTGTGGAGCAGGAAATTCTTAATGACTGCGGCAATACAACACGAATCTGCGAATGTTTATGTAACACAGCTACTTGCCAATCAAAGAGTAAACTAGACCATAAACAATGACGCTGAAGACGAACCTGCGATATAGCACTTAAAGCCATGATCTCGTAGTCATTAACAGCAAAGTGAAGTCTATGCCAAGGAAGAACCACCGTGTTAGTTGCGTTTCCGATATGAATAGCCAAAAAAACAGCCTGTGGCCTGGTAGATGGCACACAGCACTTGCACCGTTTACGAAAAACCCCAACCAACAAAATGAGAACCAATAAACTAATCACCACAATCTGAAACCACTGAAAATCCGAAAAACCTGTACTAATCGTGGACACAGGAGTCAAAACACTGGATGATGGAGAAAATATCCATACTGACGGAACCGATTGAGCTGGAATCACACGAGGCAACGACAAAACAATAACAGACAACCGATGTACCTTTACCACTAGATAAATTGTTACTATGGTAAGTAAACCAATCAAAGCAGAACCCACAGGCAAAATAAAAGACGAATAAGCTACCAATATTGGGCTACCGAAAGTATCAAGTTGATCGCGAATCACCTCGTCTTGAGACTTAAATAAAACCTGACCTGCCTTAACAGATGTCATAGCACTAGAAAAATCCTCTGTTAAACGCTGATCAATCAAATTGTCAGACGAATTTGTACCACTGACGAAAGTAGGTAACAGAAGCGTAAGCTGTTCTGCTAACGTACTATCGGCATGTAAATGATCCCAATCCGATTGAGAAAAGAATTCCTGAATCACAGCCAGATTGAACGTATGAACAACAGTAAATGATTCATTAAAAAGAACGTGCTCAGAATACGATGCAGGAAAAAAATAACCATTAGTCATCAATGTGCATGCATTCGGTATAAGAATGACACAAGAAATACACGCTGAAATAAGTTTAGGCTGAGCCAACGGGCAAATCAACGTAAGATCAGACACACTATTTTCAATGGCCAACGTGTCAGGCAACAAATACACAAACGAAGTAGGACGGTTATTTAGCAGGAGAAATTTGCAAAAGAGTTGAACAGAAGGTATATCATTTTTATACAAAACCAAGATACAAGACTTCGGATCAGTGGTTAACCTAATGTCTTCCTTGAGAATAATACGAAACTCGCCAGCAACTTGTAGTGAAGGAAGATCATTCCAGACCGAAAAAGTCTGGTTATCCGAAGTAACAGCGAAATATCGAGGCATTTGATCAAGAAGAGACGCGTGCTGATTATTAGCCCCAATCGATTTTGGCACAACTGTAACCGTAAACAAATGTAGAGGATAAGGTAAAGTCGTAATCGGAATTTTAAGTGTTATATACAGTATATTGCTTTTGTAGACCGTCAGATGAGTATTAGCTCTATAGAAGTAAGACGGATCCTGAACCAGAAGTCTGACAGGTATTTTCAAGGTCTTCAGATGTCGAGTTAATTGAACTAAGACACGACGAATATCTGATTCGTGTAACAATGTGGCCTCTAGTCTACCAGCCATCAGGGACTCAATGGACAGGAGCAGAGTCTGTAAATCCATCTCAAGACAAGTGAAATTGTATAAAGTTTCAGCCATATAGAATGACAGCTGTAAAGAAGTCCTAAAATCCATTTTAAGAGCACGGGTCATGTCGGACAAAGTTTTATCCTGATCCGCAACCCGGGCACGAATAGAATCTAGCCGCTGATTCGTTATACTAGTGGCGCTAGCCAAGTTGGAAATGTCGGCTTCGAACTGACCCAAAATACGCTGATTACTCTCCAAAACAGTTTTAACACGCTCCTGAACAACTCGAATATCAGAATCACGTGCAATTCCAAATAAGGAATGTGCCACGTCACCGATGAAATCAACAAACCCACGTCTACTCACACGTGGTTTCTTACGCCCAAAACGATCACGCCTCAGTACATTATGAATACGTGTCACTAAGGTATTAATCTGAACTTCAGCTCTTTGATGCAACTGATGTATATCTGAAAACGTGTTTAAATAATCAGAACAATTACCGTTAAGTGGCGTATTGCGAAACTGACAATTCAACGCAGTCTTGTTCTGATAAGGTGGTAACGATTTAACAACAGGTAAAGCAATATCAAAAGTATGAATCCACACGTCAGTACCAACTTCCAACACCCCTTTATAATGAAAGTAGACGCCGTAAGCTCCTCTGCTGACAACGTAATCCGACGACGCTGGACAGCAGAGCACCGATAAGAAGGTGAATAACAGGAAAATCCAGCCTATAAATAAGAACAAATTATATCTCGATACGAAAGTAAAGGACAATTATGAATATGCAACAATGACAAATATATATATCGAAGCAAGCAACGATCACGCAATACAACCAAATACACTAAAAAGTGACTAACAAAACACCTTATACTTAAATAACGCCCACAACCATTGCCAAGGTCATAATACCGAAAACGAAAGTATAGATGACTTGAACTCTCAGTCGCTGCGTTGCGGCTAACCCACCACATGTGCACAACTCAGGATACTATCAACAATAAAAGCCAAATGATGGTGATGAATTAAAATATAAAATCACGACATTATAGTCGATTTAATTAGTGCTGAATTTATCTAAAGTGATAAATATACCAATAAGATGACTGGCCAGTCGGAACGAAACATACTCGTAAAAAGAAAAGCACATTAATAATAACCTCTCTTGTAACCACAGCATGTAAGCACCACATATCATACACAATGGCTGAATCAAAGCACAAGAGGAAGTTATATAGTCTCCGGACGTAATAATAAGTCATTCCAAGGAGAACTATCATCCTAGCAAAATCATAGAGTAACCCTGGCTTATAGTATCCAACCACACTAATCATTGATCCCTTCATGAACGGACGTAAGTTGCTCAGCTTGAAATCTGACAGGAGTCGGACGTTTACGAATTTTTCCTGTCATAGTTCGTTTAATGTGAAACTGGCGTTTCAAAAAGTCACTCACATCACCTTCAGGTATCCATTCTGGTCGCACAGACTTATCTTTATATACCACACGATAATACCTTTGCTTGTTGATAAATTTCATACCACTTAACAAATCAGCTTCAAGCCAAGGCTGAGGTAATGGATCACCGATAGGCATCGTGCCAGACGAATCCTGCAACAAATCATTATCAGTAATCGGAACAGTTGGAGGAGACTCCGACGGAATGGCATCCTGTTCCATAAAATCACGGCGATCAACGTAAGGTCGTAATCTATCAGCGTTCACTGGGTGTCGTACAGGCTTGTTCGTCTGTACATTACGTAATAGATAAGTGAAAGACCCGGTCTTGGAAGTTATATAAAAAGGTCCTGTAAACTTATTATACAATTTAGCCTTCTTTCCGACTGGCGTGACAGGGTTAAATAACCATACAAGATCACCAATAGCGTAAGTAGGTAAGGTAGTGGTACGGTCATAATTCCTTTTGTTACGCGCTTGTAACTGCAGCGTACCTTCAATTGCGTCTTGCCTAGCCATTTCGAGAGCCCTTGCAATGCGCTTAACGTATTCGCTGGTGACGAGCTCTTCATCAGCCACACCCAATTGTCGATCAACCGAAAAATTTAAGTCCCTCCCAAAGAGAAGGAAAGCCGGGCTATGGCCAAGATGAGCATTCGTAGTAGCACGAATTGAATACAAAATCGCAGGAATGTAATCTGTCCAATCCTCTTCATTAGTGCAATGAAGTCGTAACATCTTCCAAATAGATTTATTGATCACTTCACAAGCCCCATTACAACGCGGGTTATAGCTAGCTGTATATATGCGTTGAACACCGAATAGTGTAGAAAGTTCAGAAACAATGGTACTCAAGAAATTTGGGCCCCTATCCGAAAGTAACGTATGTGGACCGCCATATCTACTAAATATCTCTCGATATAAAGCTTCCGCAATCGATCTCGCAGTTTGATCTTTCAACATAATGGCCTCTGGCCAACGAGTAAGAGATTCAACGCAAAGAAGAATATACTTGTACCCATCTCTGCTTCTAGGAAGTTGAAGAATGTCCATATGCCAACGACCAAATATTTGCTTTATTGGCAAAGACGTAAGTGGTGGTTTATTCAGCGGAAGAGGAAACTTGCATTCCTGACACTTTAAACACGAAATTATATGTCTTGACACAGCGGTATGCATTCCCTTCCAAAAATATTTACGTCTGATCGATAAGTAACAGCGATGAAAACCCGGATGGCAACAGTCATCGTGATAACTCTCAAGTATACGCTGACGCAACTTCCTAGGAACGACGAGTTGATTAATGTAGGTTCGACTAGGTCCTCTAGATCGAGGTTGATAGTAATGAAACAACAAGCCATCACACAAAGCATACTCAGTACTCTCAATCACGATTTTCCTAGCATCTTGATCATTGCCTGGAAGTTCCCCGAACTCCAAATAACGAATCATAGGACCACAATCCGAACATGTAATCTGTTCATGAGCTGTTTGGCGCAAAATGTCCTCCTCCGTCAGGTCAGCAGGTGTAATTAAATCCTCCTCAACGATGATGTTCAACTGCACCGGTGTAACCCCATCAACTATCGGAGCCAAAATTTTATCTTCCATGTCATCCGATTCATCAGCTTGCACTGGATAATGACGACGAGATAAAGAATCCGCATTACTGTTATTTTTACCTTGTTTATACTCAATCGTAAAATCATACTGTTGCAACAACAACGACCAACGGAGTAACCTGCCAGAACTACTGGTTTTCAAGGACTGCAAATATTTTAAACTTAGATGATCAGTATAGACAGTAAATCGAGTGTTAGCCAAATAACAATGGAACTGTTTAATGGCACAGACCATTGCTAACATTTCCAATTCACTTACAGAATAAGCTCGTTCACTAGAGGTCAAACTACGTCCTCCATACGCAATAGGACGTTCTCTGCCACTCCCATCTTCTTGAGCCAAGACGAAACCAATAGCCTGAGAACTCGCGTCGCAATTGATGATAAATGGCATTTGCATATCCGGATAAATCAACACAGGAGCAGTAGCTAAAGCTTCTTTAAGCTGCGTGAAAGCCTTCTCACAATGATCATCCCACACGAACTCTAGATCTTTTCTTAATAGTCGATGAAGAGGACTGGCAATTATCGAAAAGTTAGTAATAAATTTTCGATAATAGGATGCGAGACCGAGGAAACTACGAATTGCCTTAGGACACGTAGGACGCGGATAAGATTGAATAACCTCGATCTTTGAATTATCAACAGAAACGCCCTCTGGCCCCAATACATGCCCCAAATACAAGATCTTATCCAGACCGAAGGAACATTTCTGTGGATTCAACTTCAAGTTAGCATCCTTAAGACGGTTAAACACCTCCTGAAGATGGACAAGGTGCAGATCAAATGATTTGCTGTATATCAGAATATCGTCTAAATATACAAGGACATTTTTGAAGTGCAAATTTTGGAACACCCTAGCCATTAGGAGCTGGAAAAACGAAGGTAAGTTTTTCAACCCAAAGGGAGAGGTACGAAATTGAAATTGGCCTTCGTGAGTCACGAAAGAACTCTTTTCTTTAGTGTCTGGATGCAACGGAAGTTGATGATATCCGCTTCTTAAGTCCAATAGACTGAAATATTTTGGCCTACCCTCTGCCATAGCATCGAATACATCATTGAGTTGAGGAAGAGGAAAACTGATTGACTTAGTTACTGCATTCAACTTTCGATAGTCAACACAAAACCTTATTTGTCCGGACTTTTTCCTAACAAGGACGACGGGACTGCTCCAACAACTTGAACTAGGTTCAATAATCCCAGCGTCCAACATCTGTTTCGTCTGCCTTGCGATTTCAGCTTTTGCTGCAATAGAATGCCTATAGGCCCTCTGATGCACTGGAGTAGCATCGCCTGTGATAATCGAATGCTGGACATAATCAGTTCTACCCAAGTCTGCCAGAGATTGTGAAAATGCGCTCGCATTCCTCTGTAAAAAATCTTTCAACTTTGCATTCTCATCATCCGACAAATGATCAGAATGATAATTAATCTTCAAATCCTGCAACGATGTAGATTGTACAGGGCATTCAGGACAACAAAAATCATTACATTTAGCATCATTACATTTAGCATCAGGGCGAGATGCATCCGAAGATTGTTTCGTGCCAAACAAATTACTTTTAGCATCCCGATGAAGATTTTCCGATGATAGTTTGGTGCCAGCCGCCTTATCTGAATTTAGATCCAAGGTTCCCAAATCCGATAATTTGGAAACATCTGTTTCACGTTGCACCATCATGTCGTCTAATTGCTCTGCACTGTTTTGAGCGGAATGTCTGGTGATTGTATGATCATCATCATCATCATCAGTAAACGCTGCCAAAACATTAGAGGTTACAGGTTCAATGGATGCTAATGGCTTGTGGCGTGACAACCATAATACATGATTTGTAGGATTGAGAATTTTACAAACAGCTGTCCGGCCTGAAGAATCAATTATGCTCCGTGCGCAAATAAATTTACGTTTCGTGACATGCTGCAATGGTTCAATAATTGAAACGTGCGATGAACAGTTAGTAGGGAGCAAAATTGGAACAAGGGTTTCAGAGAGAGGAGGAAGAACAGTAGCATGCAATGTAAAAACTGTTGGCAATCGAACATTTACAGTTGACAACCGTGTAGACGTTAAATTATCAAAAAAACGTACTACATTCTCCTCAAAATCCACTTTCGCACGACCAGCTTGTAAGAAATCCAACCCCAGAATTAAATTAAAACCCACCTCAGGCAATATCAAAACTTCACAAGGCAAACCCAAACCTGATATGTTAATAGTCATGACCGCTTTCCCCAAAACCTTCACCGAACGATTATCAGCCAAAAACACATTTTTACTATCCCCTTCCTTCAACGGAAGCATAGGAAGTTTCAACTTCTTTAAAAAGTCAACACTCATACAACTCACAGAAGCACCAGAGTCCAACAGACACCTAACTGTCAAATTCTTAATTTGCACACAAATGGTATTTTTATGCAATGGCACCTTATCAGTTTGAGCACAGACGCCTTCCGTCGACGGGCCACGACGGTAGGCGCGTTCCTATTTTTGATTAGAGTAGCGTCCCCTAGCGGAACGACAGACTGACCGTAAGTGACCACGCTTCCCGCAACTGAAACAAGTGACCCCCTTTCCCCGGCAAAAACCAGTAACAGAATGAAAACCCCCGCAATTACCACAAGTGGACTTGGAAGGTGTTCGCCAGTAGGAAGATTGTTGTGGTCGATCCTGATTGTTAGATGGTCGATACTGTGTGTCAGCTGGTTGATACTGCCGTGGCGGAATCGGTTGCTGGACAGTGTAGCCCCGGTTGTCTCGGTTGTCCGAACGTTGTGACGCATAGAACTGCGTCTGCCGATGGTCTTGAGGCGACGAAGATGAAGCATAGACGTCGTGACGCGTATCAGACGATGATGGAGGAGTCGATTGGTCCATAAAAGTGACATGGCGAGACGAAGGGGATGGCGATGACGATCTTCGGTGAGCACTGACAGCAGCTACATTCGTGAGTTGTAGCTGTTTCAACTCCTCCTTTATGGCAGTCAATTCCAGGACAGTCTGGCGAAGATTGTCGGCAGTGTCACCCCGATCATCCTGGGATAGTTCCGCCAGCCGACCCCATTTCTGAATTTCCTCAATAGTAGTCGGATCATGTTGAAGCACCAGTTGACGTATGTGTGCCCGAAGACCGTTCAAAGCGACGAGGAACGTCTGATCCACCCCAATTTCGAGCTTTCCGGCAGCCTGCTGAACTGTAGTCAGAAAATCATCCACAGATTGTTGTGGCGCCTGTTTCAATGTCCACAGCTCAGCTGACCGTTTCCATGCTGTCGTTGAATTTGGACCGTACCTTTTAATGAGGGCTTCACGTAACTCCTCATAGTCCTCACGTGTCCGTCGGGTTTGCGTATTAAACCACGTTGCACTGCCTTCCTTCAGAAGAAGAGGTAACGCCGAAAGTTTTTGTGCTTGCGTCATTGTCCGAAAAGTGGCCCACAAGTCAAAGTTCTTCAAGAATTCAATAATATCGTCCTCAGAACGACCCGTGAAAGCAGAAGGTACCAGCGTATTCGCCATCTCCTCAGAATCAGACTCAAATTCAGAACTGTCAGAACTCTCAGATCCGTCGTGATCAACGAAGACAGATTGGTCCGGCAGCGATGATACTGGCACCGACGACGGAATCACTGGAATCAATGGCGATGCGGCAGGAGTAGTTAAAACGTATGAGGAAGACGGAACCAGTTCAGGAGAAGACGATAGAAATGTTGAAGATGTCTGTTGTGATTTTCCCGATCTAAGGAAGTAGTGACCAGCGGTTGCGTTTTCCGGTGCACTCATGTGTGTTCTTGCTGCTTGAGTCAGTGTGGCTGCTGCTGTCCAGAAGCATACAGATGCGGAGAGGTGTATCTGCACTGATACCCCGGTTGTCCACCAGTTGTAGCGTCTCTATTGTCGGATGTTCTAGACTTAACGCTACCTAATACAACTCAACACTGTGTATAGAACGTTTACCTTTATTAATCATAATACACTAAGCTACAGATTACACAATGCTAGGTGAGCAGCAGCCACACTCGTATATTTAACCGGTCGCTAACTCAGCTCCGCAAAACACTGGTTTTATACCCCGGCAAGATAACCCCTTGCCTGCACACACCACTCAGGCTACCAACTCTGCTTGCCAACCGCTGTCACTGCACACACACCTAGGCTGATACTACACACCTACATACTACACTACATATATATATGTACAAATACATATATATATATACTTATATATATTTAGTTAATTGAACTTTGACCTTTCTCGTGTTTGAAGAGAAAGGGTCGAACTCTGCGTCATTTTGTCTCCCAATAATATCCGAATTGCCCAGGCGGAACCG